>CM068375.1:365315558-365901342 GCA_034769895.1 Magicicada septendecula | reverse complement strand
CCCATTGACAAGACACCAATTCACGAGATTCTCGTTTACGGATACCCATTTACGAAGTGCCTGTCCGAGGTACTCCCAATTAAGAACTGTTTATGCCTTGTTGTTTGTTTGGTATTTATTGTAGTACGTGTGCGGCTGGATCATTGATGTTAATGTGTGATAGAATTAAGTAGTTATATTTTCTTGTTGGTTACTGAGTTATTGGACGCCTCTTGTCCTTATGGGGGTGTTTGTTGTTAATTTGATTGTTGGTGATTTCTTAATTTTGCAAGAACCTTACATGGTCTCCTTTGGTGCTTTGGTGAATTTGACCTTGGACAACCGTCGCTCCTGCACCCGACGCTTGCGTTTCGGAGGGGGGGAGTTCTGTTTGCAGTTATTCGGCGCCCCTTGCCGAATGCAACAAGCGTTAATTCCGTTTTAGTTAAAATGAGTTTAAATAGTCGCGCGACGGAGAATTATTCGTACTTTGGTCGGCGTTCCCTGACGTCAGACCCCCTCCGCCCCGTTTCTAGTAAAGCTTTTTGATCAACAAGTTCTGTCAGTCTCCCATCAAACTGCACTGTGAGCAGAGTCGCCCGTCGTCTCTGGTGGGTACCTTGGTTGGAAGCCTCGATTACCAAGGTAATTAGGTTTCTAAGTATCTTAAATTTCAAAATCAATGCTGGTGACGAACTGTGTTCGTCTGTAACGTTTGTAAAATAAAAACTTGTATTTTGTAAAAATTTGTAACGTGTAATCTACCAGACGTATCTTGTTTGTAATAGTCAGCATCGACAAAAACCAATTTTCAGTCAGTCAATTTAAAGAAAAAGAGCAAAGATATGTAAAGTTCAATGTCAGTACTTGTTGTATATATAATTTGAAGTTGTAACTTGTAATGTAATTTTGTAAATTGTGATTACGCACTGTATGAATGTATGTGTGCATGCTAATCAAACGATGTGGGTGCATAAAGTATACTAAAAGATGTGGAACTTTCAGTTCAAAGCTTGGTTCAACGTACCGGAGTGAGGATACGAGAATATGGACTCCATGTAGTTTTTCTTCACACGTTCTTCCAGCGTGGACACAGCAGGTTGCGAGAGAACCTATCCAGATTGTCAAGTAAAATTTTACCATTAACAACTTTCAGTGGAAGTTACTGTATAATCACTAATGAAAAGTGAGATAAACCAGTTTACTCACCTTATGTGACAGGAACAAGTTTTTTATAAATGTTTTGTGATGTAGAAGTGTTAGAATTTTATGAGCAGATCACAGCTTGTACGCTGAACACCGTTTACTGTAAACTAGTATTGATTTATGCAACTGTCCTATATTCAGTATTTAATATTTTCTATATTCAGTTCATTTTGAGCTAAATTAACTCAGTAATTGACTTTTGCTGACTGACTTATAATTACGTAAATTTTCGAGGCTCATATTGTTTTGAAATAAACGGGTCGAACCCGACTCTGCTCACAAATCGAAGGTATTCAAAAATTTCTGTTTCCTTAGACCTCCTCCCTGGGGGGGGGGGAGAGAGAGAGAGAGAGAGAGGAGAGAGAGAGAGAGAGAGGAGAGAGAGAGAGAGAGAGAGAGAGAGAGAGAGAGAGAGAGAGAGAGAGAGAGAGAGAGAGTCTTAAATAGTAATAAGCATTTTGGTGGTATATTATGTTAGTTTTGTGTATTATCCGTGGCGCGCTTCTGGGGCCCAGCACCAGGAAGTGTGCGACAGGTTTGGTAGCCGGAGCATGGTTTTCCTTGGTCCACGGGTTATAAGGCATAGTTGTTATGTGTATTTTTGTTAATGTTGGGTGTTGAAATTTTGTATTGCACGCTATTGGTCGCATGACATTTTGTATAGGACTTTGTGGGAGGTATTCCAAATGTTATGTGTGGTTAAGCGAATTTTGTCACGAGTATATCTTTGCTACAAGCTTATTGTAAAATCGATTTGTTCGGAATTGTTCAAATTAGTCTCTCGAAAAGAAATATCAGCTAATTGGACCTTGTCTGGCAGATAACGCTGGGTATTACGGTGCCGGCTGATCTGTTTGTCTTATCTACATTCCATCGAACAGCTGCTCCCTTATCGTTGCGCTTTGTATGTTTTGGTTTTCTCCGCTACAAACAAAATGGTTTCGTTAAAATATATTAACCCGCTACTCAGATACCTTCCTTCTTTTAAACCAATCAAACGCTCAATGTGTTAAAAAAAAAAAAAAAAAGCGCCGGACTGGCCCATAGCGTCGGCTAATGTTTCATTATCATTGTCAACAGGGTCTCATGATGAGACAGAGAGTTTTTGATTGGTTATGGTATGGCTTTTCGCTCTGTGAGGGAGAGTTAAGAAGAAAACTCGTAGTGAGAGTGTTCCCCCTTTGTGGCCAGTGTGTAGGCTGGAGTTACCCCTTTGTTTGCTCTCTCTGTCGCGCGACTGATCGGCCTGTGGCCTTGATAGGTTCTCTTTTCTCATTTCAGCTGAAAGTCCAGTCGCGTTGCGAACCTCAGGAATCCAAAGCGGTTGGGATTTTTTTTCCCTTTACACTGTACTGTACGCAGTTGAATTCGCCACCAAGTCCTCAAGGAATTGTAGGTGGGAGCTGACGACCATGAAGACGTTTGCGTTTGCTTTTATTTCGGCAGTTGTTTGAGCAAGATATTGTTGTATACCTGCGCACTTGCAGTCCGACTACGAGCATTTCCCAGTAGCGCGTCAGTCGTCAAATCCAAAAGATTGCTTGTCACCGAATGCTTTTGTCATAGTATTTTGAGAGTGTGTTTGAGACGTTTCTGGTGGGTGACGTCTCAAGTTGGTAGTACCCCCACATGCGGAGCCGTATTCCATGCGTTCTGGAGCGAACATGTTCTGTGTTTGTTGAGATGCTAATTGGCTATGTCGCTTTCACTCGCCTTGCTGGTGTGAACGACCGAGGGACTGATCACCTCCTTGTCGTTCGCTTCCGGTGTCGAAGCGTTGTTGCGTACGGGCAGCGTTTCTAAGGTGACTGAAGGTGTCTCTCGAAATTGTCCTTAGATAGCGGCAAGTGCCGTATTGAGTAATTGGAATGATCCAAGTTTGGTGTATGTAATGTGTGGGTTTATCGAAGTCGACTTCGTTTGATTGTGTCCCAACTTTTTCCCCGCGCGCAGAGACCCATTGACAAGACACCAATTCACGAGATTCTCGTTTACGGGATACCCATTTACGAAGTGCCTGTCCGAGGTACTCCCAATTAAGAACTGTTTATGCCTTGTTGTTTGTTTGGTATTTATTGTAGTACGTGTGCGGCTGGATCATTGATGTTAATGTGTGATAGAATTAAGTAGTTATATTTTCTTGTTGGTTACTGAGTTATTGGACGCCTCTTGTCCTTATGGGGGTGTTTGTTGTTAATTTGATTGTTGGTGATTTCTTAATTTTGCAAGAAACCTTACATGGTCTCCTTTGGTGCTTTGGTGAATTTGACCTTGGACAACCGTCGCTCCTGCACCCGACGCTTGCGTTCGGAGGGGGGGAGTTCTGTTGCAGTTATTCGGCGCCCCTTGCCGAATGCAACAAGCGTTAATTCCGTTTTAGTTAAAATGAGTTTAAATAGTCGCGCGACGGAGAATTATTCGTACTTTGGTCGGCGTTCCCTGACGTCAGACCCCCTCCGCCCCGTTTCTAGTAAAGCTTTTTGATCAACAAGTTCTGTCAGTCTCCCATCAAACTGCACTGTGAGCAGAGTCGCCCGTCGTCTCCTGGTGGGTACCTTGGTTGGAAGCCTCGATTACCAAGGTAATTAGGTTTTCTAAGTATCTTAAATTTCATAAATCAATGCTGTGACGAACTGTGTTCGTCTGTAACGTTTGTAAAATAAAAACTTGTATTTTGTAAAATTTGTAACGTGTAATCTACCAAGACGTATCTTGTTTGTAATAGTCAGCATCGACAAAAACCAATTTTCAGTCAGTCAATTTAAAGAAAAAGAGCAAAGATATGTAAAGTTCAATGTCAGTACTTGTTGTATATATAATTTGAAGTTGTAACTTTGTAATGTAATTTTGTAAATTGTGATTACGCACTGTATGAATGTATGTGTGCATGCTAATCAAACGATGTGGGTGCATAAAGTATACTAAAAGATGTGGAACTTTCAGTTCAAAGCTTGGTTCAACGTACCGGAGTGAGGATACGAGAATATGGACTCCATGTAGTTTTTCTTCACACGTTCTTCCAGCGTGGACACAGCAGGTTGCGAGAGAACCTATCCAGATTGTCAAGTAAAATTTTACCATTAACAACTTTCAGTGGAAGTTACTGTATAATCACTAATGAAAAGTGAGATAAACCAGTTTACTCACCTTATGTGACAGGAACAAGTTTTTTATAAATGTTTTGTGATGTAGAAGTGTTAGAATTTTATGAGCAGATCACAGCTTGTACGCTGAACACCGTTTACTGTAAACTAGTATTGATTTATGCAACTGTCCTATATTCAGTATTTAATATTTTCTATATTCAGTTCATTTTGAGCTAAATTAACTCAGTAATTGACTTTTGCTGACTGACTTATAATTACGTAAATTTTCGAGGCTCATATTGTTTTGAAATAAACGGGTCGAACCCGACTCTGCTCACAAATCGAAGGTATTCAAAAATTTCTGTTTCCTTAGACCTCCTCCCTGGGGGGGGGGGGAGAGAGAGAGAGAGAGAGAGAGAGAGAGAGAGAGAGAGAGAGAGAAGATGGAGAGAGAGAGAGAGAGAGAGAGAGAGAGAGAGAGAGAGAGAGAGAGAGTCTTAAATAGTAATAAGCATTTTGGTGGTATATTATGTTAGTTTTGTGTATTATCCGTGGCGCGCTTCTGGGGCCCAGCACCAGGAAGTGTGCGACAGGTTTGGTAGCCGGAGCATGGTTTTCCTTGGTCCACGGGTTATAAGGCATAGTTGTTATGTGTATTTTTGTTAATGTTGGGTGTTGAAATTTTGTATTGCACGCTATTGGTCGCATGACATTTTGTATAGGACTTTGTGGGAGGTATTCCAAATGTTATGTGTGGTTAAGCGAATTTTGTCACGAGTATATCTTTGCTACAAGCTTATTGTAAAATCGATTTGTTCGGAATTGTTCAAATTAGTCTCTCGAAAAGAAATATCAGCTAATTGGACCTTGTCTGGCAGATAACGCTGGGTATTACGGTGCCGGCTGATCTGTTTGTCTTATCTACATTCCATCGAACAGCTGCTCCCTTATCGTTGCGCTTTGTATGTTTTGGTTTTCTCCGCTACAAACAAAATGGTTTCGTTAAAATATATTAACCCGCTACTCAGATACCTTCCTTCTTTTAAACCAATCAAACGCTCAATGTGTTAAAAAAAAAAAAAAAAGCGCCGGACTGGCCCATAGCGTCGGCTAATGTTTCATTATCATTGTCAACAGGGTCTCATGATGAGACAGAGAGTTTTTGATTGGTTATGGTATGGCTTTTCGCTCTGTGAGGGAGAGTTAAGAAGAAAACTCGTAGTGAGAGTGTTCCCCCTTTGTGGCCAGTGTGTAGGCTGGAGTTACCCCCTTTGTTTGCTCTCTCTGTCGCGCGACTGATCGGCCTGTGGCCTTGATAGGTTCTCTTTTCTCATTTCAGCTGAAAGTCCAGTCGCGTTGCGAACCTCAGGAATCCAAAGCGGTGGGATTTTTTTTCCCTTTACACTGTACTGTACGCAGTTGAATTCGCCACCAAGTCCTCAAGGAATTGTAGGTGGGAGCTGACGACCATGAAGACGTTTGCGTTTGCTTTTATTTCGGCAGTTGTTTGAGCAAGATATTGTTGTATACCTGCGCACTTGCAGTCCGACTACGAGCTATTTCCCAGTAGCGTCAGTCGTCAAATCCAAAAGATTGCTGTCACCGAATGCTTTTGTCATAGTATTTTGAGAGTGTGTTTGAGACGTTTCTGGTGGGTGACGTCTCAAGTTGGTAGTAACCCCCACATGCGGAGCCGTATTCCATGCGTTCTGGAGCGAACATGTTCTGTGTTTGTTGAGATGCTAATTGGCTATGTCGCTTTCACTCGCCTTGCTGGGTGAACGACCGAGGGACTGATCACCTCCTTGTCGTTCGCTTCCGGTGTCGAAGCGTTGTTGCGTACGGGCAGCGTTTCTAAGGTGACTGAAGGTGTCTCTCGAAATTGTCCTTAGATAGCGGCAAGTGCCGTATTGAGTAATTGGAATGATCCAAGTTTGGTGTATGTAATGTGTGGGGTTTATCGAAGTCGACTTCGTTTGATTGTGTCCCCAACTTTTCCCCGCGCGCAGGAGACCCATTGACAAGACACCAATTCACGAGATTCTCGTTTACGGGATACCCATTTACGAAGTGCCTGTCCGAGGTACTCCCAATTAAGAACTGTTTATGCCTTGTTGTTTGTTTGGTATTTATTGTAGTACGTGTGCGGCTGGATCATTGATGTTAATGTGTGATAGAATTAAGTAGTTATATTTTCTTGTTGGTTACTGAGTTATTGGACGCCTCTTGTCCTTATGGGGGTGTTTGTTGTTAATTTGATTGTTGGTGATTTCTTAATTTGCAAGAAACCTTACATGGTCTCCTTTGGTGCTTTGGTGAATTTGACCTTGGACAACCGTCGCTCCTGCACCCGACGCTTGCGTTTCGGAGGGGGGGAGTTCTGTTGCAGTTATTCGGCGCCCCTTGCCGAATGCAACAAGCGTTAATTCCGTTTTAGTTAAAATGAGTTTAAATAGTCGCGCGACGGAGAATTATTCGTACTTTGGTCGGCGTTCCTGACGTCAGACCCCCTCCGCCCCGTTTCTAGTAAAGCTTTTTGATCAACAAGTTCTGTCAGTCTCCCATCAAACTGCACTGTGAGCAGAGTCGCCCGTCGTCTCCTGGTGGGTACCTTGGTTGGAAGCCTCGATTACCAAGGTAATTAGGTTTTCTAAGTATCTTAAATTTCATAAATCAATGCTGGTGACGAACTGTGTTCGTCTGTAACGTTTGTAAAATAAAAACTTGTATTTTGTAAAAATTTGTAACGTGTAATCTACCAAGACGTATCTTGTTTGTAATAGTCAGCATCGACAAAAACCAATTTTCAGTCAGTCAATTTAAAGAAAAAGAGCAAAGATATGTAAAGTTCAATGTCAGTACTTGTTGTATATATAATTTGAAGTTGTAACTTTGTAATGTAATTTTGTAAATTGTGATTACGCACTGTATGAATGTATGTGTGCATGCTAATCAAACGATGTGGGTGCATAAAGTATACTAAAAGATGTGGAACTTTCAGTTCAAAGCTTGGTTCAACGTACCGGAGTGAGGATACGAGAATATGGACTCCATGTAGTTTTTCTTCACACGTTCTTCCAGCGTGGACACAGCAGGTTGCGAGAGAACCTATCCAGATTGTCAAGTAAAATTTTACCATTAACAACTTTCAGTGGAAGTTACTGTATAATCACTAATGAAAAGTGAGATAAACCAGTTTACTCACCTTATGTGACAGGAACAAGTTTTTTATAAATGTTTTGTGATGTAGAAGTGTTAGAATTTTATGAGCAGATCACAGCTTGTACGCTGAACACCGTTTACTGTAAACTAGTATTGATTTATGCAACTGTCCTATATTCAGTATTTAATATTTTCTATATTCAGTTCATTTTGAGCTAAATTAACTCAGTAATTGACTTTTGCTGACTGACTTATAATTACGTAAATTTTCGAGGCTCATATTGTTTTGAAATAAATGGGTCGAACCCGACTCTGCTCACAAATCGAAGGTATTCAAAAATTTCTGTTTCCTTAGACCTCCTCCCTGGGGGGGGGGAGAGAGAGAGAGAGAGAGAGAGAGAGAGAGAGAGAGAGAGAGAGAGAGAGAGAGAGAGAGAGAGAGAGAGTCTTAAATAGTAATAAGCATTTTGGTTGATTTGGATGGTATATTATGTTAGTTTGGTGTATTCTCCGTGGCGCGCTTCTGGGGCTGAGGGATGTCTATAGTGTTATCAAAGTCTTTCCTGTCAATACTATACTAGTCATATTTCTTTTTTAAAATCGAGTCTTGATTTCTTTCTTTCCATTCTCTTCTGATTTCCTGAACGACTATTCTGCTCATCCATATAATTATAAATTTCTCAGCAAAACATTTCTTCCTTAATACGTTTGTGTCTCCTGTTTAACACCCACCATTCTGATCCATGTCATAACACTATATTCCACACAGGCTAGTAAATAACTAGCCATCAGGGAAAAATATTTTCAAGGAGGGGCAAACAATTTTCCAAAGGAGAAAAATATTTATATATTTCACACACACACACACACACACACACACACACACACACACACACACACACACACACACACACACACACACACACACACACGCACGCACGCACGCACGCACGCACGCACGCACACGCACACACGTTTATAATTCTCATATCATAATAGAAATAAGTACACAGATTGTATTAATTGCTTTAACACAACAACACTGCCCAGCGATCTACAGGAAGCAAATCGATGTCCATCTTTTCGGCTTGCACGCGTTGTGTTGGTGTGGGTTTCGGCACTTTCCATTTAAAAAGCGTGCAAACATAAGAAAATAAACATGAGTGAGGCCAGAAATAACGCGAATTTTGTATGTATGTGTGTGTGTGTCCTGCCGGCATTTTTATTGCAGTAATCACAATAATAAAACTTTGGAAAAGTAAACATTCATAATTGAGATATGCTTGCCTGCCAGGAACAATTTTCACAATTAATTTTCACTCATACGTGATTTAAATTAAAATAAAAAATATAGAATTTTGTTAAAGTGAAATGAAATGTTTCCATAGAAACTACTTCTTTGTTGTCAATAACATAGTACACATATAAAACTTATAAAAATTTACCTCCATCATCAACTGCCATTTTAATTTATAAAAAAAATTACGCCCCCTTCAACTACCCTTTTCATTTATAGATATTTCATCCACCTTTCTACAGTGGATTATTATGACTTTCTTTTCAGGATACTTTATTTATCAAAATTAAGCACTTTACTCTTGTTAAAACGTAAAACGTTGCAGGTAAACTACCCCTTTCCCTTAACCGATCTTCACAAAAAACAATAGGCTTTGAGTCCTTTACAATTCAGGGCTATATGCAAAAAATTATTTGATTCTGTTTGAATTTGCAGCTGTTATCGTCTGCCATAGAAAAAATTCTATACACAGACAGTTTTCGAAAAATTACTTTTTTTCATGTTTTGATGGTAGTACAATCAGAATCTGCCATTATCTCGAACACGATTTTTTTCGCCATGACCATACTTCCATTTCCTTATGGAACATGGAAGTAAAATTGCACATAATATATTTTGGTTAAACCTCACTTGTGATTGTATTATACATGAGTATAAGAACTTTCATATACTATAGGTATCAAATATTTTTGTATTTCATGGTAATAAAAAAATAATAAAAGCCACGTAATATACTTGAATGACATACAAATTACCCTGTATAATCTAAAATCAATTATATAGCACATAGTGATTAGTATACATAATATATGATGAGTAATTATCATACAAATTGATTAGAAACTCCATAGGGCAGTATTATATCATCAGATATAACAAAATGTCAGTGTATCATAAAAGGGGAAGGAAATTGTTTATTTTTTCAGAAAACAACATACTACTTCAAAATGATAACCACACAGGCAAATTGTATTGAAATTCAATCATTATATTTTTATGATTAGGTAAGTTAGTAGATTTTTACTGTAAAAAATTGAATTATGGGGAACAGTGGACACTGGCAAGAAAACACTTGTGTTACCACATTGCATGCAAGCATACGTAGTTTGTTTGTTTGTTTCTATGCAGTTTCATGAAACAAACTTTATCATGAAGTATAAAACAATAACATGTACATGCAACAAAAGAAAAGGTCAATACATACAGTACAACGCAGAAAGAAAGAAAAATGACTGCAGAGACAGTGTTCCATAAAATTCAAATTCCAAAATCGCTGGTACTTCATGTGAAATTAGTATATTATAATTTTATAATAATATTAGATTATATTGAATTTGACACTTTAGCAACACATGCAGCTGGCTAATCAATACAGTAATGTTTATTATATTTTTCTCAGCACACATCAAAAAATGTTACCGGTATCCCTCAATATTCAAATCTTCAGATCTTGATGACCTGCTTTGGTTGATTAAACCATACAGTTACGACTTGACAATGGTTTTGTGAGACAGTGAGAACAAAGAAATTGGTAAATGGAGAGGGAAAGCTAGATGTGAGGGAAGGAGTTGATAAATATGATGTACAAAAGAATTTGGGGAGTTCCTGAGGAGAGTTTGAAGGTGAAGGAGGAAGTCTGTGAACATTCATTATCCCATCTGCAACAGAGAGGGTAACAACAACCGTTGAAATTGGAGTCTACAATGAATTGTATATTAGGTATACTATGTTGAATATATAAAAATAAGTATTGAATATGTAATTAAACCTAGCCTATGTTAGAATTTAGTAGTCATGAATTTTAAATTTGAAAAGAAAGGACATAATGCTTAACAAATTCTGCCTTTTTGTTATAATTTTATAATTCGCCTAAAAGCATTATATTAGATTTTATATAGAAGTGAGATATATAAAAATTAAGACTACAGAATGTACCTGTATATAGTTTGTACATACATACTGTGTATACAAAATGGATAAAATGACTGGTACTTCATGTGAATTGAGTAGATTCTAATTTCTAAATAATATTATATTGTAGTACAATATACGTCTACTGTATGCTACAGTTATTTAGTATAATAAATGTCTTCTCAAGTATCTTTAATAATAATTAATACAATTTTTTATAATAATATAAGTCCTCTTGCAAGTCAAGTGTAATAAGGTATTTTGAAACCCCAAAATTCGTGCCATGTTTTGATACTCACACAACCACTGTCAATGTGTAAATACTCGTATTTATGTGCTATGAAAAGATTACCATGTCATGAAATACAATAATTATCAACCCATTTCAATCACTTGAAACTGATGGTTGTCTTCATGTATGTCTACAACATATTGCTAAGGTGAAGATTAATACCTTTTGTTGGTATGTGGTGCTTTGTACACATTATGTGAGTGGCAAGATCAAACAACGCTTGTATGCCTTCTTGATTTTTCCAGATTGTGGTAAATTATTCTACTAGCATCCAGGTTAGTTTTGTCACATACTGTATCACACAGGCTGAGTATAAAAGTATGTTTGAGAAGTGGCGAGTCAGTCTGCCCTTCTCAGCCGGACACTGCCACGAAGTGACCTGCAATGGCTACCTGCCCCGGACACTGCCACGAAGTGACCTGCAATGGCTACCTGCCCTGCAACCTGCAACCCTGGCCCGGCACATACCACCGCTGACTTTCAAAAGACTTGAGGGCTGGGACAAACTCATCTGGCAGTTGCACAGGGTTGCTCGTCACTGCTGTCTGTCTGCCTAAATACCACCACCACTGAGAGCTCCAGGATTACTCAGAAACTCCTCACTGATGCTACCATTCCCTATCACAGCTAAGCTTTGCTGGAGGAGAGCGAACTGAAAATAGAAGTGATCATATCCCTATCGGGGCCCCAACTGAGTAAATCAAGCAGGCGCTAGAGTACAAGGGCTATTGAGTAGCAAGTATTATCCCTCTCTTCTCCCCCCGGCACATGTCAGGCTGAAACGCCTTCCTGAGCAAAATTCACGAGGCAAGAAACTACTGAACCATCTATTCTACTGATTCCCTCTTTTACTAGCGGGTAAAAATGCAATCATTATAGTTCTGATCGAGTGTGAAGTAGTGTTACAACTGCCAGCGGCACAGGCAAAGCTCCTTGTTTTGCCACATGCTCACACAATGCGTGTGTTGCAGTGAGGGTCACCACAAGGACAACTGTCCTCATGATCATGATGCTACTACTACATATGGAGAGGCCCATCCAGCCAGCTCTAAAACCTCAGCTTCAGCGGTTTGGAAAAAATCCTCTAGGTATCTCAGAAGCTGCCTACACCTGCACATGTCAGATGACCCCCACCGCTCCCATATCTACCGACTTGGTGGCTCTAACCACAACTCCCCCTGTAGGCTACCCTGTGCCCATCTGCTACTTCAACCCCTTCAGCCCTCAAACTGGTCTAGCAGCACAAGTCTGTTGAGCCAAAGAAAGCAAAAACCTTTGATCCCTGCTCCCAAGCAACAGACGTCTGCTGCAACTAAGTCAGCTTCATCTCTAGAGTCCAAACCTAAGCCTCAACCTGATAATGACATTATGTTTTGCTTACCTCCGCCCTTGCCTCAGACCTCAGTGGAGGAAGGGTCTTCTGATCTGACATTTGCCGATGGCCTGCGAGCCTGGGTTGAAACTCTTGTCCCATAGATTCTATCTCCAAAGGACATACAATCTGTACTCATCACCATTCTTTCTTCCCTTGTAACCCTCCTTCCTATCTTCCATGGCTAAACCCCTTTCGCTGGTTACTTTGAATTCTGTCTTGGCATGCTGAATTGGCTTCCTTTTCCACTGAGTATGCCCTCAATGTCGTACTTCAAGAGACCTTTCTGATCCCTACAGTCCCCTGTGTATACAATATATCACACGGATCGCCATGTTCAAAATGATATTGGGCACCCTAGTGGTGGCACTGCTATCTTAGTTCACAGGCGCATTGCCCCTTGTCAACTTCCACCTCTGGCAACTCACTGCCGTGAGGTAATGGTGGTGGCCCTCTGTGTTGGGTTCAGGAGATTCGTCTTATCTCAGATTACCTCCTACCCTCTGCTGCAAGAAGAGGGGGGTGCCCTCCTTGACCATTCTCTTCCCACTATTGCTGCCGGAGACTTCAACTCCAAGCATCCCTGTAGAACAGCTGTGTTACAAACCTGCATGGCCGATTGCTCTACCGGCAATTGTTCAGCGTCATCCTGCCTCACCAATCGATGTTCCTAATCAGGACTTCCAGATGTCCTTGACAATGCTGTTGTCAAAGACCTGGCCTGTCCCATCACAGTAGAAGCTGTGACAGACCTCTCATCCGATCATGACCCAGTACTCATCACTCTTCAGCTTACACACCTCTCCAACCTCACCACCATGACAAAAGAGTCAACTGCGCTCCTACCATGAGGAACTTCACTGAACAGTGTCTTCTGAACTTCTAGTCCCATTGCCACTTTGGTTGAGGACAACTTCCTTATACCTTCAGGAAGTTGTCATGTCAACTATGGGCAAACACACCTATGGTAACAAACCTGGGGCCCTACCATAAAACATAGGTTTAATGCACAATACGACCTTGTCAAGCAGCTTCTGCTCGATACCACCTTGGATAGATGGGACTCGTACTCTGAGTGTCTAGAAGTCAGGCCCAAGTCTGTCTAGCAGACTGCATGCTAACTTATTGGTGAAAAGAGCCTCTTCATTCTCCAGACGGGATTGTGTACTCTGCAGAAGGCAAGGGTAAGATCTTTGCCAATTCCATGGAGGAGCAATTTACTGTCCACAGAGGAATCTGTGACCCTAACCACTTGGCTCAATGGTTGTCTCCAGCTCCATTACTTCCCCAGCCTGTGGACACATGTAAAAAAGGTCATCATGATTCCCAAACCACTGAGAATAATTGCTACATCTCTCTTATCATTACCTCATTTTGAAGGTGTTCAAGTGGTTCCTGCATGGTCAGATTGCCCCCCCCCCCGCTGGATAATTTCATTTAGCAGGAGCAGTTTGGTTTTTGCAGAAGAGAGCTCTATGACCTTTCAACTTGTCAGGGTTATTACCTAACTGACTGATGCCGAGAACAAGCATCACTCCACTCTATCCGTACTACTCTATCCGTAAGGCCATGGTGTGCTAAAATCATGGTATTCCAGAGTATCAACAATACATTGTGCACTATTTCTGACTATGGAATATAAATATATTGATAAAAATAGTGTTCCAAGTCAGTAGCAATATATTTATAATTAGTTAATCAACGGACACGTCATAGACAACAAAATCCATAGGCTTATGGCTTCTGATGAAGCTTGAATTAGCACAAGCTAGCTCATGTGATGATAACAATTTCATTAAAATTTGTATCATATATAAATGTCGTGTAGTCATAATTAGTGTGTTACATACTACTGATGCATTATTATTATTCATTACGTCCTGTACTACAGAGGTGAAAACTTTCCCAGGCGACTTCTAGGCTTCAGTTATTAGAAAGATGAGGTTTATACATGTCTCTAGTCTTAATTTTGTTTATTTCTGTCCAGTTTTTATAAGGTTTTTTGTTCACATATTTCATTTTAATGCATTTTTATATAATGGAAAGCTATCAAAGGTGGCTTCACATATAATTTAGCTTGCAATGTATTACTGTGTTGTGGTGAAATGACTTGGAACGTGAAAGAATTAACAGAATTATTGTGTTTTGAAAGTGAAACTACTATATTTCAACCAAAAATTCTTCAGTTCCACCTTTGGCGAACAGAGATGACAAATATTTTACCTCTACGACAGTCATTTAAAACTATCGCTTGAAGAAAATGTAGTTTAACTGATAGCGCCAGTATTGGAAACAACCAAAGTAACATACGAGATTAGTAAATGACAGGAAATGTTCTTGTTTTTTAAAGTTAATACATTAATATCTGCAAATTACTTATTTCTTACTTAAGCATTAAAACAATAGGAAACAATGGCCCAGGAGGCAGTCATCCTCTTCCACTTTCTTGGGATATTTAGCTAATTTTTAAATGATACATAAGTTTTGATATATACACGATGGTAATGCATTCTTGGTAACTGTTGGGCATAACAAAACCATATAAATTGTTATATGATCTTGTAAAATGTGACACATGGGGTTTTTATGCAGTAAATGTTAAAACAGTAGGGGCATAATATCGGTTTATTCAATATAATAAATTTTTTTGCTATTGTGTGCACAAATGTGTACCATTTATAATGGTTGCTTAAAAAAAAAAGACAAAAAGACATGAGTACTCAAGGAGTCTGTATAATACAGTTGAGTGTGTGTCAAACATTTCGCTATCCTTCCTACCAAAGCAGCAGTATCCTCTTGTTCTTGCTGTGATATTCCCACTGTTGGCATCCAATCACCGCCCACTGCTTGGAGGTATTTGCTCTCTACAACATGTCCTCTCTATTCCAATCCGTCTGTGCAGTCCATCTCCATTCCCAGAATTATAGTCTTCTTTTTCCACACTCCATTAAGTCTTCCACCAAATGATCGAAATTTCTCCTTATTTTTGCCATGCCATCCATTTTATTTTGTATGCTTTTATGTTCTAAATTACATTTTCACCATTTGTTCTTCCAATTCTAACTTTGTCTTCCTTCTCTATTCTCAACTTTCCATAATCAATCATCAACGAGTCTTGTCAATTCATTCTCTTACAAAGGTTTGCTGTAGCTTTATAATCAGTTGTAGCAGAACCAACTTCAACCCACTGTCAACACTTCTAGCACAATCACTAATATAAAAATCTTGACTCTGGTCTCCTTCAGTCTACAAGAGCCCTGCTTCTGTTACTTGCCACCATTCTTTTCAAACATTTGCTAATTGCTACTCACATTAAAGGCAGACATTTTGAAGTTTATTTATAATTTATTTTCACTTTTTTCATATAATTTTATAAAACACTCCATTTATAAGCAACAAATTCAGCACAGAATTATAGTGGAGAGGAAACTACAGTAAAAAAAAAACAACAAAAACAGGAAGCATGAAAGAAAATCAATAAACGGAAAGCTTGTTGGTGCCTCCACTTGTTGTAGAGTTTCTCTTTGTCTTCTTCCTTTTTGTTTTAAATGAAAAGAAAGTATATTGAAAAGTTCTCTAGCGGCAAGGAAAACAATAGCAAAAGAGAGGTCTACAGGTTTGCACACAAAAAATTTATAATTATGCATCCAAGCATGCATGATGCAGTGCTAGAGCAAAATGATGCCAGCAACTCTAATCACTCTACTGACGTATACTAATCATCCAAAGTGTTACAAACATAAACAACAACAACAACAACAGTTATACATGCATCTTACAAAAGAAAAATACAGTAGGCTTGATTGTTAACTTACAAATACGGTAAATTACAAAAGTAAATATGGTTGGCAACAGAGTACGTGTTAGTCATTCTCACTGGTAGTGTGCACAAACAAAGTTTAAACAATGATCCTCACATAAGGAGGGCCGTCGCAGTAGATAGCCTTACACCACATGGGTTCATTGTGGTAGCACACACATTGGGAGCATACATTTGGCCCTGGTACATACAAAAGTCCGTGTGAAATCACGTTCCCTTGAAAATCTGTGCAGTTTTCTTCTAATGCACCTACATAAAATACTCATTACAAATAATATATTGTTATTTACAAATTACAATAATGATAACAACAACAATATACTAATACTAATAATAATTTTTTTGGAGTAAGGAAATGTATTTACACAAAGAGTGTGGGACTCCCATATCAGATGGATTACCCACTAAAAACCCTTCCTACAGTAATCGGAACTTAACCTGGGACTGCCTATCACATTACTTCAGGCTAGCCCATTTCCCTGTACCCACGGGCTCATATATAGTCTTTTATTTTACAGACAGAGCAAGCTTGCCTTCTTTGCCTGAAGAATGCCTTCTTCTATATAGCAAGCTACACTGTTACATGTGTCCTCCTGTTAGAGCATAGCGCTGACAATGTTATCAGGGCCTACAATGCCGGTCTCTACCACTAAGGATAACCTTCTTAGGATCCACCTATCACAGGTGAAGAAGGTGTGCTCCATGACCTCTGGACAGTACAGGCAGTCTGGTGATAAGGGCCTCCCCATCTTATGGGGATACAACTGGAAATACTGAATAACAATGACGACAACAACAACAACAAGATAGTGACAATAATATTAAGTGTTGTTAAGCCATTATTAAGTTTAGTAACATAGTAAAAGCTTCTCTAATTTAAATTAAATGGGCATAAAGGCAGTATGAATTAGAGAAAAATCCGAATTATAGAATATTTTATGGAACTACATAGAAAAGACAGTAAAAAAGTTATGCGGATTTTACCCTATTGAAGATGTGCTACATGTAAATATCAAAATTACATAAATATTCATAGAATGTCAAGGTCATTGTACTTCAAAAAATATCAAAAAAAATTTGACTAATAATGATATCGTCATTCACTTTGCCATATGTAATATTGATAACTGGTCCCTGAATTAATGGTTCCGTTCCTAATCGTGTAGTGTTTTTAGCAGGTGTTGTTTGCTAAAAACTATTTTACAAGCACTCTTGTCACTTATGCAAGTACGAGGGCTATTTTTTTTTTCAACCTCCGGTGAGTTGGCAAACCTGGTTCTGTTGTCATAGCAACAATCTGATTGTTGATTAATATTTTTGATTAATGTTTTTGAGGCTTTGTTCTAACATATAGTTCTAACCACTGGTTTTATAGTTATTTTGTCTATTACTGTGGTGACAACAGTTTAATTGTGGCAACTACAATTGAAATTGCCTTCAAGTATGAGATTCAGTCTGTTATTAGATTTCTTCAAGCTGAAGGTCATAGTGCTGTAGAAATTCATCGAAGGTTGTGTAATGTGTATGGAGAAAATGTGATGAGTGATGGTTCAGTTCGGGAATGCGGGAATGGTGTTGAAAATTTAAAGAAGGGCAAATTGATGTTCATTATGAAGGAGGGCAAGGAAGAAAATCATGGCTACTAATGATGTTGTTGAAAGGGTAGACACGATGGTTCGAGAGCGCCGTCATTTCACAATTACTGAACTTTCTGTTGATTTTCCTGAAATTTCTAGGTCTGCTCTTTATGATATTCTTACTCAGAAGCTTGGGTATAGGAAACTGTGCTTGGTGGGTTCCCAAACAACTCACAGATGTCCACAAGACTAGAAGAATGGGTGCATCGTTATCGTTTTTGGAGCATTATGAGAAAGAGGCTCAACGTTTTTTAGACAGTATAGAGACAGGAGATGAGACATGGATTCGTTTTGTTAATCTGGAAACAAAGGAACAATCGAAACAGTGGACGCACACACTCTCGCCTAGGAAACCAAAAAAGTTTAGGCAGACTTTGACCAACAGAAAGTTAATGGCTACTGTCTTTTGGGATTGTACGGGAATTTTGCTAATCGAGTTTATAAAGCCAGGAACTTCCATCACAGCAGCTACATACCTGAAACTTTAAAAGGACCGAGAACATCAATCAAGAACAAAAGACAAGGCATATTGTCATCTTGCACGACAACGCATGACCTCACACAAAATCTGCTTCATGAATTTGGTTGGCAAGTTCTTTATCACCCACCTTATAGCCCAGACTTGGCACCAAGTGACTACCATTTGTTTGCTGACTTGTAAAAGTGGATAGGTGGGTAGCGGTTTGACTCCAATGATGAGTTAAAGTCCAGTGTGGCAGATTGGCTGACTACTCATGAGCGAACATTCTACAACATGGTCATAGAAAAGTTGGTCCCTTGCAATGATAAGTAACTCAACAATGGTGGTGACTATGTAGAAAAGTAGTTTACATATATATATGAAACTTTTGTATATAATAAAATTATTGATGTGATTCATGTGTCTGTTTATTGGTCTATCAGAGGTTGAAAAACAAATAGCCCTCGTAGTAAAGAATTAGGTGTTCACATTATGAGAGTCAGGTTGAAAGAACACACATATTGTAGCTTAGGGGATTTTGAGGGGGGGGGGCAACCAATCAACTTTAATTCTTTACAACTGGACCATATGATATCACATCTTATGCATAAATATAAAATGATTTTCCTGAATCATTAAATATACAGTAAATATAACTACAGATTTGTACCTAAACTGAAGTTAAAGGTTTAAGAAAGAAAAGTTGAAATTATAGACTGTCTTTTTTCTGTAGTTTTGTATTTTAATAATTTCTTAAACATAGTAACACTTCATCAATAAAAATTACAGAAAATTTATAGGGGGTACATATCGCTTTAAGGAAATATAAAATAATTATTACTTTTTATAGAGACAGGAGAAATATTACCATAAACTTTGCAAGAATAAAGTAAGGTAATTTAAATGTTTTGATAAAAAGAGAGAGGTCTTGTGTAACACATCATCATCATCACTAAATAATAAAAATGTTAGCATGCTACTGACCTCAACCAAATACGCTACAAAATAATAAAGGTTATCCAGTTATTCCCAGTTTTCACAAGTTCTCACTTTGTTTTGATTTCTAAGTGTTCAGGCTGACATCTAGTGTCAAACATAAAGAGTCAAAAACTAGAGACACTTAAACAACAAGAAATATAAATAAACACAAAAAATATGGAAACTACCTTCTAAAAGAATAGACCCCCGCGCGCGCACACACACACACACACACAGATCTGACAACATTCTTAATGGCCACCTCAAACGAAGTTTGAAGAGAACTGGCCTAAGTGGCGGTAAAAAGTTTCTCACAATTTCTATTTAAAAATTAGTGTTCCATAGTCAGAAAAGTGCAAAACATATTATTATGGTGGAAAAGTCTGAACAAAAGTAGTTTATTTTTATTATTCCGGCTGTACAATGTTTACACATTTTCCGGAACCAAAGATTACAGAAGTGACTGATTTCTCATCTTACACTGCTGCTTGTAACAAAAGTAGTTTATTTCTATAATAATGGCTACTTTTTTACCACCGAAGTTGCTTATAAGTACCCAGGCAGTGTCTACTGGCAACTTAAGCCAAGTGGGATATATGGTATACAGGGAAGATAACGTGGCCAACACTATTCCTTTTCTTCTTCTTCATTGACACAACAAGCAAATGTAGTTGCCCTTAGCTTATCGCACCATGTCACCTATCCATCCCAAACCTGAGCATAAGTGGTACTTGTGTTTAAATACCTGAGATTACCCAACACACTATCCTTCCACTGACCCTTAGGAGTTCCTTTAACCCACCTTCCTGGATGTAGGTCTTTGGTTACACCCACACCTGGTATACCATTTAAGAGCTTTCTTTCAGTTTTGAAGTCTTACATTTCCAGGAAATGAATCAGCCACCTCAATCTCTTTACACTAAACCACAGCTGAAAATAACTGGCACTCCATCTCACTCCTGTCCCACCACCATGCCTTCCCCTGCTGCAATTCATGGTTGTCCCAATTTGTTTATTTGACTCATCTGTAATACTTTGACTCACAACCAAAAACCAAAAACATGCTGATTACAAAAATAAAGTGCACATAATAGTAAATTCATAAATTCAACACTGACATATATAAATATTTTTAGATCTAAAAACAAAAAAAAATAAACACTGTAGAAAACAATATAGAAACTGCTATTAAAAATCAGTTCAAACAATTCAGTTGTCAGACCTCAGTTACACAATTCAATTTTGATGTTCATCACTTATTATCATAAAGGAAGATATTATTATGATGGTTGCACAGATCGTAGTATTGTACAGTGGAATCAGAGTAACTGACACCAGATAAAATCACTAATTACAACTTTACTTACAATTAAAAACAAACGTGACACTCTTATGAACTTCTTTAATATTTAGAATTAATATTAGGCAATTACCTGTATTAACTTCCGTCTTGTGACTTATTTGGTTTTTTCTTAAAACAACGCGTTTCGAGAATAAATTCTCATCATCAGGTTTCAATACTATAAAAACATCAAATTCACCCAAAAGGGGTCGTCAACTAGTTAAAAGACACAAACACAAAAACACCACACATAATTTAACACCGACACAGTCACGGCACAGTCCGATGCGCATCGTCTCGTTGCCAACGACCAACTGTTGCACTTTGTCTTATATGACCGTTATCATTGCCCGCTGACCCATCGATATCGATGGCCGTGTTGTACAGCAGATTCGATCGGAACAAAACTTTGTCATTAAGTAGCTGGTCCGTTTGTAACTTAGAAGCCCTGTATATCTCATATTCCTCCACAGCGTTCATGTATGCACCCTTTTTACAATTATGAAGCAGTTTAAAGTTTGTGTGGAAGTCTTGAGTACTTATGATTATACAGCATTAAATGCTGAGCATAACTGGATCTAGTTTTCGAGATATCACTTTTGGGCAGGTGTTCTTTAAAACATTCGGCTGACGGCCTGCCCGTTTGTCCTATATAGAATTTATCACAGTCATCGCATTCAAGCTTGTACACTCCAGTTTTCTCTTCAGCCGGGATATGAGTTCTTTGTCCCAAACGTTTTTTGATGTTATTTGTGGTTTTAAAGGCCACTGTTATTTTACGTTTTTTCAGCTCATTCTTTACACTGACTGGTAGTACATTCGTGTACTCAGTTACTATAAACTTAGTATCTTCTTTAGATGGGCCGGTTAATCTGCTTTTACTATTGATTTTTACCAAGTGTTTTCTTATAAGCTTGTCTACGATTCCACTGTTATACCCATTAGCGATAGCTATACTTTTGATTATATTAGTCTCTTCCACTCTGTCTTTTTGTTCAAGGGGAATAGCAAGCATTCTATGAAGTCACAAGGCGGAAGTTAATACAGGTAATTGCCTAATATTAATTCTAAATATTTAGTAACGTGACTTGGAGACAATTAAAACAAAATGAAAATGAACTTATTTAAGTTAAACACTCTCTAATACACAAACAATAAATGTCACCTTATTACAGTTTAAACTTAGTGTGAGATTAATGAAGGAGGTAAGGCTACTTCGGCACAGAAACTATGTGGACTCGAGTTAATTCCAACTTAATGATTACATTAATCTTAAATGAAATTAATTTTTAGCTTATTTGATTCCTGTTGAATGGTGCTAATCATGTCAGAGTTGTGTTGGCTGGAAATAAAAAAAAGTACCCGTTTATTTTTGTTTACCTATTCTAAAGAAACCTCTAACTTAAAACAAAATTACATAAAAATGTGGCAGCTAAAGGTTGGTAAAGGGTCTTGGGGGCTGTATATACTGCTGATGTCTATACAGTAACAAAACTCTGAGAAATTCCCACTGATTCCTGACAAACGAGTCGGGGGTTCGAGAAATCGAATTCAGCTCTGCCAACAAATCCTTCTCTTACGTCCTCATAGAGATACACGTATCTCGTGCAGCTGCTGGATACACGGTATACAATGGGTGTGTGTTATGTACCAGACGAGAGAGGGTGAAGGGTGAGTCTCTGGCGCCCTACAAATATCTGGAGCATATCAGCTAAGGGAGAAAACCCCTACAGAAAATCCTGGCCCTGCAAGTCTGAAGGTTGAATCGATGTGCCAGCGACTCGTCATTCGTAAAAAAACATAAAGTGCTAAAAGTTTCGACAAATCGCCTCGGAATAAGGATGGATATTGTTACGTATCACGATAACAAATTAATAATCTTTAGTCTCGAGTTGACTGTATTTTTTAAGTTTTTTATTTTTTATCAATCTTCGGTTGTTATTTGAATTGAAAGTGATTTGAGAATTAGCGGTGGTCGTTTTTTTCTATGGTTTTCACTGTCGAGAGAGAGAGAGAGAGAGAGAGAGAGAGAGAGAGAGAGAGAGAGAGAGAGAGAGAGAGAGAGAGAGAGAGAGAGAGAGAGAGTATGACTGGGCCCCCTCTCTTGAAATATTTCAGGTAATTGTTTACGTTGACCGTCGACTCCGACGCAGCCGGTTTCGTTGTAGGTTATGTCTCTCTTTGCCGTGTGTGCACTTTGTGTAGTCCGTATATCCACACTCCTCACTGTTAGCTATAAGTTTCCTGAAAATTAAGCTTATTCTACAAATAACAAGACGAATTAATTTCCCAATAAAACATGTTTATTTTTATTATTTGTTCTAACTGCTTTATAATATTTATCGACATTTATGTCGAACTATGTTTGAGTCGTATCGACTCTTGTGCTCGTTTCGATTCAAGAATTTCTTTATATATTTCTTAACATTGTTAATAACTTTACTTTTTTGTATATCTCAGGGTTTGGATTCTTTGAAGCTGTTAAAAAAGTCAGAAATGCAAAGAAAAGGTACTATACATTCCAATAAATTATAAATTAAATTAAAATTAATATGGGAACAGTTTGTTTGCCGGACAACAGTGAATAATTTGTCTCATTACACAAGGCAGTCGACAATCAAAATGGCCGTCCGTATAGTTTACAGACGCTACAAATTAATGTTTTGTTCACTTGTTTTTACAATAAATAAATTTTGTAGTGTTTTCACTGTATTATATTTAGTTTTTTCTTTAGTTAGCACTTGTGTTTGGTATAATAGTGCCTGTTGAGTTTAACTATCTGTTGTGTAGTGATCGTGACTATATGGATTGGACGAATCTTACCCATGTAGGTACTCAGACTTTTTCGTTCAATTTGGTTGATCGTATTTTCTTCCTATTTTTATTTTCGTCATGTGGTTTAAGTATTTAATATATCCTCTTCTTTTATCGTTTTACTTTCTCATTTTTTAGACATCGGTCAATTAGTTTTACCACTCAATATGTTGATTCCACTTCCGAATTTTCTTTGGAATTACTTAGCTCATCTACACTCACTCTATGATGGTCAATAATGGAATAATAATTCTTCTTCCTTTATCAACGGTCTAGCCCAAGAATCTCTGGCCTCCGATTGGTTAAAATAGTTGAACTGCATGTCACCTAACTGGTGTCACTAATATAATATATTCTTACACTTATATAAAAAAATACTCCCTTTTAAACTTTAAGTCCCATTAAATTTAAGTTACATAATGTTTTTTCTTACTATATGACATGCAATTTGATACCTATTTGATATAAATTTGTTATTATAATAGATAACTTTTCCTCTTCACAAAAGTTCTGAATTTTGGACCTATTTTTCTGTTACAATGATTATATCATAATTGCCTAAATTTATCTAATAAATACTATTACTATTACATCAAGTGTTTTTATCCTATGGATTTAATCCTTTTTTGATATTGTTTACTTTGAATGGTTGATCTACTCATTTATGACATTAGTTTCTTCACATTGCATTATTGGCCTAGGCCCTAAGCTTCATTTCTTTAGCATTTTTTCTAATTTACATAGATTGTTATTCAATTTATCTATTTTGAACCCTGGATGTACTATAACAATAACTAACAAAATATTTTAACATTTTTACCCTAAGGCATTGCCTTCATGGCCAATTTTAACTTCAAACATCAACAAAGCATTACAAAATATTTAAAATAACTTTGATAACATTCTTCAATTCTATGAATCACTATTAACTGATTATTTCTAGAATTGTTTGTTTTTAACTTAAGTGTTTATCTAGCCTGTAGACCTAATACAATCTACAACATTTATCTATAAGCCTTGATATTTAAACATAAACACCAATATACTGTCTAGGCTTTACACAACACTTCCACAAAATGATACCATTTTATTTTAGTTCATTTTTAATCCTAATGATAACAAAAAATAATATAAGTTTATCTCGTCCCCACTGCACGGACACTTATTACATTTTTTACACAGTTTGTGTCACACTAGTTTTGGTTTATTTAATTTATTTGTTTACACTAGGGGTAATTGAAGGGATTGTTATTTTTTCAGTCTTTTCTGTCCAAATAACTAATTACCTTGCTCCCCACTCTCTTATACTAACACAGTTTTTTTTCTTACATTTATTAATTATAAATTACCAGATATTTACTGACAGTGCTTTTGTATTGTACCTTTCATTTGTTTCTACATTGTCTGATCTTTTCTCTTTAATTATTATTATTATTATTAATTTATGAAGTATTGTTTATTTATTTTTTACCTGGTTATCAACATGTTTTTAGTTCAGTTTCTTTTGTTAATTTTGTTTCTTTTCAGTTCTTCATGCATTTAAGTTATTTGGTAGTTAATGTGGTCTTCACTGTCTTGTTGCTTAGCATGTCTTTATTTTAATTAGTGGTTTCGTTGTTAGACTTGTTTATACCTCTCACTTACCATATCTATTGGGTTTATCACGTTATTAAGTTCTCTTCTCCTAATACTCATCATAATTACAATATTACATTTCTTTAACATTTATCTCTCTTCATCCATTGTTTTGTTTTAGCATGGAACCAGAATACACTGCTTAATACACATTTATTTGTAAGTTTCCTTTCATTTATTATTTGTTCTAGTACTTAGTCATTTATTATTTCTTTACTTGAATAGTTCTATGCATGGTGGTGATATGTATCGCCACAATATAAACGTTTATGACGTATGCTAAGGAAAAGGACTATGAAATTGCGACATGGAACGTAGAAGGCTTGAGAACGAAACAAGGAGAGGTCTTCCAAGAACTACAAAAGATAAGAATCGATATCTGCGTTCTTACACAAACCAAAAAAAAAAAAGGAAAAGGTAATGAAGGCATTGGAGAATACATTCATTTATATAGTGGTGTACAGAAAGATGCTAGAGCTAAGAGAGGAGTTTCAGTAGCCGTCCATAAAAGTATTAAAAGATGTATCAAAAGCCAGGAGGAAGTAGACAAACAGATAATAACTGTGGAAATGAACAAAAACGGTCACCACATTGTAGTAATAGGTGTATATGCACCCAGCGATGATGCCGATACAACAATAAAATATAATTTTTAATGGAAAACTTACAACCATACTTACAAACATCAAGGACGATAAAGAAATATTTATATTAGGAGACCTAAACGGACGAACTGGAAGAGAAGATAACAATTCTGTAGTAGGCAAATATAGAGAATCTGCAACCAATGATGATGGAATGCGCCTTAGAAGCTGGTGTGAGATCATGTCTTTAAAAATTATGAATGGTCATTTCCCTCATAAAGATATCCATAAATTTACTTGGGTACAAGCAATTAGAGGGTTGTGTTCTATAATTGATTATGTAATTCAAAATCAGCATTTGAAGCTAAAGACAACAGACGTAAGGGTACACCGTGGACTAGAATGTGGGTCACATCACCATCTAGTCGTGGCCAATATAATAGTAAATTATAGAAAGACAAATACCTCACTACAGAATAATCAACAATATCAGAGCGATATGAATATATAAATATAATTTAGAAAGCCTCAAACAAGTCAACTCAGTTCCTGTACAAATTAAGACTGGCTACAAAATTACAAAATGTAAGCGAAGATAATGTAAATGCAGAGCAGCTATATGGACAAATTAAAGGTTGCACACATGAAGCGGCGAAAGAAGCTTTAGATTATAAAAGGAAAACAGAATAAAGATAATCCAGAATGGTATCTGGAAAAGATAGATGACCTTGTCGAGAAGAAAAAGAAAGCTTATAACACCTGGCTAAGTACAAATAGAGGAGAAGATAGAAGAACATACACCTGCTGGAATAGAGAAGTTAAAAAAGAAATAACAAAGAGTAAAAATGAAACATGGGAACGGAAATGTGAAGAAATAGACAGATATATGGGGGGACAAAAGTGGCTTAGACTTTCTTATAGGAAGTCTAAGAAAAGAAGGAAAACAGAACAGCAAATTAAATTTGATAAGTTCGAAAGAATGGGTAGACCATTATAAAACATTGCTTACTGAAAATAGAAAAGAATTTCAAATGACGAAGATAGACATCGAAACAGCCGAAAATGACAAAGTGATCGAAATAACTGTGGAAGAAATAAAGGAAGCTTTGGAAAAATCAAAAACCGGAAAGTCTGCAGGGCCTGGAAACATCCCCATTGAATTGAGCAAATATGGACCAGATATATTGGTTGAAATTGTACCAAACATATTTAATAAATGCCTGTTACAAGGTGATGATATCCCAGAAGACTGGAACATAGCATATATTAGCTCAATTTATAAAAAGGGCGATAAGAAGGAATGCCAAAATTATAGAGGCATAAGTGTGACAAGTGCAATGGGGAAGTTATACAGCAGAATACTAAAACATAGAATTGAAACGAATATAGAAGACATAGAAGAGCAGTCTGGATTTCGTGCAGGACGATCATATATTGACAACATATTTGTATTACAACAAAAACTAGAAAAACGAAAGTCTCGCAATCTGTCTATACGCACTTCGTATTTGTCGATTTAGAGAAAGCTTACAAAACAGTACCCTTAAAAAGACTTTTTGAAACATTAACAAAGTTTGGCCTGAGCAAAATTTATATTCACGCTGTCTGGAACATATTGTTATGACGGAATATTTGACGTCATATGGTACAGTGGAAAACTAAATACAAGACACCAGTTACGTCACTAATCACCAGCTTTAATTATCACAATTAACCAGTTCGTAATTAATAACACAGTCTCTTACAACAAATAAAATAAATATTGTTCACACGTAATAAAATGTCAACTAATATAAAACACAATTGTCCCGCCCGATTATGAAACACAACACTTCACTAATAACCACTTAAACATACACAATATCACCCAACAAATAACTGAACTGAGCATCCCTGTGTACTTGTATTTATACCCCCCTGAGGTTCCAGAATGTTCGCTAATAGGCTTCTAGTAGAAAACACTAGAACATAATTCATTGCGGCCTTAACACAGTGCGTGCAGCTATGAAAAATTCTGGCACAGTGTAGCAAATGCGCTGAGAATCACGTACGCCACAACATTCAGCCTCTGGAACATTCGATAAACATGTAGATTGTTCTGTAATGTCGTAACACTGCCCCCTCCTTAAGCCTGTTCGTCCCAAACTGGCAAACTGTCTCTGAAGTAATACTTAGCCAGGCAATTTAGGTGAACGATCTTGAACTTTCACTGTCCTTCCTGTTCTGTTGAATCTGATAAACAACATCGTTGATTCTTTTTTTCACAGTATAGGGTCCTTCCCAGTTAGTTTGCTACTTAGATGAGCGACCACGATGGCGCTTTGGGTTGAACAACCAGACCTGATCTCCTTCTTGGAAACCTACACTATTGCTGCGAATGTCATACCGAGTTTTCATTTTATCACTGGCAATCTTCAGCTGTCCTCTTATCAAGCGATTCATTTCTCGTAGTTCGTTTTCTAATTGCAAAGAATAGTTCTGTGGCTCTTGGGACTGAGTCTCAGGTGATCCGACACTAAGTCCCCAAGAAGACGAATCTCCCGCCCAAACACCAATTTTGCTGGAATCACTCCCGCTGCGTCATGTACTGATGACCTAAACACCACTGGCTGATCCAAGTCTGGTTCTCGTCAACAACCTCTTGCATAACTTCATCTTCAGCAACTTTTCCCCCAGGCGCTTCAATCAGCTCAGGAACAAGCAAGAGCTTTGTCTCGATAGCCATAGTTGGCTTTCCAATCACTTCTTTTGTCGTTACACTATTTTATTTCCTCTGCTAGTTCTTCCTCCATTTCCGCTTGCAATAGGGAGGGTTCCTCTTGACCAGACCTGTTGACTTTTTCTTCGGCCAATGCCACTTGCTTAATTGAATGGTTGGTAGACCCTGTCATTTTAGCCACACAAAGCTTTATCTTCTCTTGGCCGACCCTCAGGACATTCTCTCTTAAGTCCACAACGTATCCGTAGCCAATGTCCGTGCCAAGATCACTTCATCGACAATGTCTGCAATGAGCATTTGGTGGTTAAACTCGAGAAGTTCCAGGCATACACGTACGTCTACCTTTCCTAGCACCCTGACGGGGTTTCCAGTCACAGTCTGTATTGTACAAGAGCTAAATAGAGGCTGGCGGTTGCTGACTAAGTCAGGACGTACAATGGACACTGTTGCACCCGTGTCAACTGTAAATGATGTTGGTTTACCTTCCGCAAATCTATTAACAATCAAATTTCTACTGGTCTTATGTAGTGTGCAAACTGTGTGCTGTTCTGGGACTTTACTTCTCCAATTGGTGTGATCACTCTCTTCTCGCGGTATCTTCTTCTCCCAGCAGCCTCTGGAACATTCGATAAACACGTAGATTGTTCTGGAATGTTGTAACAATATATAAGGACTCAAAGAGTCTGGTGAGAGTGGGAAATGTTCTGTCAGAATTGTTTCCTACCACAAAAAAGGGCGTAAGCAAGGGTGCAGCTTGTCACACCTACCCTGTTTAAAATATATATCCAAGAAGCCGTCAGTAACTGGAGAAGAAAAACATCAGGAATGGGAATTCAAATGGATGAGCAGCGCTTAACAACTCTCCTATTTGCTGACAATCAGGTAATTATAGCACGTGACGAGGATGACACAGACTATATGTTTAGAAAATTGAAAGAGGAGTACGAGAAATGGGGTCTAAACATAAACACTACTAAGACAGAATATCTGAAAATAGGAGACACGCAAGAAGACCCAGATCTGGAAATCCATAGAATCGCAAAGTGTAGCGAATTCAAATATTTGGGAAGCATTATTTCAGAAGATGGAACAACAAAGAATGACATCAAAAATAGGATACAACAGGGAAAAAAGGCTATTCGTTTGCTAAACTCATTACTTTGGTCAAACAAAATGAAACTTCTAACTAAACTGACAATCTACACAACTACTGTGGAGCCCATTTTAACTTATGGCTGTGAATGCTGGCAACTTTCAGATAAAGAGAAAAATATGATAGAAACTGTGGAAATGGACTTCTTAAGAAGAGCGTGAAATATTTCTAGAATGCAACATGTTAGAAACGAAGATATAAGAAGGAAAACAGGGCGCATATTTACAACAGCAGAAAGAATAGAATCCAGACAGTTGCTATGGTATGGTCACGTAATGAGGATGGAGGAGAAGCGATGGCCAAAGAAAGCATTGACTTACACACCACAAAACAGGAGAAGAAAAGGAAGACTGACAACACAATGGAGAACAGGAATTAGGAAAAGCATGAGAGATCGAGCTATTGAAGACGATGACTGGAAAGATAGGGAGAAATGGCGATCGAAATGCAGGATGCGGCATAGACTGTAGGACCCCCACTAATAATAGTAACATAAAAATGTGGTGTCTAACTGCAATTAAATATCGTAGAATGAATATTTTTAATAAATATGTAAAGTTAGAAATTGTTACCTGTGTTAGAAAAAAGTTATCAATGTTGTAAAACATTTTTTATCCTTACCAAATTATTGGAATAAATCGTGCTTGGGCTTGAAGAGGTCTTAAGTTTTCTGTATCAATCATAAATTAGGTTGCTCTAAAAATAAAGGTGTGTTAAATGAAAAATATATTATATGTAATAATGATTTATATTAAACATTAACTGTATGTTATGTTAATTGTTGTGTACTAAAACACAACTGGCGCTCAACAAAATAAACAGGTGTAATTGTAACATGAGTAAATAAAAATAAATAAATAATAACAGTTCAACGATAAATAAATAAAAGCTTGCATATGGTTCACTAATAATAATAAATTATAAATAAATATTTAAATACAAAATAATTCAACATGACGACTCCAGGAAACTTAGATATGGGGAGGCCTTTCGAAAAATAATGTGGGCCATGATGGACGAATTAAGCACAAAACAGACAGAAAATTTAAATGATAGAATAGACGAACTAAAATAATTAAATAAAAACCAAACAGAAAGTTTAGAAAATAAATTAGAACAACAGAATGAAAATTTTAAACAGGACACCATAAAAATACGGAAAGCTAGAAGAGTTAAAAATTGGTAATCGTGAAATAAAACAAAGTATAATTGACAGTAATGCACAGTTAACCAAAAAAATTGTTGATACAAATTTACGCATTGACACGATCACAGAAAATGTATGTGAAAGAATTGTTAAACAAACGGAACAAATATGTGAAATGATGGTTTCTGAACAAACAATTGTAACTGAAAGTAAGAGAGAACAGACTTCCATAATTACTGATGATAATTCTAAAAAAATAATTAACTCTAGGGAAGAATGTAAAATACATTTAATTAGACAAACGTACCGTGTTGGCGGAAGTATCCAAAGTAGTGGTTACACTCACACACAAATAAAACAAGTTAAAAAGGTAACACGATTGAAACAAATCACACGCGACAAGGGTACGCACAGTAAGTATCGATTGAACGATAATCATAATGACAATCACAATATAAAAACTACAGAGGTTATCATAAACGGCGAATGAAAAAACAGTCGACAGCTCTTTATATAGGCTTCAAACGGACTGACCTTACACAATGCATTAGTGACGAGAGAATTATGGAACGTACTGAGAGAGGAGAGAGAGGTTATTCGTCGCAGCTAAGAAACAAATTCATGCCGTACAAACAGGTGAGTTACGCAATGACGTCAGATGAGCTCACTGTCGCTATGTTACAATGGGACGTTAACACAATGAGGGTGCGAGACGGAAATAACTGTACATGTCGGCTAATATACGACAACGGCGACTACACGTCAAAATACAATGAATTTCCTGTTGACAGACCCAATGCAATTGTTATAATAGTGAGGGGTTGAAATCAAACGACACCGCACTCAATGCTCTATAGAAATGAATAATTATTTTTAAAAGAAAAATATTACTGTTAATTATTATTAATAAGAAAAGGAGTTAATTAATAAGAATAATATGTGTAAAAAGATTAAAGAATTAATAATAGAAAGAATGTTATGTTGTAAGAAATGGTAAGGAATGTTATTATTGATGTGTTATTAATATGAAGAAAGGATTAGAATGAGAAATCAATGTTAATTGTCAGAATGGCTGATCAAGCGAAATCTTCATACCTTAGCGATAGTGAAAGTCAAGGGCAGAGATTATTTAGAGTTCCAAATACTACGATTAAAACATCGAGTAGAGTTAAGCATATAAAGTCTGGATATAGACGTCTTCCTATGGTAGTCATCTGTAGCCGATAATGACTCACTAAGAAGCTAACGAAAAAGGTGTATTTCAGAAAGTAATGGTAAGGATGAAGAAAATTATTAGTGATCAGAAAGGTAATAGTAAAGAAATGTAATAATTGAAGGTAAGAAATGTTAATGTATTGTATAAGTAATATAAGAAAAGTTAAGAAAGATAAGTGTAATGTTCATGTTAAGAAAAGAGTTAAGAAACGAAGGTAGAATGTATGAGTAAGGAAATGTACAGAGCAAATCTACATACCTATGTGGAAATGCAGAGTATTCACAAAAGGACCAAAAAGGAGAGCTAATTGCAGTGGATTTTCTTGGACCACTTCCGAAATCAAGTAGGGAAGTGAAACACATACTTGTTTGTATAGATGTATTTTCCAAAGCCGTCCATCTGTATAGAATTAGGTGATCCACAATTTAAGTGGTAGCAGGAATATAATCCTGCATTTGGTAAAATTTCAGATTGAAGAATGGCATAATATGTTAAGATGCAAAATGTTTACCAGTGCAAGAATGCAAACTCGTGTAGGATGTGCTACACGTAAAAATATATATGAATAGGTCGATGGGACTAGATTAAAGGAGAACGATAGAAAAAAATGTCTACGTATGAATAATGAGAAGAGAGAGTAAGGGTGGGACAAGGCCACTGAATCAGTACAAGGTCAACGTACCGATCAGCTGTATAATGGGGGGTGAATATTGCATACCACCACGGTGAACGTTAGACTGACTTACTCATTATTATGTGTTTGTTTTACCGATGTATAAACTTAAGTTAAGTTAATATAACATGATTATATTTGTCTAGAACAAATAGACAAAAAGTTTAATAAATAAATATTTATTAATTTGTTTCTTCTCAGGCAGAGGAATAATGCAACGATACAGCCATACGCTGTATTAGGCATTAATTAAAATAAATATAAATTTTGTATAATTTGTATAAGTTACGGGTAAATGGACAGGTCTGAGATTGCAAAAATATTTCATTGTTAGATTAGGGGAGAATTAACCTGTTTCGACAAGCAGTGAACACCTGCTCAATTGTGTGTGTGTTACACGTGTATCTTGTGTGTGTTAGTGATGCAGGCATAGACAGGAATCTCAGCAACCCGCCCCAAGTAATTAATAAAATAATTATTTTAATTCACTGTGCGAAAACTAATTAGTGTATGATCAAACCAAAGGCACCAAAGTGTGTGTAAAATTTATAGCTATGCCCAGTGAAAAGATGATGTTAATAGAACACGTTATGCGAAGACAGTGCAAAATAAACGTGTCAAAAATATGCAAATTACCTTAAGACGCTCAAATTAATATAGTGAGTGCTTAATCGAATTAGCTATGATTTGTGCTATCTCGATTCCGTGCAAAACATTGCTATTTGCTAATAATTGCAAATAGATGAAAAGGTTCGGGAGTGGGGGCTGTCACGAGATATGCAGGTATCGACAGGATGATTTTGGAGCCGACTGGTGCGGAATCTGGAGAGGGTATAAATTAAGGGTTCGACCAAAAACCCTTCTCTTCATTTCAAGACACAGTTGCAGCCGGACATGCTGTCCGTCGGCAAAACAGTATATTTTTATTACAAGTCGCAGTAACAAACGAAATAATGTTCGTTAAATTCACGACAATATTACGGAAAAAGTAAATACCGCAATAGTAAGTCTACCAAGAATATATACAGGAAAGCTGCTGTAGAGCGACGCTGGACTCTAGATGCATCCAGGAACATGCTGCTGTAGAGCGATGCTGGACTCCAGGAACATGCTGCCGTAGAACGACGCTGGACTCTAGACGTATCCAGGAACACATGCTGCCGTAGAACGACGCTGGACTCTAGACGCATCCAGGAACACATGCTGCCGTAGAACGACGCTGGACTCTAGACGCATCCAGGAACATGCTGCCGTAGAACGACGCTGGACTCTAGACGTATCCAGGAGCACGCCAGGACAAGAGGAATGGAAAACTAACTCTGGACAACACTGGACCCCAGACAACCGTCGTAAGATCATCAGAAATCGAGGTGACATGCGTAATGCATTTTAAATGATTTTTAAAAAAAGAAAAAGAGCTCATAAAGACGATTTCAAAAGACAGTAAATTAAAACAAAGAAAGTTTATACTTAGTAATAATATGTTAAAATGTAAATAAATGTTTAGTCGTAAGAATGAGTGATCGCATATATATAAAAGCATTAATAAATGAAAGAGAATTTAAAGTAAAGAGAGTAGAGTTTATTATCAAAATAGATAGTAAAGTGATTAGATATTTGAAGTATAGAAAGATTAATTTAAACTTGAATATTAAAACAAGGCCAGTCTACAAGCAATTAATATAAATTTAAATTGAATTTTAAACCTTGGGTAGACTGAGCAAGTAGAGGTCAGATCTGAGATAAGACAATTTATTTCAGTTGTCTTGATTGTTCATCTCTTCTTTCACAGCACTATCACTTTACTAAAAATGAACTTTATCTTGTGAAAACTTACTTTTTTCGTCGGACGCGTTTCGGCGTACGTATCCGCCTTCTTCAGCTTTTAGTCAGACTGCCATCCTTTCGTAACGGTTTTTGTGTGGAAGGTGTAGTGGGGGTGGTGTGTGGAGGAAGGGGATTGGTGCAGGGATTCAACTTGATGTTTGTTTTTTGTAAAATTGTGTCAAAAAGTGTATGTGATTTATATTGTAATTGATCGTTGAGTATGTTGTTTTTTTGTGTTGTGTGGTGTTTATATATTTCGTATTGTTCAGTTGTGTTGAGTTTTCGACCTTTAGGTAAGTAATGTAAAATTTCGAGATTAGTGTCTATGTTGGTGTAACTGTGGTTTTCTGTGTGTATGTGTGTGGCAAATGCGGAGTGTATATTGTTGTTGGTTAGAGCTTTTAAGTGTTCAGAATAACGGGATGAAAAAGATCTTCCTGTCTGGCCGATGTAGAAACTATTGCAGTCATTACAATTTAATTTGTAAACACCTGTTTTGTTATATTTGTCTATGTCTGTGTTTGTATTATTGATGTGTTTTGTAATGGTATTGGTTGTTCTGTATGCTATTTTGTATTTGTGTTTTCTGAATGTGTTGGCGATTTTGTGTGTGTAGGAGTTGTGGTATGTGAGTGTGATGTATTTATTGTGTTGTGTGTTGATGGTATTTTGTGTTTTGTTGTTTTTGTTTTTGATGCGTTTGTGTAGTGTGTTTATTAAATTAGGGTTGTAACTAAAATTTCATAAACAGATTAACAAGTTTATAAACAACACAAAACATATAATCAAACCAGAAAGCGCCAAATACCTTAAACAAATAAAACCTAACCCCCCTAAACTAAATGCATTACCAAAAATACATAAACCTAACATTCCCATCAGACCATTAATAAACAACACACAGGCACCCTCCCACAAAATCGCAAAACAACTAGACAAAATAATCAGAGAAAATATTAATCTCAGTAACAACACATCTATCAAAAACAACACAGACCTAGTCAGGAAAACTGAACACATCCACATCCCACATAACTCAACTCTGGCATCTTTTGATATAACCAATCTATACACTAATGTCCCCATCAAAGAAACCATCCAAACACTAGAACAACTACTCAGACAAAACAACACACCTGAAACACACATACAAGAAATCATCACACTTACCAAACTAATAACTGAACAAAATTACTTTACATACAATGACAAGATATACACACAAACAGAAGGTCTCCCGATGGGTTCCCCCATATCAGGAATACTAGCAGAAATATATACACACACCATAGAACAGAACCACATACTAAACAACAACAAATACACTAACAAAATTATATACTGGCACAGGTATGTAGATGATATATTACTTTTATTCAAAGGCAACACAAAACAAGTTGAAAACTTCCACAAATACATAAACACTATACACCACAAATTAAAATTTACACTGGAAATTGAACAAAACAATAGTATAAATTTTCTAGACCTAACAATTAACAAAACCAACAATACACACACGTACAAAATATACAGGAAACCAACCACAACTGACATGGTTATACACAACACATCAAACCACCCAACACAACATAAACATGCGGCCTTCAACCATATGCTCCATAGACTAACTAAAATACCCTTAAATAAACAAGATTACACCGACGAACTCAACACAATAAAATACATAGCAATCAAAAACGGTTACAACCCTAATTTAATAAACACACTACACAAACGCATCAAAAACAAAAACAACAAAACACAAAATACCATCAACACACAACACAATAAATACATCACACTCACATACCACAACTCCTACACACACAAAATCGCCAACTCATTCAGAAAACACAAATACAAAATAGTATACAGAACAACCAATACCATTACAAAACACATCAATAATACAAACACAGACATAGACAAATATAACAAAACAGGTGTTTACAAATTAAATTGTAATGACTGCAATAGTTTCTACATCGGCCAGACAGGAAGATCTTTTTCATCCCGTTATTCTGAACACTTAAAAGCTCTAACCAACAACAATATACACTCCGCATTTGCCACACACATACACACAGAAAACCACAGTTACACCAACATAGACACTAATCTCGAAATTTTACATTACTTACCTAAAGGTCGAAAACTCAACACAACTGAACAATATGAAATATATAAACACCACACAACACAACCAAACAACATACTCAACGATCAATTACAATATAAATCACATACACTTTTTGACAAAATTTTACAAAAAACAAACATCAAGTTGAATCCCTGCACCAATCCCCTTCCTCCACACACCACCCCCACTACACCTTCCACACAAAAACCGTTATGAAAGGATGGCAGTCTGACTAAAAGCTGAAGAAGGCGGATACATACGCCGAAACGCGTCCGACAAAAAAAGTAAGTTTTCACAAGATAAAGTTCATTTTTAGTAAAATTTATTTCAATATAAAAATATTTTAATTTTATAATAAATTAATAAACCAATTATTTAACATGTCTAGATATAAGATTATTAACATGTTTAGATATAAGAGATTTTTAAATATGTGTAATGTTGCATATCATAAGATATAAACATTTAATAATGAGCAATATCGTGACCGACAATTATTAATGTTTATGAATATTTATAATAATGAATAAATAATAAATGAGTTTTAAATACTGATAAATAAAAATACTCTTATTATAAATACACCTGGTATAATTATACAACCTGCATGAATTACTGTATATCGAATTTACATATAAATTCGTTGTATAAGTTTGTATCCCTTGAACGTGAGGCCCGACACGCCTATATTTATGTATATGTATCGTTGTATAGAATGGCGCTCCAAGATCGTGGGGTTCCACAAATTTAAATTATATTAAATTTGCAACTTGTTACGTTGTAATATATATATATATATATATATATATATATATACATACCCGAAAGTATCGTTTATTTGTTAAGCTTTCCTAATTAAGCCCCACGTTAGTACGTCATTTTGTAACGTCCCGCGTCTTACCGAGTGTTCTATAGTTACAGGTTTATAGTTAATTCAGCCCCAAAGTTGGGTTCACCATTCTGTAACGTCTCTCGTCTTACCAACGTCGAGTATCGTTTATTAATTAATTATTGTTTGCTAATGTTCAAAGCGGTTAAATTTTATGTTTACCAAAAATACTGAAATCGAGCGTGTGTGATTAGGGAGAGATCACTGAAGTTGTTTAATCGTAGTTAGGAGAGAGAGTAGGACCAAGGATATTAACCCCGGAGTATACAATTACTTATTTTTATATTCGCCGCTCATAAGACCAGCTGATTTTGACGTCTGTCTCAAAATTTTAGGTTAAACCAACACCAATTGTCAATGATACTTCCCGGCGATTCGTCCTCTTCTTGGCTTCCTGAAACTCTGTAACAACTACCCTCTACAAGAAATAATACACGTTTTATTATTTATAACAAAATATTCAGAGTATTTATTTATGTAATACACTGATTTTCTCTTCTCCCAGTACAAAAATATGATAATCGATTTTTCTGTCAACAACACATTGGATCGATCTAATTAGGTAAACATTGGTATTATAACACATTATTTTTTATCCTTGATTACACATTAAACAATAAAGAATTCATTTATTAATTTCCCCAGGGTTAAGGGTAAGTTCTTTGTGTTATGAGACGGTCAGAAATGAATAATTATATACTACGCTTTACAAGAGAAAACATAAATTTCGAATTTTTGGTTTTTCGTAGTATGTAGTTCCGGATTTATCCGCTAGAGTACAGTATATGTCTTTATTATAAACACGAAATCAGTTACTAATTATTGGAACTGCACAAAGATTCGATATGAGGATTTCTTGATTAACAATTATTAATAAAGTTTATTTTACCTCTTTTCTCGAAGTGTTACTTGGATGGTGCTGTTTCTAGTGTTGGAGTTATAGTTGTTTTGTAATTTTGTTAAATTTTCATAAGATACAACCTCACCAAAATCTCGATGTGCCGTCCAACTAGGCCTGATCTGGTAGCTGGGTTATTTCAAATTTTCATCGAATACAGGATGTTAAAGTTGATAGTTGAAGGAGTTTCTAACATAAGGTGGATACTACTAGTTCATTTCTATTAAATTTAGCACTGTTTCCAAAAGTTTTCATAAGGTTTTATTAAATTTTTGATGGCATTACACTTTTTTCCAAACGAACGGTTTTCAATCGTTTTAACAATTAAATTATATCTTGTTAGGTGGTTACTGTTAGTAACCAATAATTTTTATATCATTTTTTATTGGTGCATCTATATACTTTTGAGTATATAGGCTGTTTTTAATTATTATAAATTTATTTCTTATTTATAGAAATATAATCCTTTTTAACTTTGGTTTATTATCCAATTTGATTTATATAAGGTTTTTCCTTTTATTTCCTCTTAACTTTATATATAGGTGTTTAATATTTTTATTTCCTTTAATTGTATTTATATATTATTTATTAATTTCTTATAGTATCCTTACACAGAACTATTTTCTTCTGCCATTTTACTCATACAGTATTTTATTTTTATTATTATTTTATATTTAACCCTGGGTTATCTTATATTCAAACATAATTATTCTATTAAATATAAAATTAGACCTAGGTACAAAATCTTTGTGGCCTACACAACACAAATTATACAATATTCAAACAAAACACATAATTGTTCAGTAGCATACAGTCTACTATTATAATCAATTGTTTCTACATCTACAGCATAAGTCTGTGAAATGCTCCTTTTAAAATCACTTATTTTCTCACTGGGTACACTATAACTCACTTTGTACTCTTTATATCACTTATTTATAGTTTATAATGTTTTGTGATACAAGGTAATCTAGAGCTAGGTATATTATACCCATTTCTGACCTTTATAGTGGGGTGATTATGTTATCATTTTTGGGACTGGGTTATGTAACGTTACAATATATATATATAAGCCAACCCAGTACCAGGGATAAAAACTATGTTTATAAATATAAAAATACTTCATATCAAATAAAATAATTCATTTAAATAAAATATAAAAAATATGACTCGACGAACGACGACTTTGACCTAACCCAAGTGATTGACCCAACAACAGGAAACAAATGAAGAAGGGAACCACACAAATAACCAACGAGAATAAGAGAAGAAAGTGACTGACCCAACAAATACAACCAAAGAAGAAAAGAAGGTGATTAACCAAACCAAAGGAAGAAAGGAAAAAATTCAAAACCCAAACAAAAAGGAAACAAGTTCATGGGATTAAACGACCCCAAAATACCCAAAGAAAAGGATGGAAAAAACAAAGTATTAATCAAATAATGAAAATGAAGAAGGAGGAAGATAGGTAGAAGTGAAAACCAATAATGATTCACAAACGAGTAATAAAGCATAGGAGAAGGAGAAATAAAGCACTCAAGAAGAATATTGGAACCAAACCAATGGTTATCCTGAGAAAGGAAAAAGTAACGGTTATTACCCATTAATGGACAAAATGATCTAGAGAAGAAACACTATTAAAAAAGGTTAAGGATTAAGGTGATAAAAAAGCAACCTAAACCACAAATAAAATTTACATGTAAAAATAGTATTATAAGAATATAAAATTGTTATTAGTATTAAGGATATAAAATTGTTATTAGTATTAAGGATAGATTGTGATGAAAGAGAAATAAGTATAGGGATTACCCACTAAAAAACACATAGTATAAACAGTGATACAATGCAATAGTGTATGTGTAAAAACTCCAAAGTGAAGTGATAAGGTACGCTAGTTAAATTATAATTAACTATAGATAATTTAAATAAATATCACTATAATATTGACGACTCGGAACACAAAGTTTTTTATAAGTAAAAACGTAAAGTTTTACCTTACAGCCTAAACCGGCTTTCACCTATAGAAGGCTTCATCAGAGGCTGTCGTTAGTAGCGCTGCTCGTCTTGTTGTTGGCGACGAGAAAGTGTTTTGAAAGATTGAAGCTGTGTGTGTGTGGTGAGATGTGTTCGAATAATGCGTGCGATTTGAATTGTGTCTGTTCGTTTAGGATGTCGTTTTTATTTGTTTTTGTGTGTTTGTATATTTCTAATTGTTCTAGAGTGTCTAGTTTTCGGCCTTTTGTGTGTACGTGTAGTATGTTCATGTTATTGTCGATGTTTTTATATGTGTGGTTTGCTTCAATGAGGTGGTTTGCGAAGGTAGATTCTGTAGTGGTGTGGAGTGCTTTTGTGTGTTCAATGTATCTCTGTTTGAAGCTACGTCCTGTCTGGCCTATGTAGAATTTACTGCAATTTGAACAATTTAGTTTATATACACCAGGTAGATCGAATTTGTTTTGTGCTTTGGGCATACGTTTTGATAGTGTGTGTTCTGTTTTGTTAGTAGTTTTGTAAGCGATTCTGTATCCTGCTTTTTTGAATTTGTGGGCAATTTTTTCTGTTTGTTTGTTGATGTATGTTAGTGTTATGAATTTGTTGTTTTCTGTCTTTGTCTGTTGTTTGTTTTGTGTTTTGTGTAGGAGTTTACTGACTATTGTTCTGTCATAACCGTTAGATTCTGCTAGATATTTTATCGTGTTTAGTTCGTCTTTGTAGTCTATTTCATCTAAGGGGATGTTGTTAAGTCTATGTATCATGGTTCTAAAAGCAGCTAGTTTGTGTTGTATTGGGTGATTGGAGGTGTTGTGTATTAGTGTGTCAGTTGTAGTTGGTTTTCTGTATATACTGAATTTGTGCCTGTGTTCTAGTTTTGTGATGGAGAGGTCTAAGAAGTTTATGGTATTGTTGTGTTCGTATTCGGCAGTGAAGGTTATGTTTTTATGTATTTTGTTTATGTGCGTTAGTAACTGTTCACATTGTCTTTTGTTTCCCCTGTATAGTATTAGAATGTCATCAACGTATCTGTGCCAATATAGTATTTTATGTGAGTGTCTGTCATTGTTTGTAAGTATTTTTGTTTTTTCTAAGTGTTGGAGGAAGACTTCTGCTAGAATGCTGGATATGGGGGAGCCCATGGGTAGGCCATCGTTCTGTGTGTAGTATTTATTGTTATAAGTAAAGTAGTTTTGTTTTGTGATAATGTTCAGAGTTTCTGTTATTTCATTGATAAGTTCGTCTGGTGTGTTGTTCTGTTTGAGTTTGTTTTGTAGGATGGTGATTGTTTCAGAGATGGGGATGTTTGTGTACAGGTTTTTAATGTCAAAGGAGGCTAATGTGGCGTTATGGGGGATGTGTATGTCTTTTATTTTTGTTACTAGGTCAGTGTTGTTTTTTACTGCAATGTTGTTGTCTATTTGTGTGTGTTGTCTAATAATTTTGTCTAGATATTTTGCCAGTTTGTGTGCAGGGGCATTACGGTAGTTGATAATGGGGCGGATCGGAATGTCTTCTTTATGGATTTTGGGAAGCGCTTGGAGTGTAGGTGCTGATGGTCGGATTTGTTTCATGTAGGGCTTTTGTTTATGACATTATGACACATAAATTGTCATATTTTTATTTTTTATTTTTATTTTTATGTCATAAATTTATCATAATGTCATAAACAAAAGCCCTACATGAAACAAATCCGACCATCAGCACCTACACTCCAAGCGCTTCCCAAAATCCATAAAGAAGACATTCCGATCCGCCCCATTATCAACTACCGTAATGCCCCTGCACACAAACTGGCAAAATATCTAGACAAAATTATTAGACAACACACACAAATAGACAACAACATTGCAGTAAAAAACAACACTGACCTAGTAACAAAAATAAAAGACATACACATCCCCCATAACGCCACATTAGCCTCCTTTGACATTAAAAACCTGTACACAAACATCCCCATCTCTGAAACAATCACCATCCTACAAAACAAACTCAAACAGAACAACACACCAGACGAACTTATCAATGAAATAACAGAAACTCTGAACATTATCACAAAACAAAACTACTTTACTTATAACAATAAATACTACACACAGAACGATGGCCTACCCATGGGCTCCCCCATATCCAGCATTCTAGCAGAAGTCTTCCTCCAACACTTAGAAAAAACAAAAATACTTACAAACAATGACAGACACTCACATAAAATACTATATTGGCACAGATACGTTGATGACATTCTAATACTATACAGGGGAAACAAAAGACAATGTGAACAGTTACTAACGCACATAAACAAAATACATAAAAACATAACCTTCACTGCCGAATACGAACACAACAATACCATAAACTTCTTAGACCTCTCCATCACAAAACTAGAACACAGGCACAAATTCAGTATATACAGAAAACCAACTACAACTGACACACTAATACACAACACCTCCAATCACCCAATACAACACAAACTAGCTGCTTTTAGAACCATGATACATAGACTTAACAACATCCCCTTAGATGAAATAGACTACAAAGACGAACTAAACACGATAAAATATCTAGCAGAATCTAACGGTTATGACAGAACAATAGTCAGTAAACTCCTACACAAAACACAAAACAAACAACAGACAAAGACAGAAAACAACAAATTCATAACACTAACATACATCAACAAACAAACAGAAAAAATTGCCCACAAATTCAAAAAAGCAGGATACAGAATCGCTTACAAAACTACTAACAAAACAGAACACACACTATCAAAACGCATGCCCAAAGCACAAAACAAATTCGATCTACCCGGTGTATATAAACTAAATTGTTCAAATTGCAGTAAATTCTACATAGGCCAGACAGGACGTAGCTTCAAACAGAGATACATTGAACACACAAAAGCACTCCACACCACTACAGAATCTACCTTCGCAAACCACCTCATTGAAGCAAACCACATATATAAAAACATCGACAATAACATGAACATACTACACGTACACACAAAAGGCCGAAAACTAGACACTCTAGAACAATTAGAAATATACAAACACACAAAAACAAATAAAAACGACATCCTAAACGAACAGACACAATTCAAATCGCACGCATTATTCGAACACATCTCACCACACACACACAGCTTCAATCTTTCGAAACACTTTCTCGTCGCCAACAACAAGACGAGCAGCGCTACTAACGACAGCCTCTGATGAAGCCTTCTATAGGTGAAAGCCGGTTTAGGCTGTAAGGTAAAACTTTACGTTTTTACTTATAAAAAACTTTGTGTTCCGAGTCGTCAATATTATAGTGATATTTAGTTAAGTAACGGACACGTCATGGACAACGAAATCCAAGATAATTTAAAAGTGAAGGTGAGATATAAGTGGGAATAGTGTAAGATTTAGAATATAACTATTATAAGGAATAGTGAATAATGAAGAAGATAGACACTTCATAAATCTGTGAAAAACACTAAAGGTTTAAAAGTGGAAAAATAACAGTGAATAAATAGCTGGTGAAAAATAGTATTAAGTATGAATTATAGAATAAGATATGCTGAACACTAGAAAGTGATGATGACATTATTATTTAAGAAAAGATTTTTAATAAGGTTAAGTTTAATTATAGCCGATAGTAATTAAAAAGGGAGGATTCCAGGAAAGAATAAATTGAAGGTGTTGACATGGAGAGAATGTAAAAATTGTTTAAAGATTAAGAAATCAGAGACAGAACAAAGACACCTATGTTATAAGGGACTGTTATAAATTTAATAAAAGTGATGTTGTTTATCACAACAGAAATAATATGAATTGTAAACAAAAAAAATTAGCAAATAATAATAAGTTGGAAGGAAGTGATGATATTTCTCACTCAAAACAATAACTCTAATAAATTATAAAGAATTGTTCATGTTAATGTTATGAATAGGATATGGCTGAATGAAACTTGCAGTCCATAAGCCTAATGTTATGTTTTAAATATTAAGATAGAGAAAGCAATATTGACATGTAATCAAAACACCAACAGACTCAAAATACAACACAACCAATAATAATAACAAAGTAAAGCCCATTAGGCTGAAACAAAATGTGATTTAAATGAAATAAGTCAAATACTATGATGGCTACTCAGGCCTAGGAAAGGACATAACTGTCAGAACCAAACAACCAAAAATTATAACAAATTGACTAAGAATTTAGAAAATCTGAGGTGAAGGAATCACCAAGAATAAATTATAAATCATTTGTAAAACAAAATAGTATAATAAGCATTTTTATACAAAAAGAAATGTAATTAACAAGCATTAACATAATTGTAAAAACATAAAATCTAAAATTACTCAAGCTTGTGGGGTATCAAAATAATCTATGAAAGGAAATAAATACTATAGTGACAATATTTAATAACCAGGAAGGAAGATGGAGGAATAACAGCAATCAGAAGATATACGAAGAATTCGAATTTTGATAACAATACATCATCTCAAAATCAACCAATCGGAATCATACAGTTACCATGGAAACGGCAGTTGAAGACAAAAATTACCGTTGGAATTAAAGAGAAGCGAATCGTCATTAAGCGAATACAGATGCCAATATTTGGAAGAACGTTTTTCTGTGAAAATAATGCAAAAAAGTATTAAAAGTTATGAACCATGATAGCATAAGAAGTAGACGACCATTTGTAGCAGCCAATACAAGATCCAAGGCCAATTAGACGGGAAATTATAAGAAAAGAACATCTAGACATATTATGAAAAAGACGTCAATCCATTGGAGCCCCAAAATCCATGAAAATCAAACTAATGCAGCCAAAACCTACCCGATTAAACAAACGAAGGCACCGAGACATACTGAGGTGTTAAGTACCATTAAATTATTTATTTTCCAAAAACCCTGATCACTTTAAATATTTTTAAAAGGTAAATTTACCTCACTACAGAACCAATATTTCTCTTTCATAGAATATTTAAGCAAAATAACACTTGATTAAAACTTGTTAATATTGAACTATTAGTTAAACACGAACTTACAAAACACATTTACCACACAACAGAACAGATTGTAACAGCACACATTATTATTTATGTACACGTAGAATAAGGTAATACATTTTTATTGTAACCATTGGAGTTCTTTAGCTCATAGTCACAAGAATCCACGATTTTGGAAACAAAAACAATTGTAATACTTCAACATACGCAGCAATGCAAACGCTGAACGTTTCCTTGATATATTCGCCAAACCTGGAGGCAAGAGTCTAATGTAAACAGTCGGTGCAAATTTATTATTGTATTATTGTCAATGTGAATGTTTTCAAGTATCACCTATTAAAAAATAACTATTACAGGGAGTAACCGTCATTATCATTTCATAGGGAGTGCTATATATAAATTACTTGTGTTTAGTTAAGAATAAATTGTACGAGCAGCGAACAAGTTGTCATTCACGCAGCAGTAGCGACAATTGTGACAGCCGTGCGAGCGGGAATTATTTGAATGCCCAATACCGCAACGCTGATAACTCGTCTGGCAATAATTTTAGTTGTTTTATAAAACGACTTGGCGCCACCCGGGATTAATACACCCCTATAAATAACAGGTAAGGTTACTGCCGTATTATACAGGTGATTACATCAACGCTACGAACATCGCTAGCCACAACATTACTGTAACGACCCCGGTGCGAGGCGAACGCACTAATTATAATTACACATACAAAACTGGTGTACATTTTGCAGGTACGATCAGATCTAATCGTTACAATATATATAATTTGTGATGTTTTCAATTTGTTTCTTCTGCAAGTAGATAATATTGTATATTCTTTTTAACACCTGCCGCACGTTTCACTGAAAAATATCAGTATCATCAGAGGTTTCTAAGTGAATTAATAACAATCGAAATAATTCTATTAATATAAAATTAACGAATAATCGAATTTGTATCGATTTTAAAGTAAAATAAAATAACTGATAATCGATTTAGGTCGATTAGTTAACGATTGTTTTAATGCTTATTTTCTTCAGCAGCTGTTTTCTCGGTTATATTTGAAATTTTGTTTATATTTTATCCATTTTTATTTTTATTTTGTAGTAAATTTATAATTTTAAATAGATCGTCTTGTTTTGTTTTTATTTGGGTTTGTTCTTTAATTAATAAATTATTGTTATTGTGTTTGTAAATGTTAAGATTTTCCCAAATATTCATTTTTTGACCTTTTTGTATGTTTTATCTGTATAAACATATTTATACATATATATACATAGATATATATACATATATATGTTATATCTGTATTATAAGATATTTTTAAATTAGTATCTTTAAATATTTTATTTAGTTTTTGAGTTATATTTCCGTAATAAGTGAAGGTTGTATATTTTATATTATTATTAATAGATGAATTTTTAAATGTAGTGTTTTTAGGAATTTTATTAGTGATTTTATGTTTAATTTTATTTTCTAATTTATTAATAGTTTTTATTTTGTATCCATTTTTAACTGCTATTTGTTGGATAATTTTTCTTTCTTTGTTTCTTTCTGTGTTATTTAATGGGATACTAAGCATTCGGTAAATCATGGAATTAAATACTGCCATTTTGTGTTGGGGAGGATGATTAGAAGTATTTGATATTACTAAGTCAGTTTGAGAAGGTTTCCTGTATATTGCGTATTCAAAATTTGTTTCTGTTTTCTTTATTGTTAAGTCTAAATAATTTAATTTATTATTAGATTCTTCTTCTAACGTGAATTTTATTTTAGAATGTAAATTATTTATGGAGTTGAATATTTTATTTATATTTATACCATTGTTTTGGGAAATGTACAGAGTGTCATCAACGTATCTAAAATAACATCCTAATGGGTCGTTTAATTTTATTATATTTATTATTTGTTCGTCGAGTTTTTGTAGGAAGATTTCTGATATGATAGCGGAGGTTGGGGCTCCCATAGCAAGGCCATCTGTTTGATAGTACAATTTGTTGTTGTATTGAAAATAATTTTGATTTAAAATTATTTTCCAAGTATTAGTTAACTGTTTAATGTGTGTTACTTTCGTTATTTGTTTTCAGATTATTTATTATAATATTTATAGTTTCTTCAATGGGAATGTTTGTATACATGTTTGATATGTCGAATGAATATAATTTTGTATTTCTGTTTACTTCTACGTTTATTAGTTGTTCCGTGAGTTCGATACTATTTTTTATATTGTGTTTTGCTGGAAGTTCAATTTTATGTTTTAAGATTTGAGTTAGTAATTTTGATATTTTATAATTTGGTGCGGTCCTAGCGTTTATTAAAGGTCTGATAGGTTTATTGATTTTGTGTAATTTTATTAAAGAATTTAATTTTGGTGCACACGGATTACCCATTTTATATTTAAAGGAGTCTTTAGGATTTATGATTTGGTTACTATTTTTTAGTATATTTGTTATTTGTGTTTGATATTTATTTGTGGGATCTTTATTTAATGTTATACAATTATTATTAACTATAAATTCTTCTGTTTTATCGTCTAAATCTTTCTGAGAAATTATTATTGTACTATTACTCTTATCAGCTTTGGTTAAAGTGAGGTTATTAGTCGCTAGTTTCTGTTTTATGTTATTAATGGTTTTATTTTCTTTATTTTTATTTTTAATATGATGATTTTGGTTATTATATTTTTTGATATATTTTATTATTTCCATTGAGGCTTCTGTTCTTATTTTATCTTGTTTTTCTTGTTCTACATTATTAATTGCGTTTTCAGTTTCGACTATGATATTATCTATTACATATTTGTTTACATTTTTAAGATTTGTTTTGTTTGATGATTCTAGGGTAGCTATTTCGTTTTCCGTGAATTTAATATTAGATAAATTTACGAATTTTGGGTAAAAAGTGTGGTTATTATTTAATGTGTGCAAATTTTGGTTATCTTCTTTAGGTGTACTATTTATTAGTAGATTTTTAAGATTTTTATTGATTGTGTTAAATTTAATTGTTTTGTGTTTATTTAGTATTTTAAGCATATTAATATATTTATTATTCCATGCATGATAATCAAGTGTGTTGGCTAAAAGAAGGTGTAAATTAATTAATTGTTTATTAATGTAGTCGATTTTTCTGTAATTATTTGATATTTCGTCTTTAATCCATTTATATTGGGCTTGAGTAATATATTTGCTTAATTTATTGTTATTGTTGTTTTTTACTATTATTTTTGTGTATTTTGGAAAAATATAAAGGTGTAGGCATTTTTTGTTAAAATATATGTTTCCAAAACAATTAATTAATTGTTTTTTACATTTAATAAATTGGTTATAGGAATGAGTTACATCACCTTGTATGGTGTTTTCATCCATCATTTTCTATATAAGTTATCTACTTGCAGAAGAAACAAATTGAAAACATCACAAATTATATCATTACTGCAAGAAACATCGAGTTACTGATATAGAAAATTATATATATATATATATATATATATATATATATATATATATATTCAAACATAGTACAAAATTGAAGCATCAATACTTAGATCTATTTTTGCAAACCAGCGCTCCTTTTATACTTTTCATTCACCCACACGCACATACATCTCTATTCCCTTATGAGCTCATTTTAATTTTGGACGGTTTTAATTTGGAATTACAGTAAACCCTCGATTTAACGGACCTCGATTTAACGGACTTTGGATTTAACGGACAGAATTTAACAGAAAAAAAACATGAAAATGTTTTTAGGCTTTTGAAACGTATAATGTGCATAAACTGCAGACTCCTGTTCTGGCGATGTTGCTTGGCTATCGCAGCATTCTTTCGTTTCTTGTTTTGAAACACGCAAATTTTCTCATCTCCAATTGTATTTGATGAGAACGGAGATAAGAATTAGATAAGAATTCATTTAATTCTTCACGATCCCCGTCTTTGCGTTGTCGTTGACACAGGCGTCACACACGTTCAGTGGAAGACATCACGACGAGTAACACTGAACAATATACACTGATATGCATCTTATTTCACTGTGACCAAATTTATTTATTACTAACATCACCTGGAGCGTTACATTTTTCAATGACGTTACACATTTTGCATCACGCATTTTGTGGAATGACTCCCAGCTTAAAAACATTATCATGTTAAAAAAAAATTTTGACACGAAAAAATCACGATTAAGTTTTTGAAGTCCATGGTTGTGATTTAAATTTGGTGGTAGTTCATAACCATAGCAACGCATTTTCACTCTTGAATATTCGGCTATTTTCGTGATAATTCGTATGCACGCGCAGTTCACATTTGTACAGCGTCGCATCAGTTTATTCAGAGAACACAGCGTGTACGCTACATGTGTTTCTATAGTACGAACCTTGCACGTGTTAAATAGAGAGTCTTAACGAGTTTATACGTGCGTTGTTACAGCAAGGTCCATTACTTTATTAGTGAATTACAGCATAAGTATGTCTGGCGTTACGAAAAAACGTGTGAACTTGAGTATAAAGCAAAAGCTTGAACTAATAAGTAAACTTGAAGGTGGCGCGTCTGTTGCACATGTTTGTGAAGTGTACGGTGTAAAGAAACAAACCGTTTCAGACATTCGAAAGAATAAAGATAAACTTATTCAGTTTTCGCTAAAGTACAGTGTTGATAGTTCGAAGAATGAGGGAGAAAGAAAACACATTAAATTAGCCAAACACAAACAATTAAAGGATGCTGTGTACAAGTGGTTTATTCAACAACGTTCTAGTGGTGTCGTTGTTAGTAGTGTCGAGTTGCGGGCTGCTGCTGATAAACTGGCGAAACATATTGGTATCCAATTTCAGGCGAGTGATGGGTGGCTTTGGCGTTTTCGTAAACGGCATGGCATCACAAATAGATCAACATGTGGTGAAGCGCTGAGTGCAGACACTGAACAAGTTGAGGCTTTTCGTCAACATATAAAGGAAACGATCGAATCTGAGGGTCTCATTTTGTCTCAGGTCTACAATGCTGATGAGACTGGTCTCTACTTTCGTGCTGTGCCTGAAAATACTCTGGCACACAAACATGAAACTAGCACACCAGGCCGTAAACTCAACAAGGAGTGGCTTTCTGCCCTACTGTGTGCGAATGCTGATGGTTTGCATCGACTTACTCCAGTCATAGTCGGAAACGCAAAGAAACCTCGTGCGATAAAGAACATAATGAACCAGTTGCCAGTCATTTATGAAAGTTCAAAAAAAGCTTGGTTTACCTTCAGTATTTTTTCAGACTGGTTTTTTAATCATTTTGTGCCAGAAGTGCGACGTTTTCAAGACTATGAAAATTCCATCGCATGCAGTGAAAGCCGTCTTACTACTGGACAATGCACCGGCCCATCGCAACTCCGAGAAGTTAGTTAGCAACGACGGAAAAATAAAATGCGTCTTCCTCCCTCCGAACACCACTTCAATTTTACAGCCAATGGACCAAGGAGTCATTGTTGCCTGCAAAAGGCTGTACAAGAAGAAGTTTTTTGAAGAGGTGATGGTTGTCTTGGAAGACGAACAAGACCATGAAAACGACACGAGAGGAGCTAGAACGCTGCAAAATCTGTGTGCATACAACATCAAGTCCGCCATCTTTAATTTTGCTGCCGCATGGAAGGAGATGAAGGAAACAACATTGGCTAATGGGTGGACACAGTTACTGAATGGGACTGAACCGGAGTACGATTTCAGAGGATTTGAAACATCCGATTTCTGTGAAACCGTAAAGAAGGCTGGTGAAGACGTAAACGAGAATGACATAGAACAGTGGCTAAACTTGGACGAGGGTGATCCAGGCTACCAAATCCTGAGTCAGGAAGAGATCGCGGAATCTGTTCTACACGACGATCAAGAAGATGGAGATGATGACGATGAAGAAACATCTGTTACAGGAGGCCCTAAATTATCAGCGATAAGAAACAGCATGGACGAAATTATCGCGTACATTGGGGAGTCTTCAGATCCGGAAGTGTGTGCTTATTATGACCATTTTAGACAGTTTAGATCTTTAATAATAAAGAAGCAACATTCTAGTGGAAAACAACTGACTCTTGATGCTTTTATCCAGAATAAATAAAGGTGTGTACATAACATTGTATTTGCATGATATTAATAGTACGTATTAAAATACAGATAAGCGATGTTGTCGCTGTTACAATAGAAAACCACACTGGCAGTTTACCCGTTATTTAGAAACATGTTACTCACACGCCCTCTACTCATCCTTTGTCTTGCCGCCTACGGAAGGGTCCGAGCACGCACGCATGCGCAGGTACGTACACTTTTCTTCCTATTCATTGTTCAGTTTGCTGTTAAAACGTACGGTTGCAGTCATAAATCATAATGCCAGCATTAACAACAGCCAGGCAAATTGCTGTTGCTTACGCAGTAAACAACTCATAGATACCAAAAGCGTTCGTCCCGCCAAAAGTCAGGTATAACTTCGAATTTCGTTAGTGCGCGAATGCAAGCCGCAGGCCAAATTAGCGACCATGTTTTTAGGAGAAAAAGTGCGGTTTGTATTCGGAACAATACGGTATTTGCATGATATTAATAGTATTAAAATTTCAAGTGTTATAGGCCTATTTGATTTAAATATATCCTCAAAAAACAAAATTTGATATTTAATGGACTTTCGATTTAACGGACACCCCTCAGCCCCAATTAGTCTGTTAAATCGAGGGTTTACTGTATTTAAATTTCTGAACAACTCTTGGTTACTCTCCCCGTTGGTTATTTATCTGTTCATTACTGTGGAGATCCGCAACAGTCCCGTCTCGTATATATTTCTTCACTCGCATATTTCTTCTTTACTAAATTTTTCTGAAACTGTTAATCCAAAAAACGTAACTGTTACTTCATTTAAACTATTTACACCGACTTCTTTCACATTTTATATAATTTTATTCATTTTTTGTATGGGCGCACTGAACTTTCGTAGTTTCGTCTTAGTTTGTACAAAACTGGCGAGCACATGGCCCGCTTCCACCGTCGTTAGGTGTTAGATGACAACTGATGTTACGCCAAGCGTTGACAGACTGCTGATGCCGACACTCCCAAATTACAAAGTGACGTAAACAAAGGTTTGGTCAATGACATCGTATGTTGCTTTGTCTAACATGCATAATTCACAGGTCAGATGGCTAAAAATAACTGTCTCTAGCAGTTAAACTGTTGACCTTGAGCCAATTCGTGTACATCGCTTATAATTCCAATAATACATTTAAACAACTTTTACATAATTTAATTAGGTTTCAGGTGGGTAATATATGTACTGTTACAACAATACTTATCATAATTCATGTAACTATGATTCAGGGCTTCTGCAGTGTTTTCCTGCAAAGCATACGTCATGTGATTTTGGTCATACCACGTCTCATATATGTAGAAGATTTTCTACTTGTCTTCTCTTAGATTCCATATTCTTCTTAAAAGTGCATGACATGAAGCAGAACAACCACAGATTCCATAAGAATGGGTGTCTTGTTTAGTTTCTTGAACTGAAATTGAATAGTTTTAAGCACCTGGTGAAGGTTTATATTTGACATTGCTGGGACATCTAACATGTTTTCTTCCATTTTTTTTTTAATTTGCTCAATAGTGGGAAAAATCTTTATAAAAAAATCATGGATAATCTGGCTCCAAAAAAAAGACTGATTACAAACGGGTCACCTTGAATTTTTGTATGTCCTGTTGAACGCCTATTTTTTCTTTGATGGAGCAGGGCATTCCTCACTTGTATTGTCAATGTTTCCCATTTTAATTTTTTTTTTAGATCAAAGCAAAACTCCAAGGCAGTTGGCCACTCATGGGTACACAGGATACCACTTGTCACTAAGTTTTTCACTTTCCTTAGTGCAAAACAAACTAAGCTTAAAATCATATGGATTTCACTCTTGAAAATAGTGATCTTGGAGGTATTGTGAAAGCAGTATATATTTGAAACTGTGCTAAGTGCACAAATGACTAAAATGCAGAAAAGCATACAAATGACTAAATTAAATATAAGAGGGTAGTTTGTACAGTGATTCATGACAGTTTAGTAAACATCCTTATAACTCAGAGGGGCAAAGTATGAGAAGCAGCCACATACGTCCATCTTACCCGCCCAGACTGTACCACCCACCCCATGGAGACACTCATTGAATTCACTACTTCGCTAACAAATAAAATTCATTATAAAATATAATAAACTCTTTGCATTTTTAGTAATTTATGAATTGACACAGAAAACTTGAAACCTTTAAAATAAGCCCAAGCACGATTTATTCTGATAATTTGGTAATAAGAAAAAGATGTTCCACAAAACTGATAACAATTTTTTTTGTTACACAGATAATTTATATTGCTATGACAGCATAGAACAATCTAGGCGTTTATCGAATGTGCCAGAAAGATCTCGACGTAAGCGTGTGGTGTACGTGCTACTAAACGCATGTTGCGAGAATTTTCTCGACTTTGCCAGCCTTCGCTCGGGCGCTCGGACTGTGTCAAGGCTGCAGCAATTACGTAGTTCGCGAGAGATAAGACGCAGTTTGGAAGCTTCTGGTGTGTGAGCGTAACTATAAATACATCGCGTCGCGGCCTTAGTTTTCAGTTCAATGCGAGATTTTTGACTGTGCGGTCCGAGAGTATTAGTGCGATATATTTACAGAGCGGTTCGAATTATTACGGTGTACGTTCAAGTAGTTATTAGTGAAGTGTTGCGTTTTATATTCAGACGGTATAATTGTAATACAGTTGAGTTTTAATATTTGTGGACATTTTATTGCGTATGAACAATTTCATTTGATTTGTTGTAGACACTGTGTTGTTAATTACGAACTGTTTTACTATAACAATTAAAGGTGTGATTAGGGACTTAATTGGTGTCTTGTAATTATTTTGTTTCCACTGTACCTACGACGATCGAGTAGACCGTCGTAACAGTGGTGTCAGAAGTGGGATAGAACGATTAACAGTGGAAACAGTGGATACTTTGTACAAGACGAGTGTAATTCGTAATTTATCGAAAAACAATGGATGCCAGTCAGATGATGGAAAATTTCCAGGCGCTGTTGTTGCAGACAGAAGAACGACGACGAGAGGATGCAGAAGAAGCCGAAAGACGACAGGATGAAAAACGCAGGCAGGAAAGAGAAGAAGCTGAGGAACGTCAGAAAGCACTAATGCTAGAGACAGAAGAAAGACAAAAAGATAAAACGGAAGCTCTCTTTGAAACTATGCAGAAACAGTTACAAGAACATACTACCGCAGAATTGGGTCTCCTACGTGGTGACGTAGGTGTTACGAGGTGAGCTCAACAATCAGATTACCAGAATATCTGACGTAGAAGAATCCATGTCAAATAAAATATCTAAAGTAGAAAAATCTGTCTTGACTGTGGAAGAAGTTATGTCAACAAAAATATCTGCAGTAGAAAACTCAATGGCAAACATAAGAGAACAAATTAAAATTGAAGTTGAACAGTGCATGAAGATTCAACCAAAACAAATTTCTGAACAGACTGTACCAGTGATCAAGACAGAAAATAAGTTAACAGAGAAAGTCACTTTGCCTGCAGTAGGGACAGTTCATGTCAAAGCTCCAACCTTTGACGGAAGCACTCACTGGGCAACGTACCTCCGCCAATTTGAAGCTGCTGCATGCGCAAATAATTGGACAGAAAAAGACAAGGCTGTTTCACTTGTTCTTGCATTAAAAGGACCCGCGGCAGAACTACTACAGAAAGTGCCACCTGACAGCCAGAACACATATGCCGAGTTGATAAAAGCTCTGGAATTACGGTATGGTGATAAACATTTGCGAGAGGTGTACTACGCTCAGTTGAGAACAAGACGACAACGTTCCGGGGAAAGTCTTCAAGAATTTGAAGCAAGTATCGACAGATTGATTAGATTGGCCTATCCTGAAGCACCAGAAGACTTCCGAATAAGGTTTACGGTGCAGACATTTATTGATGGCATCGAAGATTGTGAACTTCAGCAAGTGTTACGAATGGCAAGACACCGAGATAGCTCAGAAGCTCTTGTTCACGCCCTAGAGTTTGAAGCTGCCAAGTCAGTGTCCCGCTAAATTAATGGGTTTGTGCCATCACGTTGCAGTCAGAAGATCCCTGTATCACATTACCGTTACGATGGGTGCAGAAAAACAGTGTTGTCGGACAAACAATTCAAAAGTTCAAGAGAGTCGCAACGATTTGAAAAAGACAGAAGACCGAAATGTTACAACTGTGGGAAACGTGGTCATCTACAGGTAGACTGTTGGGAGAAGAAAATACCGAGAGAAGAGACTGATCGCACCAATTGGAGAAGTAAAGGCCCAGAACAGCACACAGTTTCCACGCTACATAAGATCAGTGGAAACTTGATTGTTAGTGGATTTGCGGATGGTAAACCAACATCATTTACAGTTGACACGGGCGCAACAGTATCCATTGTGCGCCCTGACTTAGTCTGTAACCGCCATCCTCTAATTAGCTCTTGTACAATACAGACTGTGACTGGAAGCCCCGTCAAGGTGCTAGGAAAGGTAGACGTACGTGTACGCCTGGGTCTTCTTGAGTTTGGCTACCAAATGCTCGTTGCAGACATTGTCGATGAAGTGATTCTTGGCACGGACATTATGAATGCCTACGGATTCGTTGTGGACTTAAGAGAGAATGTCCTGAAGGTTGGCCAAGAGAAGATAAAGCTTTGCATGGCTAAAATGACAGGGTCTACCAACCATTCGATTAAGCGAGTGGCATTAGTCGAAGAAAAATTCAACAAGTCTGGTCAAGAGGAAACCTCCCTGTTGCAAGCGGAAATGGAGGAAGAACTAGCAGAGGAAGTACAAATAAGTATAATGACAAAAGAAGTGATTGGAGAGCCAACTATGGGTGTCGAGACAAAACTCTTGCTTGTTCCTGAGCTGATAGAAGCGGCCGAGGGTAAAGTGGCTGAAGATGAGGTTGCGCAAGAGGTTGTTGACGAGAACCAAACAAACTTGGATCAGCCAGTGGTATTTAGGTCATTAGTATCAGACGCAACGCGAGTGATTCCAGCGAAGCTAGTGGTTACGCGAAAGATTCGCATTCCTGGGAACGTGATGTTCGGATCACATGAGACTGAATTCGAAGAACGGGAAAATTATCCTTCTCAAGGACGGCCACCTAGATCGCCTGGTCGAGTATTACTTGGAAGACGCTTTGCCAGTTCGGGACGAACAGGCTTAAGGAGGGGGTAGTGCTACGACAGCATAGAACAATCTAGGCGTTTATCGAATGTGCCAGAAAGATCTCGACGTAAGCGTGTGGTGTACGTGCTACTAAACGCATGTTGCGAGAATTTTCTCGACTTTGCCAGCCTTCGCTCGGGCGCTCGGACTGTGTCAAGGCCGCAGCAATTACGTAGTTTGCGAGAGATAAGACGCAGTTTGGAAGCTTCTGGTGTGTGAGCGTAACTATAAATACATCGCGTCGCGGCCTTAGTTTTCAGTTCAATGCGAGATTTTTGACTGTGCGGTCCGAGAGTATTAGTGCGATATATTTACAGAGCGGTTCGAATTATTACGGTGTACGTTCAAGTAGTTATTAGTGAAGTGTTGCGTTTTATATTCGGACGGTATAATTGTAATACAGTTGAGTTTTAATATTTGTGGACATTTTATTGCGTATGAACAATTTCATTTGATTTGTTGTAGACACTGTGTTGTTAATTACAAACTGTTTTACTATAACAATTAAAGGTGTGATTAGTGACTTAATTGGTGTCTTGTAATTATTTTGTTTCCACTGTACCTACGACGATCGAGTAGACCGTCGTAACAATATTTATACACACGTGTTAAAGACAGTCTATTCTGTAAAAGGTCAATACTTCATTGTAGTCAGACACCACGTTTTTATATACTTTTGTTTTTGAAGTTGAGGTTCCTCTAGAATATGTAAAAAAAGGCACTTTTTTATTCCAACAATTGCAACTCTGACTAAAAGAGACAACAGATTTTTTATTTCCAACATTCAATGCAGAATGAAATTTAAACCAAAAATTGTAATTTGTTTTAAGATTAGGGTAACCGTTAACTTAGAACATAATTAATGCGGTCCAAGTCACTGCATGATAATGATATAATTTACCTTATGATTTCCGTCAAGTGACTTCTAACGTAATTTGAGCTGAGTTACGCGTTTCAGGCCATATGACCCATCTTCAGACCTCCACTCCAAAGGAGCTCGTTATATATTAAAATCCATGATAAAACAAACACAATAAATAAACACATAAAATACAATGAATAAACGTATTATAAGCATACTAGTAACTGACACGGTGCACCACGTGTAGCATGTCAAGACTGTGTTGATGGGCACTATTATTTAGTTTTATCTTTAACCGATCGCAGCACGGTATCATAAAGTGGGTTGGACCTGAAGTTGAGTTTATCATTAAGTATGTCGTCATATATATCGGGGTTATTATGACCTCCATTAATAGGCTAATAGAGGTCATAATAACCCCAATATATATTATGCAATCGATATGACGTCAGCATTGACGTAAATTCGCATTGCTAGAATCTTCAGTGTAATGCGCAATCCTATCCCCTGTCGTCGTTGCGCAGTGTGAACTGTTTCAATCACTGTGCATCCCCCACTACCAATTCTCCCCACCACTGATCCTACCTTTATAAAGGCTTGCCTCTACATAGGAGCTCAGAGTGAGATCAGAAGCGGAAGAGTCTTCCCGTAGTTGAAGACGATTCCATTGAATTAGAAAGGCGAAAAACTTCAATATAGCGTCTCAGTTCAGAATGCTTTTGTCGAGGAGTGGGAATCGCGGCTTTCTTCTGATCAATCTAGGGTTTTTGATTACTTTAAGTTGCTCATGCGCGGCGAACAAAATGAAAAAGTTCTCTTCTTGGACAGTACTGGGGGTTCGGGAAGAACGCTCCTTCTTAAAATTATTTCAGCTTTCGCGCGGTCTCAAGATAAAGTCGTCTTATGCGTAGCCAGTTCCGGCATCGCCGCTCAAAATCTCACCGGAGGTACGATTGCACATAGCCTTTTCAGATTACCCCTACATATACGTGATGACGGTTTCTGGTCGATAACCAATGGGACACAGAGAGCTGAACTCATCCGAGAGGCGACTTTACTGCTTTTCGATGAAGCGGCTATGGCGCATAAAAAACTAATCGAAATGTTGGACCGGTCTCTCAGAGACCTGATGCAAAAGGATGAGTTGTTTGGCGGTAAAATAATAATTTTCTCGGGAGATTTCCGGCAAATTCCTCCGGTAGTAGAAAACACTAAGACAAATGCCGATATAGTTTGCGTCAGTTCGCAGATCTTATATCTGGAAAAAGTTAAGTCGTTCACGCTTACAATGACCCATAGGTTAACCGGCGAAGGATATTATGAAGAATTTTTAATGAAGATAGGTTCCGACTCCAACGAAAAACGCGAGCTCGGCGAAGGGCATAATTTGGGAAAACTCGTGGCACTACCACAGCTATCGTATGTGACTAAGTTTCGCGAATTGATCGACTTTGTTTTCACCAAAGAAATTTTACAGAAGCCTGATGAATGTGCAAAAAGGTTGTAATATGCACTCTGAATAATAATGTCAAAGAAATTAACGGTATGGTATTACAGGCGCTCGACAGGGAAATTCAAACTTTATATAGTTTCGACAGTGTAGCCGAGGAGGACGGAGCGGGAATAGATGTTGATGAGTCCATATTACATCAGGCTCAAGGGAAAGGAATTCCAGTATCTATAACATATAAAGCCCCAGAGGTCACTCACTGACATAAATTCTAACCCATAAGGAAGCCTAAGTTTTGTGCAACCGGAAGCCCGAAAAAACGAATTTCGTCTGACCGATTTTCATACCGGATATAAGGAAGCCTCGGAGCGAAAAAACGCAAGAGACCTTTTTTATTCCCCGTCCGAAGTAACTAGGGGAAAAATTATAAAACCAAAGCTTTGTGCAAACGGAAGCCCGAAAAAACGAATTTTGTCTGACTGATTTTCATACCGGATATAAGAGGGGAGCCTATCTCGAGAACGGTTAGCGCTATCGAGCTGGGAGTAATTTTAATCCAGTCAGCTCGCCTGACTAAATGTAAACCGATTATCGGTTGTGTGAAATTTACGAATAACTTTGTTTCTTGTTTGTTTTATGGCCCAGTGGGGGACTGGTATTAGTTTCTTATTTTGAGCAGTTGTTTTCTGCAATAAACGTACCATTTACCATGTATTTAAATGTAGAAATACAAAATGAAAGGTATTGCGGAATCGATGAGTCATCCTGTTACGTCAGAATGTTACGCAATCGATATAAGGTCAGCATTGATGTAACTGCGCAATGCTAGAATCTTCGGTGTAATGCGCATCCTATCCCCTCTCGTCGTTGCGCAGTGTGAACTGTTTCAATCACTGTGCATCCCCCACTACCAATTCTCCCCACCACCGATCCTACCTTTATAAAGGCTTGCCTCCACATCGGAGCTCATTGTGAGATCAGGAGCCGAAGAGTAAGGAGGTCTTCCCGTAGTTGAAGATGATTCCACGGAATTAGGTCGCGAAAAACTTCAATACAGCGTCTCAGTTCAGAACGCTTTTGTCGAGGAATGGGAATCGCGGCTTTCTTTTGATCAATCTAGGGTTTTTGATTACTTTAAGTTGCTCATGCGCTGCGAACAAAATGAAAAAGTTCTGTTCTTGGACGGTCCTGGCGGTTCGGGAAGAACGCTCCTTCTTAAAATTATTTCAGCTTTCGCGCGGTCTCAAGATATAGTCGTCTTATGCGTAGCCAGTTCCGGCATCGCTGCTCAAAACCTCACCGGAGGTACGACTGCACATAGCCTTTTCAGATTACCCCTAGATATACGCGATGACGGTTTCTGGTCGATAACCAACGGGACACAGACAGCTGAACTCATCCGAGAGGCGACTTTACTGATTTTCGATGAAGCGGCTATGGTGCATAAAAAACTAATCGAAATGTTGGACCGGTCTCTCAGAGACCTGATGCAAAAGGATGAGTTGTTTGGCGGTAAAATAATAATTTTCTCGGGAGATTTCAGGCAAATTCCTCCGGTAGTAGAAAACGCTAAGACAAATGCTGATATCGTTCGTGCGTCAGTTCGCGGATCTTATATCTAGAAAAAAGTTGTCGTTCACGCTTACAATGGCCCATAGGTTAACCGGAGAAGGATATTATGAAGAATTTTTAATGAAGATAGGTTCCGACTACACCGAAAAACGCGAGCTCGGCGAAGGGCGTAATTTGGAAAAACTCGTGGCACTACCACAGCTATCCTACGTGACTAAGCTTCGCGAATTGATCGACTTTGTTTTCACCAAAGAAATTTTACAGAAGCCTGATGAATGTGCAAAAAGGTTGTAATATGCACTCTGAATAATAATGTCAAAGAAATTAACGGTATAGTATTACAGGCGCTCGACGGGGAAATTCAAAATTTATATAGGTTCGACAGTGTAGCCGAGGAGGACGGAGCGGGAATAGATGTTGATGAGTCCCTATTACATCAGGCTCTAGGGAAAGGAATTCCAGAACACGTTCTCAGGCTTAAGGTAGGATCGGTTTGCATGGTGACGCGAAATTTAAATTTTGATCTCGGCTTAGTCAACGGCACAAAAGTAATTATCGTCGCAATTACTCGTCGACTTATCACATGCCGAAGAACAGGCTCTGACGAGCTTTTTGGCATCCAAAGAATAACTTTTAAATTTCCGATCTTCCCAAATAGTCCCATCGAAATGTACAGGCGGCAGTTTCCGCTCCAACTTTTTTACGCGATAACGATCCACAAAAGTCAAGGGCAAACCATAGATTTGGTGGGATTAGATTTACGGTCCAACCCTTTTACCCACGGGCAGCTTTACGTCACGCTTAGCCGGGTAAGATCTCCAAAAAATATTCACTTACTTGTTCCTCCCAACCGGGTTATAGATGGCGTTCCTCACACAAGAAACATAGTGTATAAAGAACTATTATAAATAATGTATTCTCGGTAATAAGCTTTCCACCCTGTAAATATGTAATATAATAATGTTTAAGTTGTGTAATATTGAAGTTTGCATGTTAAAATAAGTGATATTCAGATATTGTAAATAAATAAAAGGCATTACCGAGAATACATTGTCTCGGATAGGTTCGTTCGGAGGCCATTGTAAATATGTACATACCTCCCCCGACGTTCGTCGGATCGGGGCGTCCACCGAGGGGGTCTGGGGGCGAAGCCCGCAGTGAGCGGCAAAGCCGCGAGTAATAATATAATATAATGCTATCTTATCTACTACTGTTTTTGGTCCTTTTCCAAAACTAAACTCTAGTATTGTTCACTTATTTTGGTGTCTTTATACAGATTGTGTTTGTGTTTTATTTTTAGTTAATCACTTTCCTTCCGCACTCTCACTTTTATATGAGCTTATACTTGATGTTTTTTATTTATATTTTGTGTCACACCTGCACTTGTACTGTTTCACTGTACTTAGTGTCAATAGTGTTATACATTTTTATTTTGTTTCTTTATACACTGTACTGGTTATTATTAATCACACTGGTGTTATCACCATTATCACAGACTGTTTATTACTTAGTGTTTATTTGTAATTCACTGCCTATTCATATCATGCACTCTTGGTTCGCTTTGGTATATGACTATTTTGAGTATTAGTCTATCTCTATTATATTTCATTTTTGTTATTATACTTTTCTGTATCATTGTTTGTGTATTTTATTATTTGTTTATTTCATCATTATTCTATACTTACTTAGCTAATATTACAACATTTTCTTTTGGTTTGTACTTTTTATATTCAATGGTACATTTAATTATATTTACTTTTCTTAGTTTTTTATTTCATGGGTTTATTTCATATAATTTGTCATTTGGCAAATCACTTGGGTTGGGGCATAGTCATTTGTCTCGTATACGTTATAGTCATTCTGGTGCTATTTATTTAAAATTGTTAATTCTTCTTTTATCTACCTTTAGCCGCATGCTTTTTACTTTATATTCTATGGTATATCTTCCCAGTGAGCGGCGAAGCCGTGAGTCTATAACATATAAAACCCCAGAGGTCACTTACTGACTGACATAAATTCTAACCCATAAGGAAGCCTCGGAGCGAAAAAACACAAGTGACCTTTTTTATTCCCCGTCCGAAGTAACTTGGGGAAAAATTATAAAACCAAAGCTTTGTGCAACCGGAAGCCCGAAAAAACAAATTTCGTCTGACCGATTTTCATACCAGATATAAGGAAGCCTCGGATCGAAAAAACACAAGAGACCTTTTTTATTCCCCGTCTGAAGTAACTTGGGGAAAAATTATAAAACCAAAGCTTTGCACAACCGGAAGCTAAAAAAAAACGAATTTCGTCTGACCGATTTTCATACCGGGATATAAGGAAGCCTTGGAGCGAAAAAACACAAGAGACCTTTTTTATTCCCCGTCTGAAGTAACTTGGGGAAAAATTATAAAACCAAAGCTTTGTGCAACCAGAAGTCCGAAAAAACGAATTTCGTCTGACCGATTTTCATACCGGATATAAGAGGGGAGCCTATCTCGAGAACGGTTAGCGCTATCGAGCTGGGAGTAATTTTAATCGTCGGCTCACCTGACTAAATGTAAACCGATTATCGGTTGTTTGAAATTTACGAATAACTTTATTGTTTCTTGTTTGTTTTATGGCCCAGTGGGGGGGGGGGACTGGTATTAGTTTCTTATTTTGAGCAGTTGTTTTCTGCAATAAACGTACCATTTACCATGTATTTAAATGTAGACATACAAAATGAAAGGTATTGCGCAATCGATGAGTCATGGTGTTACGTCAGAATGATATGCAATCGATATGACGTCAGCATTGACGTAAATCTGCAATGCTAGAATCTTCGGTGTAATGTGTATCCTATCCCCTCTCGTCGTTGCGCAGTGTGAACTGTTTCAATCACTGCGCATCCCCCACTACCAATTCTCCCCACCACCGATCCTACCTTTATAAAGACTTGCCTCCACATCGGAGCTCAGTGTGAGATCAGGAGCCGAACATATGAAAAACATTTTGCAGAGGAAAATTAGCAGCTGACAACTCAGAAGCCATCAGTTCCAGATTTCAAGACATCACAGTTTGCAGTTCATCTATATTTCTGCGGTCTGGATCATCATTGAAGACATCTGATAACCTGACGAGGATTAGCAGCTGTAGAGGATCATACGTCATCAGTTCCAGATTATCATAGGAACAGGAGTAACGCAGGCTGGCGATTTGAAGACATCGTTTTATGTGAGTTAAAAAAATTTAATACTTTCTTATTTTCGTTTTTATTGCATGATAATTTTGTATTTATATTATTAGTATAATATTGTAACGTCTCGCAAGTCTCTCCAAGTTATATTTTTACGTATATTTTATAATCTTCGTTAAGCTTTCCTAATTAAGCCCCACGTTTGTACGTCATCTTGTAACGTCTCGCGAGTCTCTCCGAGTTACTTAAATTACGTCTATTTGTACTCTTCAAAAATCTCGCTTAATTAAGAGTCACAGAATTTGTTATCTTTATGTTATATGCCTTCAAAGTCGAGTGTGTGTGATTATGCAAAGATATTGAATGATTTTCTTAAATTTTGTTTATGTGAAATCAATACCGTTGTTTGACAGTAGTTAGGAGAGAGAGTGAAAAAATGCAAAGAGAATTACTCTCTCAGTATACGATTGAGTATTTCAAATTTTTCTGCTAGTGGCACTAGCTGATTGCTACTCTTACGAACCCATTTGAGGTTAAATGACTTTCAAATGGTACATAATAAATCCTGGATGTCCAGGACTCCAGGATCTGTAACTAACTACCATCTACTGGAAATAATACACATTTTATTATTTAAACCACAAGGCATTCCTTGAATTTATTTAACATTTTTTATGGTCTCCCAAAACATGAATAGATAATCGATTATTGCATAAATCACAGATTTAGTTCAATCTTATTTTTACAAACATATATCATATAACAAATATTTTTATTTCAGTTTTAATAACAAGATAGAAATAATTAATTAATTTCCCAGGGTTATTTTAGAGTTCTTTGTACTTTGAGAAAGTCAGAAATGTATATGGGTCAGTATTAAAAAAGCTTTACATTAAATATTTTAAAATTTAGTATAATCTATATTATGCAGTTGAATTTTTGACCGCTAGAGCGCAGGTCGCTTTTCTTCACTGATGAAAAATAAACACTATTTAATGGCTTCGGCAATGTTAATAACCAAACCACGTTTTACTGTTTTTTGGTTAATACAAAATAAAGTGTCTGTTCACCTCTTTTCCAGAAGTATTTAAAGAGATTGTGCTGTTTATAGTGTTCTAAGTTTATAGTTGAGGTGTACTTTAGTTAAATTTTAACAGGAAACGATCTCACCCAATGATGTAGAATTTCGGTAGGCTAGGCTTGGAAATGGAAGGCTGATTTTTCAATTTTTCATCAATTTGCGGGCGTGAATTATTCTGTTTGAAGAATGTCTAAGATGTAGTGGAAATCACTCATTAATTTTATTAATTTGTCACTGATTATTTCCGAATGGTATTTATAAATTTCTTAATTTTTTCTAGACATTACACTTTTTTAACTGCTCACTTCCAATATACCTGAAGAATTAATTTAATTTTTGTTAGTTAGTTACTCTTAGTAACCAAGAATTTTTATGGGTTTTTATTAGCTAATCTATATACCTTTTAGTATATAGGCTATTAATAATTATTATTATTTCATTTCTTCTTTTTAGAAAAAATAATCCATTATAGATTTTATCCATAATCAAATTTAATTTATTTACGGTTTTTCTTTATATTTTTTCTTAAACTTGTCCACTGGTATTTTATATTTTAATCCCTTTTATTTTGATTTATTTATGATTTATAATTCATTTAATGTATCCTTACTCTACACTATATTTTTACATGCCATCTTGCTAACATAGTATTATTTGATATTATTATTATTTTATATATAACCCTGGATTATCTTACATCTAAACAAAATAATTATATTAAACAAAAATATTACTCCTAGTTACAAGACCTTTGTGGCCTACACAATATAAAATTACAAAAAATACAAAGCTTGTCAACAGCAATATAGTCCACTGCTACAATATTGATTGTTTTTTCATCTTCAGCACAAATTTGTGAGATGCTCTTTTTAAATGTTTGACACTTTCACCGAGTACACTATGTTCCACTTTGTACACTGCACTTTTATGATTATTGTTTACAGTGTTTTTAGAGTACAAAGGTTCTCATAGCTTGATACCTAATCCCCATTTCTGACTTTTAAAAATGGGTGATTACTGGTTTTAACTCTGGTGATTATGTTATCATATTTGGGCAGGGGTTATGTAACGTTACATAAAGCTCCCCCACTAGAAAAGATTTATTTTTATTTACTTGTTTTAAAAATAATCGTTGAACTCTTCAATCTTAGGATTCTTTCATCATTCTTCATAATATTTCTTTATTTCTGCTTGGTTATACACCCCTTTTATTTTGTTATTGTTAACAGATTTAATCTCATATGTATTATTTCCTTTCACCTGGGTTACTAGGTATGGCCTGGTATAAAGTAAAAGTAATTTTCTTGCAATACCCTCTATAGAACTGGGTAATTGTCTATTTTTTATTAACACCTTATCTCCTACTTTGTATGGATTTATTCTTTTCTTCTTCCCCGTTTCCTTTTTATGTTGAAGTTCAGCTTTATGCAGCAACCTGTTGTGCATTTCGATTTTGCTGAATTCTACTCTCTCTCCTGGAGGAAAATTTATTAATGATGTGATTTCTCTGGGTGGTGGTCTTTCAAACATTACTTGATAAGGGCTGGTTCCGATAGTGTCATGGTATGCCCAGTTAAGGAAGGTTTCTGCTGGTTCAAGGTACTGGCTCCATTTACCATGTTCTTGGTGACAGTAGGTCCGCAAAATTCTACCAACTTCCTTCAAGAAGCGTTCGGCAGGATTACTACTAGGGTGGTATACTGACATTTTATATGTTCTTATTTGCAATTTCAACAATTCTTCTTTCCACTTTTTTCCTCTAAACTGTGTCCCATGATCCGTTACTATGATTTCAGGTTTTCCCACTTCTGGTAAGTATTTTTGAATAATTACTTCTAAAATTTTCTTTGTAGTAGCTCTACTGATTGGATAGAGTTTTGTATATTTGGTACTGTATAATGGTCGAAAATAATTATTATATATTTAAATTTATGTCTCCCTCCACTTCTGGGAAAAGGTCCACATATATCTAAGAAGGTCTTCTCAAGTTTACCGTTGGAGGTTATTGTAATCATAGCTCCAGTTCTTTTGTCATTATTTATTTTTACTAATTGGCATATGGTGCAGTTTTTCAATACTAATCTTACTCGCTTATTTATTGCTTTTATATAACAATGTTCAGACAAAGGTTTAATAACTTTGAGTGGTCCCATGTGACCATATCTTTCATGGTAGTCCTTTATTATGGCTACTTCAGTTGCTTCGGGTACATACATTTTCCACACATGATCTTCAATGGTTGGACGGATGAAAAGGATTTCTTCATAAACACAGAAAAATTTTGTTATTACATGATCCTTTTGTAGTATTCTGTCTCTAATTTTTATTAATTTGGTGTCCGTTTCTTGATCTATTTTTAGTTTACTAACTATATCTTGTAATTCTTTCTTCAATTTGATAAAGTAATATATTTTCCCAATACTCTCCGGTTCTACTTCAAATGTTCCTTTTTCTAGGTTAATCCGTGACAGTCGGTCTGCTATTATATTCTTTTTCCCCGGAATATATTCCCAATCTAAATTATATTCTTGAAGTATTAACACCCATCTTGTGAGCCTACCATGGTTAAGCTTACAGTTTTTTAAAAAAGAGATTGACCTATGGTCGGTCCTTATAGTTACTGGGTAGCCCAATATAAATGTACGGAATTTTATACACGAGAACACAACACTCAGCAGTTCCTTTTCAGTTACTGTATAATTTCGCTCACAACTACTCAGTATCCTGCTTGCAAAACTGATGACCCAATGATTTCCTTCCTCAGCTTCCTGATATAATTCACTTCCAAGACTAATATTGCTGGCATCACAATTTATGAAAAAACGTTTATCGAAATTTGGGTGGTGTAGCATTATGCTATCCAAGAATTTATTTTTTATTATCTTAAAATTATTGTCTTCATTTTCTTCCCACTTCCACTTGTTTTTCTTCGAAAGTAAATATTGGAAGTTGGCTGTTACTTCTGAATAACCCTGTTGAAATTTCCTATAGTAGTTGCATATCCCCAAAAAAGATTGTAATTGTTTTAAATTTTTTGGTTTCGGAAAATCTTGGATAGCCTTTACTTTCTCAGGAGATGGTTTTATTCCAGTAGCTGACAGAATGAATCCTAAAAATGGTAATTTATGTGTGATAAATTTGGACTTATCTAGTTTCAATGTTATATTATGTTGTAACAGCTTATTTAACACTGTTTCCACTCTATTACAGTGCTCCTTCCATGTACAAGAAGTAATTAATATGTCATCGACATATACCGTAGTGAAGTCTAAAACTTCTTTACCCAGAAGTTGATCCATACATTGGATGACCACGGCCACAGAATTTACCAATCCAAAAGGCAAACGTTTAAAATGATAATTTTGTCCTTCAAATATGAAAGCGACGTATTGTCTACTGTTAGGGTGCAACTCTATTTGCCAATATCCGCAGACTGCATCCCAAGTACTCATGTACTTACATCCATAAAATTTTTTCATTATTTCGTCAATCTCACCTGGAGACGTGCGGTCGTTAATGAGCATTTTATTCAGCTCCCGAGCATCGAGGCATAATCTTACTTGACCATCTTTCTTTGGTGTAGCTACCAATGGGCTGGATACGGAGAATTGCTTCTTTCAATTATATCTTCCATTATCATCCGCTGAATTTCTTTTCTTGCTGATTCCTTCAAGGCTTGAGCGATGGGATATGACCGTTTATTAAAATTGACATTGTCTTTGAACTTTAACTCACACAGGAAGTTTTTAGCTTTTCCGGGTGAATCCGAGAATACTGATCTATATTTATTATAAATTTTTATAAGTTGTTGTTTTTGTTCTACACTGATTGTTTCCTGGGCCTGCCTATCTTGAAACTCTATGATTTCTTCTATCTTCCCTTGCCACATCTCTGACTCTGTTACTTTAGTATTTTTACCTACGGTTAACCTATTATTCTCCCTAATATAGAATGAGCTCAGACACTGAGGGGCACTTTGGCTACCAATTATCTCAGCCGATAACTCACCTTCTTCTGCACTCAGTGTTAGTATACCACTGGCCAGATTTATAACTGCAGTGTGTCGCCGTAGCATATCACACCCTATTAATACCCTAAAAGGTAGCCCTTTGGCTACTAAAAATCCCATAGGTATTCCTATCCCACTGTTAGTAACATTCAAAGACACTTGTTTTTTAATTGTTTTATTTTGTTTCCCGGTGGCGCCAATAATTGTTAAGTTATTAATTGGTAAAGTAGGTATTCTCTCAGTAGTTAATTCAGTAATCCAGTCAAGCTCTAATTGGTCAATAATTGAAACATTTGCTCCTGTATCAATCATGGCTTTTGCTAATACTCCATTTAATTTTATTCGTATATAAACTATATCATTGTTTTGTGATGACTCTTTAATTGCTCTCTCTTCCATTAATTCCGCCTGTATATTCTTTAAATAATGGTTTCTGATAATTGTTATTGGTTTCTTTAATTTATTATTATTGTTAGGACTGTGATAAATTCTGTGCCCGGTTGTCTTTAGCAGTGACGGGCAGTCACTTCTTCTCACTGCTGGTACCCGTTTCCCCGACTTCCGTCATTATTATTAGGTTGTTCAACATTCCCACTATGTTGAGGTTCGTTTGATTGCCTTCTTTCTTCCTCACTGGTTCTGAATCTAGGTTGTTCTTCGCTCCTACTTCTTTGCAGACCTTCTTCTCTCTGATATGAATTGTTTCGGTACTTTCGATTATTATAATTTTGCCATCTTCCTCGATACCGGTTATTATAGTAATTATTGTTTGCACTGACATAATTTACCCTTGGTCGAGTATCTCTGGGTTGTTCGTTTTTCCGCTCCTCTGTATTTCCTGATCTCCATCTACTCCTCCTGTAATATGATTCTTGCTCATAGTTCTCTAAGAGTGTTCCCATACGTCCAATTGTCTTTATTTCACCACTTAGTCGAGCACTGATAATCTTTTCCTCAAAATGATATGCGATCTTAGTTACCAAACACTCCTCAGGGATCTTCGGGTCTAAATACTTCGCCACACATACCTTCCCCAAAAAATAAGCAGTAGGTGTCTGTCCTGTACTGCGGTCATACCTCCCATGACAGATATCATCTCGAATAATATTTTGCACTGATTCCGACCAGTACTTCATCTTGAACAACATCTTAAAATTTCCATAATCACACACCTCGTTTCGGATTACAGTCCACCAGTTGTCATTGATGTTTTTGAAACATTCATCTAGTATGCGTTTTATCATGTTCCATCGGTTCTCTTTTGACCTGTTTAAGATTTCATCCACTCTTCCTAAAAATTCGAGTGGGTTTCTTCGATAATCTCTAAAGTTTACACTTTCTCTACTATCTTGGATAGTATGTTGAGTGTTGCATGTAGATCTTGAACCCATTCTATCTACCTCCCCTTGTAGGTTTGTTTGTAGATGTTGTAAATTTTCTAATTTTTCTCCTTGGTTATGGAACTGGTTCTTGACATTTTCTATCGTCTCATTAAAATCTGTGAATTTACTGGTTATGTTGCTTTTTATACCGTCCAACTGATCATTATTTTCCTGGCGTATGGCCATTGTGCGAACTTGATTACTTTGTTCCTCTCAATCCATTCGGGCATCTATTCCTGTTCTGATTTGTTCCATTTTTTCTTCTGTTTTATCTAATCTTTGATTGGTTTCTATTATTTTCTTTTCTGCCTCCTCCTTGTATTCATCTACTCTTTGGCTAAGTGTATTACTGACCATTTCAATTTTCTCATGAATTTGTTTTATATTTTTATTATTTTCTTCAAATTTGGTATTCATATCTTCCCTTTGACCATTAATAATTTCTCTCAATTCATGGTTTTGTTCATTCATGGTATCTCTGATATCTCCATGAATGGCCTCAATTTTTTCGTTTAGTTGTTTTACTAAACTTTCCTGAATACCGTCTATTTTCTCATTGGTTTGCTTTGAGTTTTCCTTCTGTTTCCTAAAATTTTCATCTATTTTATCATTGGTTTGCTTTTTTGTTCCTTCGAGTTTTCCTCCTGTTTCCTAAATTGTTCTGCCATAAATTTCATTATTTCTTGCCAATTTGGTTCTCCTCTGGCTACCGCTTTATCTGGCTGGTCCCCTTGGGCATCCTCTTCAATTATTTCCTTTTCCGTGTCCATAACTACTTCGGTTTCTTCTTTATCACCCGTCGGTTGTTCCATTTCACTGTCCATGACTACTTCTATTTCTTGTTTCCATCCACCTTCTTCCTTCTCCGTCTCTTCTGCCCTCTTCTTTGACCTGCCTCTGGTATTATGCATTTCTTGTCTTCTCATAGTTGCCAACAAAAATTAGTTTTTTCGTTATATTATCTTTCGTATATCTCAAAATTTCCTTCCTAATTAAAGCCCTTTAAGTTGAGCGCCATCTTGTAACGTCTCGCGAGTCTCTCCGAGTTATATTTTTACGTATATTTTATAATCTTCGTTAAGCTTTCCTAATTAAGCCCCACGTTTGTACATCATCTTGTAACGTCTCGCGAGTCTCTCCGAGTTACTTAAATTACGTCTATTTGTACTCTTCGAAAATCTCGCTTAATTAAGAGTCACAGAATTTGTTATCTTTATGTTATCTGCCTTCAAAGTCGAGTGTGTGTGATTATGCAAAGATATTGAATGATTTTCTTAAATTTTGTTTATGTGAAATCAATACCATTGTTTGACAGTAGTTAGGAGAGAGAGAGTGAAAAAATGCAAAGAGAATTACTCTCTCAGTATACGACTGAGTATTTCAAAATTTTCCGCTAGTGGCATCAGCTGATTGCTACTCTTACGAACCCATTTGAGGTTAAATGACTTCAAATGGTACGTAATAAATCCTGGATGTCCGTACTGATTTCCTTCCTCTTCTCGATCTTCTTACAATCTGTAACTAACTACCATCTACTGGAAATAATACACATTTTATTATTTAAACCACAAGGCATTCCTTGAATTTATTTAACATTTTTTATGGTCTCCCAAAACATGAATAGATAATCGATTATTGCATAAATCACAGATTTAGTTCGATCTTATTTTTACAAACATATATCATATAACAAATATTTTTATTTCAGTTTTAATAACAAGAAAGAAATAATTAATTAATCTTTGTACTTTGAGAAAGTCAGAAATGTATATGGGTAGGTATCAAGCTTTACATGAATTATTTTAAAATTTAGTATAATCTATATTATGCAGTTGAATTTTTGACCGCTAGAGCGCAGGTCGCTTTTCTTCACTGATGAAAAATAAACACTATTTAATGGCTTCGGCAATGTTAATAACCAAACCACGTTTTGCTGTTTTTTGGTTAATACAAAATAAAGTGTCTGTTCACCTCTTTTCCAGAAGTATTTAAAGAGATTGTGCTGTTTATAGTGTTCTAAGTTTATAGTTGAGGTGTACTTTAGATAGGAAACGATCTCACCCAATGATGTAGAATTTCGGTAGGCTAGGCTTGGAAATGGAAGGCTGATTTTTCAATTTTTCATTAATTTGCGGGCGTGAATTATTCTGTTCGAAGAATGTCTAAGATGTAGTGGAAATCACTCATTAATTTTATTAATTTGTCACTGATTATTTCCGAATGCTATTTATAAATTTCTTAATTTTTCTAGACATTACACTTTTTTAACTGCTCACTTCCAATATATCTGAAGAATTAATTTAATTCTTGTTAGTTAGTTACTCTTAGTAACCAAGAATTTTTATGGTTTTTTATTGGCTAATCTATATACCTTTTAGTATATAGGCTATTAATAATTATTATTATTTCATTTCTTCTTTTTAGAAAAAATAATCCATTATAAATTTTATCCATAATCAAATTTAATTTATTTACGGTTTTTCTTTATATTTTTTCTTAAACTTGTCCACTGGTATTTTATATTTTAATCCCTTTTATTTTGATTTATTTATGATTTATAATTCATTTAATGTATCCTTACTCTACACTTTTTTTTACATGCCATCTTGCTAACATAGTATTATTTGATATATTATTATTATTTTATATATAACCCTGGATTATCTTACATCTAAACAAAATAATTATATTAAACAAAAATATTACTCCTAGTTACAAGACCTTTGTGGCCTACACAATATAAAATTACAAAAAATACAAAGCTTGTCAACAGCAATATAGTCCACTGCTACAATATTGATTGTTTTTTCATCTTCAGCACAAATTTGTGAGATGCTCTTTTTAAATGTTTGACACTTTCACCGAGTACACTATGTTCCACTTTGTACACTGCACTTTTATGATTACTGTTTACAGTGTTTTTAGAGTACAAAGGTTCTCATAGCTTGATACCTAATCCCCATTTCTGACTTTTAAAAATGGAGGATTACTGGTTTTAACTGTGGTGATTATGTTATCATATTTGGGCAGGGGTTATGTAATGTTACAATATTTATATTGTTTATTTATATTTTTCCTTTACATTGTAAGCAATTATTATTTTTTTGTGTTTATTTCTAAGATTTTTTTGAAATTATTTTTAAATATGTCGCGTTCTAATGTGTAGCCTCAAGTACCATTTCCCAGGCCAATCCGCGATTTAGTGAAACTCATAACGTTCAATGTGTTTGCATTTCAGTCGCAACCTGTTGCTTCATCGAAAATGTGCGTAGAGATTATCTCACAACACAAGATATTGACCGCTTGATAGTTCAGGGCGATTGTTATTATAAACAAAACAAAAAACGGACACTCGGGGAAAACCACCGCCACGCTTTTTTAACGGTAAACGAGGTAGCCGAATATCTCAAATTAGAAAGTCAAACTTTTAAAATTGAATCGCACTTTGAAGATTACGGTGTTTAGCCATCTTCGGATAATGATTTAGGGTCTTGCACAGAGGAATTGAAAGAAAAGCTTACAAATTTATTCGAAAATTACGCGGACTCGGGTTTCGTTTTTATCGGATTACACGTCGCGGTTTCGCTTTGGAAATGCAATTCCCGATATTTTATTTTCGATTCCCACGCGGTAAACGAGAATGGAACCCTCTCTTCTGACGGTGTCGGCCGCCTATTCGCGTTTTCTAATTTGAAAGAAATGGCAAGGTTTCTTATAAAAAGGTCTCCTTTTAATGGTTTAATTAACCAATATGAAATTACGCAGGTGGTAGCAACAAGAGGTCAGGAGCCCCAGTGTTCTACAAAGAGACCAATTCCACTCGAACTTAAGTTGGATCCGAAAAGCGCGAATATAGGTAGTTTTGGAAGATATTGGGGGATTAGACATCACTGAGCTTTCAAAGGATAAAACTGGGCCAAAAAGAAAAGCCGGAAGGCCTCCAAAAAGGCCCCGTGGTTGTCCAAAGACTTCCTCGTTGAGCACAAGAGATCAGCACCAAGAAGCGGTTCAACGATACACCGAAAGCCATCCAGAGGTACACAGAAAAGCTGTAGAAAAATACACGCAAACACATCCAGAGGTAAACAGAAAAGCGGTAGAAAAATACACGCAAACACATCTGGAGGTAAACAGAAAAGCGGTAGAAAAATACACACAAGAACATCCTGAGGTACACAGAAAGGCTGTTGAAAATTACTCGCAAGAACATCCTGAGGTAAACAGAAAGGCTGTAGGGAAATATAGAAAAGAAAATCCGGAGGTAAATAAAGGGGCAGTCAAGAAATACAAAGATTCTCATCCTGGACCTCATGTACCGACAGTGCTTAGAAAAGGACCAATAACTGCTGAACGGACGGGAAAATCTTTGGATGAAATAAAGGCCTATCGTCTTAAAACTCCTTCTCTACTTGATGGAACCCACAAGTGTTCTCACTGTGGAACGTGACTCTTCGAGGAGGAAGTTGGAAGAACACAGTGGTGCTGCGGACTAGGAAAATAGAATGTGATGAATTTTCCAATTCTTTCAGATAAAATTTATTCGGACAAGCGGTTCCTAAAACATCCGCGGAGGTATAATAACCACCTCTTCTCTTTTTGTGCCCTTTCGGTTCCCTTAGGCTATCACCACCCTAAAGGACTCTCTTTTATGAAAATATTAGGTCGGACATACCATTTGGTGTATGATTTAAATTGCGGAGGTCGGAATAATAGTTTTCTTTATATAGACGATGGTAATGCACGGATCGCTGACGGCCAACAGAAGCAACTGGAACAGGAAATAATACGCGAAATCAAACAATTTCTTGGACCCCGAAACCCATACGTTTCCCTTTACAAGAAGTTACATGAGGAACCTTCAGAAAATGCCCGCCTTGAATTCGAAACCACCTCGCGACGAACACACGGACCGCTTTTAGATGACAGGTCGCTTTCCACTGAAGTCTCGGCAGTCCTCAGTTGCGACGAATCAGAACCACCGCAGGGAAAATTCTGCGTTTGGAAAAAGGGATCAACAGAGCTGAGAATTATACACGCCAACAATTTTTTGGTCGAACCTTTCCAATACCCTCTTCTGTATCCCGAAGGCCAACCGGGTTGGCACTTGGGTAGGTCAGATAACAAGGGATAAAAATTGTCCCTCTTGAAGTATACTCGGTGTTTACTTCTTTTGGAAGATAGGTTTTCAAGGTTCAGCCCTCTTTCGGAAACTTGGCTGATCGACATGTATGCGCGGATCGAAGGACAGCGATTGTTCTTTTTTCAGAACGAGCAGAAGAAAGCACAAAAACCAGGAGGACTTTAAACTGGCCCAATGGATGAGGTGCAAGTGACGGTTGAGAAAGAGATGTTACGTGACGAAACGGTGCAAGGAGAAGGAAAAATAGTCGCTGGAAGAATATATCTTCCTCACACGTTTACCGGTGGCCCGAGATATATGAAAATTTTTTACATGAACGCGATGGCCCTCCTATCCCGATTAGGCGGCCCCACGTATTTCCTAACTTTTACAGCTTGCGGGGGCTGGGAAGAAATTAAAAAATCCAAACACCCCGGCAGTAGACATGAGCCCCACTTATGTAACCGGGTTTTCGAACTTAAAAGGCGAGAATTAATGCACGATATTCAAAGTGGTAGATTATTCGGGGAAATCCCGTATATAGTATGGGTAATAGAATTTCAAATGCGCAGTTTACCTCACGCGCATATTTGTTTTAGGGTTAAAGATGGTGGCCCAAAACAGAACACGGAAATAGACAGGATAATTAGGGCAGATATTCCGGGCGAAGAAGAGGCTGGGGGCAGACTAAGAAGTCTTGTCTTGCGGCACATGAAGCACGGACCTTGCGGGCCCCCATACAGAACAGATTTGCCATGCTGGGATCGAGAACTGCAAAAATGCAATAAATTTTATCCAAAACCCCATACGGACACCACGTACACAGGCAAAAGAGGGTTCGTACACTACAAGGGGAACAGCGAAAACAAAACGACCGTACAATTTAAACATCAAATGATAGAGGTCGATGATAGGTGGATAGTGCCATACAATGCGGCGTTACTGCTGAAGTATGCACGCTAACCTGGAAATTGCGTCGGCCCGCAGAGTAGTAAAGTATCTTTTCAAATACATTTCGAAGGGTTCTCTGCTTCGGCGCATGACAGTAGTTGGGGAAGATGAAGAAGTCGACGAAGTTGAAGAATACGTAACAAAACGGTACATAGGAGCTTCAGATGCTGCTTGGAGGTTTCTGGAATTCGATCTAACAGGCCGCAAACCAACAGTTATAAATTTGCCAGTTCACCTAAAAGGAAAGCACAACGTCGTTTTTCGTCTCAGTAACGAACAGAAAGCATGTGAAAAATCAACGTCCCTTTTTAATTTTATACTTCGGTCGCCCTGATACTCCGGAAATGAATGACCTCACTTATTTAGATTTTTACGAGCAGTACAGAATCCACCCAAGCAGTCCAAAATCCTCCCTTAATGCGGTTCGGCATTCGGACGGGAAACATTTCATAACGTGAAGACAGAGGGGTGATTGTGTATCGAGACTCTTTTGGGTCGCTCCCACCAGAGGTGAGCAGTATTATCTGAGAATGCTGCTATGCAGGTATCCATGCCGTGGGTATGAGGGCTTGTACGCTCTCGGAGGCCCTGATTGCAAAACGTTCCAGCAGGCGGCTAGGGAATTGGGAATCGCGGATGATAAAAAAGAATACTTTGACGCTCTTGAAGAGGCTGCACGCTTCATGAAAGCCGACAGATTGAGGCAATTTTTTGTTATGCTCTCGGCGATAGGATCTCCTGTGCTGGAAATGTGGGAGAAATATAAAGCAAATTTATGCGAGGATTTTTTGGAACATTTTCACGAAGATGAGGAAAGAGCGCATAAGTTAGGTCTTATTCAGATAGATAGGTGTCTGCGCCGACATGGATCTTCAGTCTTCCCGTAGTTGAAGATGATTCATCGGAATAGGGCGCGAAAAACTTCAATACAGCGTCTCAGTTCAGAATGCTTTTGTCGAGGAATGGGAATCGCGGCTTTCTTCTGATCAATCTAGGGTTTTTGATAACTTTAAGTTGCTCATGCGCGGCGAACAAAATGAAAAAGTTTTCTTCTTGGACGGTCCTGGCGGTTCGGGAAGAACGCTCCTTCTTAAAATTATTTCAGCTTTCGCACGGTCTCAAGATAAAGTCGTCTTATGCGTAGCCAGTTCCGGCATCGCCGCTCAAAATCTCACCGGAGGTACGACTGCACATAGCCTTTTCAGATTACCCATAGATATACGCGATGACGGTTTCTGGTCGATAGCCAACGGGACACAGAGAGCTGAACTCATCCGAGAGGCGACTTTACTGATTTTCGATGAAGCGGCTATGGTGCATAAAAAACTAATCGAAATGTTGGACCGGTCTCTCAGAGACCTGATGCAAAAGGATGAGTTGTTTGGCGGTAAAAATATAATTTTCTCGGGAGATTTCAGGCAAATTCCTCCGGTAGTAGAAAACGCTAAGACAAATGCTGATATCGTTCGTGCGTCAGTTCGCGGATCTTATATCTAGAAAAAAGTTGTCGTTCACGCTTACAATGGCCCATAGTTTAACCGGAGAAGGATATTATGAAGAATTTTTAATGAAGATAGGTTCCGACTCCACCGAAAAACGCGAGCTCGGCGAAGGGCGTAATTTGGAAAAACTCGTGGCACTACCACAGCTATCCTACGTGACTAAGCTTCGCGAATTGATCGACTTTGTTTTCACCAAAGAAATTTTACAGAAGCCTGATGAATGTGCAAAAAGGTTGTAATATGCACTCTGAATAATAATGTCAAAGAAATTAACGGTATAGTATTACAGGCGCTCGACGGGGAAATTCAAAATTTATATAGTTTCGACAGTGTAGCCGAGGAGGACGGAGCGGGAATAGATGTTGATGAGTCCCTATTACATCAGGCTCTAGGGAAAGGAATTCCAGAACACGTTCTCAGGCTTAAGGTAGGATCGGTTTGCATGGTGACGCGAAATTTAAATTTTGATCTCGGCTTAGTCAATGGCACAAAAGTAATTATCGTCGCAATTACTCGTCGACTTACCACATGCCGAAGAACAGGCTCTGACGAGCTTTTTGGCATCCAAAGAATACCTTTTAAATTTCCGATCTTCCCAAATAGTCCCATCGAAATGTACAGGCGGCAGTTTCCGCTCTAACTTTTTTACGCGATAACGATCCACAAAAGTCAAGGGCAAACCATAGATTTGGTGGGATTAGATTTACGGTCCAACCCTTTTACCCACGGGCAGCTTTACGTCACGCTTAGCCGGGTAAGATCTCCAAAAAATATTCACTTACTTGTTCCTCCCAACCGGGTTATAGATGGCGTTCCTCACACAAGAAACATAGTGTATAAAGAACTATTATAAATAATGTATTCTCGGTAATAAGCTTTCCACCCTGTAAATATGTAATATAATAATGTTTAAGTTGTGTAATATTGAAGTTTGCATGTTAAAATAAGTGATATTCAGATATTGTAAATAAATAAAAGGCATTACCGAGAATACATTGTCTCGGATAGGTTCGTTCGGAGGCCATTGTAAATATGTACATAGCTCCCCCGACGTTCGTCGGATCGGGGCGTCCACCGAGGGGGTCTGGGGGCGAAGCCCCCAGTGAGCGACAAAGCCGCGAGTAATAATATAATATAATGCTATCTTATCTACTACTGTTTTTGGTCCTTTTCCAAAACTAAACTCTAGTACTGTTCACTTATTTTGGTGTCTTTATACAGATTGTGTTTGTGTTTTATTTTTAGTTAATCACTTTCCTTCCGCACTCTCACTTTTATATGAGCTTATACTTGACGTTTTTTATTTATATTTTGTGTCATACCTGCACTTGTACTGTTTCACTGTACTTAGTGTCAATAGTGTTATACATTTTTATTTTGTTTCTTTATACACTGTACTGGTTATTATTAATCACACTGGTGTTATCACCATTATCACAGAGTGTTTATTTGTAATTCATTGCCTATTCATATCATGCACTCTTGGTTCGCTTTGGTATATGACTATTTTGATTTACGGTCCGACCCTTTTACCCACGGGCAACTTTACGTCACGCTTAGCCGGGTAACATCTCCGAAAAATATTCACTTACTTGTTCCTCCCGACCGGGTTATAGATGGCGTTCCTCACACGAGAAACATAGTGTATAAAGAACTATTATAAATAATGTATTCTCGGTAATAAGCTTTCCACCCTGTAAATATGTAATATAATAATGTTTAAGTTGTGTAATATTGAAGTTTGCATGTTAAAATAAGTGATATTCAGATATTGTAAATAAATAAAAGGCATTATCGAGAATACACTGTCTCGGATAGGTTCGTTCGGAGGCCGTTGTAAATATGTACATAGCTCCCCCGACGTTCGTCGGATCGGGGCGTCCACCGAGGGGGTCTGAGCGGCGAAGCCACGAGTATATATATTATAACGATTCATAAAGCCGACCCATCAGATCGTTATATGAAAGTGTCATACTGTGCGAGTATAGCGGCGTAAGCAAGAGAGAGAGGGTATAATCACAGCTATCTCTGTCTAACATCGCCACTGCTACGAATGTTGCCGGCACAGACATGAATTTTTATTAGGTAAAACTGCAATATCTTCAAAACTAATAAATATACAGCAATTCTGAAACCTGCATAGTGTTCAGCAATTAAAGCTCTATAAGTAGCCAAAATATCAACCAATATAATTAACATTTACAGAAGTTATACAGAAGAAGAACGCTAAGAGAAATAACTAGAGAATTAGGCTAGGTACGAATTAGGTGTTTTCACACACTTACAGAGAAAGACCTAAGCAATAATATTCTGTGGTCAGATCTGTGAAATCACGTTTGCAAATACCCATAATCAAACGATTTGCAAACAGAGGAAGTATGAAATTAGCCAGTAATTCTCTACCATCTCAAACCTGTTAAGGGGCGTTTGGTCGACTTGTTTGATATTGTTTCAAATGGAAAAGGCATGATTTATTTGGAACAACCAATCACAAAGCTGTATTCAGAAGAGACGCCAACTCAGACTTGGGGAATCGAGCACTCTTCGTTCGAACATTAAATAGGCAAGACGTGTGTTAGATACGAGCTAGATTTCGCAAATCACGCAAAGTTTATTTAAATAACAGTTCGAGAAGTGGTCCGCAGTAGCAGAGGAACTAGTAAAGTTCATTAATAAATACTCTCGCTGTGTAACAACCAATTAATTAGTTAAAAAATTAATTAATTGTGAAGTGACCTGTGCAGCAGAGTAGCTACAGCATCTGTAAGCGCCCAGGGTCATCAGTCAACAATATTGGTCAACATAATTTCTTCTGTGCCGAACCATCAAAAGGAGGATCTCTACGCATTCCTATCTACGGTCGACGCATCAATCAGTAAGAAATATATTCATTGATCAATGAAATAAGTAACAAAATAAATAATAAAATAAATAAACAATTTTAAAAGACACTAAGTAAATTCATATTTGTATTTAAATAGTAAGATTAGTAATAACGTAATATAGGAGTGTTGAATGGAGAGTGAGGTGTAGTATTGAATGTGCAAATTATTGCAGACCCGTTCTTTAGCACTGGTTTGGGAAATATACATTTTCCTAAATAAACCAGATAAGAACAATTGGTCATTTGGACGTTTTAATCTTCACTTTTCACGCACACTCATTAATAATAAGAGTTAGGTTAGCAATACGTCCTTAACTTAGCTTTGAAAGAACATTAATAAAATAACATTTAATCGCTAATTAAACAAACTTCAACAAATTTTAAAGTGTTATTTGTAACGATTCCCCTTGAATTCCACATTCACTGAACGAATCCTGAGATAGTGTGTCTCTATGCTCTGAGCTAAGCTGAATCCGTCATTTGTATCTGGGATTTGTTCTGGCGCCCAGGTAAAGTAAAAAAGTCATGGGTAAGTAACATTTTTCTATCATTATTTATACAGAGTAGAGTAATAGTGAAAGAAAAGGTCTGTATATAATGTGTCGCTGCAACTAAGAGGCATATGTAAATCGACAAATATAATTTATAAAGAGAAGGTGTTATATATAAAATTTGGCGCCGCAACTTCATGGGCACGATTAAACTCACAAATTTATGTATAAATAAATAAGTTATATATATAAATTTTGTGTGCAACTATTAGGCCGAGTAAACTCGATTAAAACGAGATTAACCCAAGTGACTAGTTTGAATTGTAATAATATTTAATTCGAAACGAAGTGGAATTTAAGGTTACAAATAACTGTTGAAGGGCTAAATATTAAAATAAAATTTGTTAAATAATAATAACAATAAAAAAATGGCTAAATCACAAGCAGTAGATATGGCAGCAATTGAACAGATGTTTAAGCAGTTGACCACTAAAATAGACGAAAGTAAGAATCAATTATCTAGTGAAATAAAAATACAAATAATAAAATAGATGAAAATAATCAAAATTTAGAGGAAAGTAATAAGAAAATAATAAATGATGTTAATAATATAAAATCGAGCAAACTAATAAATACTTGTCTAGCGAAATGAAACAAATAAATGAGAATTTAACTAGTCAAATAGAACAAAGTAGTAGAGAAACTACATTTAAAATATATGAAGAAATAACTCATTTAGCTAGTAAAATAGATGAAAGTAATCTTAAGTTTGATAAGCATACCGAAGAGGTTAAAGCTACCATAGAGGAATTTAAGAAACAAGTAAATACTAATTTTCGCCACCAAGACGAAAAACTAAATAAATTTAGAAACGAATTTCATAAACGGTTAGAACAGAAAATAACCCTTATTAACCAACAATTCAGCGAAGTAACTGCTGAGTTAAAAACACAAATGCTTCTAAATAAAGAAGAAATCCAGAGTAATAGGGTAGAGTGCACCCACCTGGGTGAAAATATTAAGGAGTTTAAGAAACAAGTAGAGAGTAAGGCTGACCGAGACGAAGTTCATCAAAACGTAGAACAGCAATTAAAGGTAATGCGGGAAGATCTGACTAAGGCAATGAAGTCACAGCAAACCAAAGTCGTGAGGTGTGGCAGCTATAAGGAAGAACCGGAAAACCTTGTATTCTCAGGAAACCCACATGAGAATCCTGTGGAATTTCTAAGGCTGTTTGAGGCTTATGTAACTCCCGTAAACCCAATGATGGACGATGAGGACAAGAAGGACATGTTAGGCCGATTTCTCAAGAATTGGGCAGGTACGTGGTGGAAAGTCATCTCGGACAGAGTCCAAACCTACGCCGACTTTAGAGAAAAATTCCTTGCTCAATACTGGAACGTACAGATTCAAAGAAGGGTGCGTGATCATCTGGAATTTGGTAATTATCACCCATCCATGAATATGACAACCACCAACTATGTGCTAAACGTAATGGCACAAGTAAAGCATTTAACACCACCAATAGAGGAGAGAGACCTAGTGTATAAGCTAGCGCGTCATTTCTCGGAACACACTAGAGTAGCAACCACTACTAGAAGAGTGGATACTCTAGAAAAGTTTATAATGGTCGTGGATGAAAGTCAAGACCTAGAGAGGGACCTGAAGCATGTAAATAATCAGCTGAGTAACCACTCTAGAGGCGATCATAAGGAACCAACTTTCTACCCAACGAAAGAAGAGACAATGAACTCCCAAAAGACAAAAGGTTTACCCCATATCCGAGTAACAAACCCGAAAATCGGCAGGAATTGGAAGAAAAGGGTAGAAGTACAGGCGTGGAAAACCGACCAAATAAAGGGTTTAAGGTATGTAAAACAGCTTAACATCTACCGAGCCACAACCGTCTACTAGTAAAACGAATACGGGAAACTGGAAGCCACTGCAGGTAGAAAAGAAACAAAACTAAATCTACCATTACCTGCAGTGAAACAACCCAAGAAAACAGGTAAAAAGAAAGTAACAAATAATATAAAACAAGTGAGCGATAGGGAGTTCTTGTTAAAAGAAGACCAAGAAGTGGGTAGAAGCCATTATCCTGAATGTCCGGAAATAATTTGTAAAATCAGTAATCTACTAGTACGAGCGCTAATAGACACCGGCAGTGAGGTAACCTGTGTCAGCTCAAAGTTTGTAGAAAATAATAGTCAGTTGCGTAATTGTCCCAGACTACCCGTAAAAAATTGTAATGTACAGGGAGCCACTGGAGCCAAAATGCAAAAGATCACTGAACAAATTTATTTACCTGTCAATATAAATGGTAACCAAACCCAAATTGTAGCTCTTATAGTCCCGAAACTCGTTCATGATTGTATTATTGGGGTAGATACATTACTTGAATGGAAGGCAGAAATAAATTTCAAAAGAAATGCCATCACGATGGAAATTGATACTAATAAAATCAATGTAAACATTAAAGGATTTAAGCATTGGAAGTCGGGAAGTGTCCTAAAAGAACTGAAAGCAGCTAAAGTCATTTCTAGGTTTAGCTAACTGCTATCAGAGGTTTACAAGTAAATACGCGGAAAGTACTGTTCCACTGTTGAAGTTGTTAAACAAAGGGATTAAATGGAGGTGGACAAGGGACCACGATGAAGCGCTACAACAAGTGAAAAGTCTTTTTATAAATACTGTTGTATTACATCATCCGAGGGTAGGAGAAAGATTTTATTTGCAAACAGACGCCAGCAATATTGCTATAGGAGCACACTTGTGTCAGATAGATGAGAAGGGCCAAAAAGCGGTATTAGGATTTGTAAGTCGCACACTTAAAGGGGCGGAATTAACCTATTTTACGACAGAAAAAGAGCTATTAGCGATAGTGCATAGCCTGTCAAAGTTTAGAAGTTATATTCTGGGTGCTAAACTTACTATAATCACAGACAATAAGGCGTTAGTATTTTTATTAAAGTGTAAATTGCTAGGTGCTCGTCTGACTCGTTGGATCTTGGCTATACAAGAGTACCAGTTTGAAATACAGTATTGTAAAGCGAAAGACAACTTGGTAGCAGATGTACTCAGTAGAAATCCACCATCAGAAAACAACATGGATACAGTTAACAGTAAAAGTAGTAGCACCGATATAGGTATTTACGTGGTAAAGCATGTAACAAAACCGGAAGTAGTTAGACGACTTAAGGAAATAGGGACCCATCAACAACAAGACCCTAGGATTAGTGTAGCTTGGAGAAGTGCGGTTACCAACACCAAACCAGGATTTTACATATATGAAGGGAAACTATATAAGGTATGTTCCCATAAGTGGAAATTATTATTACCAAGCTGGAGGAACTTATTTGGGAATGCCACTTGTCATTGGGCCACGCTGGATTTAAGAAATGCCATAGTGCCTTAACAGAAAGCTTCATTGGAGAGGGGTTAGCAAAACACATGAAAAGATTATTGTCTACTTATGACCTGTGCCAGAAGTGTAAACACCCAAACTTATCTACCAGAGTAGAAATGCAAACAATCCAAGCAAAAGAGAAAGGAGAGTTATTAGCTATGGATTGTTACGGGCCTCTACCAAAAGCAAAAGGAGGGGTAAAGCACATTCTAGTAACAGTAATTTCTTTTCTAAATTTGTCAAACTATACCCAGTCCAAAGAGCCACGACAAAAGCAACACTTAGAGCGTTAACAAAGTTCTACATCCCACAGTATGGTAAACCTAGGAAAATATTGTCCGACCAAGGAAAACAGTTCACCCATAACCTATGGAGAGAAACCTTGGAGGAACTCAATATAAAACCAATTCTTAAATCAATACGTCACCCTCAAGCAAATTTAGCTGAGCAAATAAATAGAGAATTAGGTAGATATTTTAGGGTATTATGTCATCAGAACCATTCTGCATGGGTAGATTACTTGAGTTTTATTTCGGATTGTATTAATAATACTTGTAATGAAACAACAGGGTACACACCTTCAGAATTATTTATCAACAAAGAACCAGTACATGTATGGACCAAAACCATAAAAAGTCCACCCAACTACAATCTACCTATTCCATATGAGGTAAAAACCAGAATAGCAGAAGAAAGAATACAGAGAGAAGGCCAAAAGAGGGTAGAACGATATAATCGTACTCACAAGTTGGTAAGGTTTGTGGAAGGAGAGGAAGTGCTAGTGAAAGCGAATCCTGTATCCTCTGCCATAGATAATACCACGGCCAAGTTCTTTCCGATATTCGTGGGACCTTATAGAATAGAAAAGCAAGTTGCAAGGTACACATACATATTAAAAGATGTTGAAAAAAACAAAATTATAGGAAAGTACCATGGGGATAGTTTGAGGAAATATAGACAAAATATAGAGCAATAAAGAAACAATGGTTTGAGCCAATGAGGTATGTGAATCAAACGTAGTCAAACAAATATTTATAAATGTCTTTGAAGCAATGTCAATGTTAATAAGTAGTAGTTAAATAAATGTTAGTATTGTCGTTTTGATCATTGCCATCAATTAAATCAAACTTGTGATTAAAGCATTAATGTTCATATAAATCTCTAATATGTGTATGTTATGTTAGGTTTAGTAACATATTGTAATAATTAGTTATAAGGTAGAAGTAAGCAAAATTGTAATAGTGCAAAATGTGTGCGAGCAAAACCAACAGTGCAAGTTTAAAAATTTTAAAAAAGTGCGTAACTTTACAAGAAGAAAAAAAATTAATGTGTTTCGTAAATAATCAATTTTTTTATACCAAGTGGGGGTATATATAACGATTCATAAAGCCGACCCATCAGATCGTTATATGAAAGTGTCATACTGTGCGAGTATAGCGGCGTAAGCAAGAGAGAGAGGGTATAATCACAGCTATCTCTGTCTAACATCGCCACTGCTACGAATGTTGCCGGCACAGACATGAATTTTAATTTGTTAAAACTGCAATATCTTCAAAACTAATAAATATACAGCAATTCTGAAACCTGCATAGTGTTCAGCAATTAAAGCTCTATAAGTAGCCACAATATCAACCAATATAATTAACATTTACAGAAGTTATACAGAAGAAGAACGCTAAGAGAAATAACTAGAGAATTAGGCTAGGTACGAATTAGGTGTTTTCACACACTTACAGAGAAAGACCTAAGCAATAATATTCTGTGGTCAGATCTGTGAAATCACGTTTGCAAATACCCATAATCAAACGATTTGCAAACAGAGGAAGTATGAAATTAGCCAGTAATTCTCTACCATCTCAAACCTGTTAAGGGGCGTTTGGTCGACTTGTTTGATATTGTTTCAAATGGAAAACGCATGATTTATTTGGAACAACCAATCACAAAGCTGTATTCAGAAGAGACGCCAACTCAGACTTGGGGAATCGAGCACTCTTCGTTCGAACATTAAATAGGCAAGACGTGTGTTAGATATGAGCTAGATTTCGCAAACCACACAAAGTTTATTTAAATAACAGTTCGAGAAGTGGTCCGCAGTAGCAGAGGAACTAGTAAAGTTCATTAATAAATACTCTCGCTGTGTAACAACCAATTAATTAGTTAAAAAATTAATTAATTGTGAAGTGACCTGTGCACCAGAGTAGCTACAGCATCTGTAAGCGCCCAGGGTCATTGGTCAGCATCATTTCTTCTGAGCCGAACCATCAAAAGGAGGATCTCTACGGATTCCTATCTATGGTCGACGGATCAATCAGTAAGAAATATATTCATTGATCAATGAAATAAGTAACAAAATAAATAATAAAATAAATAAACAATTTTAAAAGACACTAAGTAAATTCATATTTGTATTTAAATAGTAAGATTAGTAATAACGTAATATAGGAGTGTTGAATGGAGAGTGAGGTGTAGTATTGAATGTGCAAATTATTGCAGACCCGTTCTTTAGCACTGGTTTGGGAGCTATACATTTTCCTAAATAAACCAGATAAGAACAATTGGTCATTTGGACGTTTTAATCTTCACTTTTCACGCACACTCATTAATAATAAGAGTTAGGTTAGCAACAAGTCCTTAACTTAGCTTTGAAAGAACATTAATAAAATAACATTTAATCGCTAATTAAACAAACTTCAACAAATTTTAATGTGTTATTTGTAACGATTCCCCTTGAATTCCACATTCACTGAACGAATCCTGAGATAGTGTGTCTTTATGCTCTGAGCTAAGCTGAATCCGTATCATTTGTATCTGGGATTTGTTCTGGCCCCCAGGTAAAGTAAAAAAGTCACGGGTAAGTAACATTTTTCTATCATTATTTATACAGAGTAGAGTAATAGTGAAAGAAAAGGTCTTTACATAATTTGTCGCCGCAACTAAGAGGCATATGTAAATTGACAAATAATATATAAAGAGAAGGTGTTATAATATATATATATATTTTTTTTTCAATAGTTTAAATATTGAAATATATTTAATTGTTAATTAACATAAATTCAATTGAAACTAATGAAATACATATAATTAAAAAAACACAAAAATATATATTTTTTGTAAAAATAATTGTGTGTTGATACTCAAATACAAGAATAATTGAGCATTTATAAATACTTTACTTTTAATTATTTTTTTAAGCTTGTTCAATAATAACAATTATAATTTGAGTAGCAGTTTTATAATAAATTTTGTTACTGATGAAGAAAACATTTCAGAGAGTCATGCTATCTTATGAAATCAGTGTGTAAACATTGTGTATATAGGTTTAACACACAGTTCTTCCACTTATGCACACACTAGACTGTATTATTTTTTACATAATATTGAAACTTTCTCTTGTGAAAACTTACTTGTCTTTTTCGTTGAATGCGTTTCGGCGTCGTATTCGCCTTCGTCAGCTTAGAAACAGACTGCCAGTACTTAATAATGGTTGTTGCTTGGAAGGTATAGTGGGGATGGTGTGTAGAGGAAGGGGATTGGCGCGGGGATCCAAATTATTGTTTGTTTTTTGTATAATTGTGTCGAAAAGTGTATGTGCTTTATATTGTAATTGGTCGTTTAGTATGTTGTTTGGTTGTGTTGTGTGGTGTTTGTATATTTCATACTGTTCAGCTGTGTTGAGTTTTCGACCTTTGGGTAAGAGGTGTAATATTTCAAGATTAGTATCTATGTTGGTGTAGCTATGGTTATGTGTGTGTATGTGTGTGGCAAACGCAGAATGTATAGTGTTGTTGGAGAGGGCCTTTAAGTGTTCAGAGTAACGGGATGAAAAAGATCTTCCCGTCTGGCCTATGTAGAAACTATTGCAGTTATTACAATTTAATTTGTATACACCTGTTCTATTGTATTTGTCTATGTCCGTGTTTGTATCGCTGATGTGTTTTTTGATGGTATTGTTAGTTCTGAATGCTATTTTGTACCAAACACATCAATGATACAAACACGGACATAGACAAATACAATAGAACAGGTGTATACAAATTAAACTGTAATAACTGCAATAGTTTCTACATAGGCCAGACGGGAAGATCTTTTTCATCCCGTTACTCTGAACACTTAAAGGCCCTCTCCAACAACACTATACATTCTGCGTTTGCCACACACATACACACACATAACCATAGCTACACCAACATAGATACTAAGCTTGAAATATTACACCTCTTACCCAAAGGTCGAAAACTCAACACAGCTGAACAGTATGAAATATACAAACACCACACAACACAACCAAACAACATACTAAACGACCAATTACAATATAAAGCACATACACTTTTCGACACAATTATACAAAAAACAAACAATAATTTGGATCCCCGCGCCAATCCCCTTCCTCTACACACCACCCCCACTATACCTTCCAAGCAACAACCGTTACTAAGTACTGGCAGTCTGTTTCTAAGCTGACGAAGGCGAATACGATGCCGAAACGCGTTCGATGAAAAAGACAAGTAAGTTTTCATAAGAGAAAGTTTCAATATTATATAAAGTGTAGTGCTGTGAAAGAAGATGATGAACAAACAAGACAACTGTATTATTTTTGTACTAACAATCTTCTAATTTGTACTTATTACTAATAACTAGGTTTAGTGTTCATTTAATTTTTATTAAAAAATGTTTATTATTATCAAAACTAATTTTATACTTCAAAACAAATACGCTCACTTCACATTTATTGTAATGGCAAAATAGTAGCCATCAGTGTAGCCTAGTATTGTGGAACAAAGTTGGGTAAAAAATGTTTGCATGTTAGACAGTAGTTTGTTTACATCACACCACGTCCATCTCTTCCGAATGAGAATTATCTGCGTGACCATCCTGTACTTGAAGGAATAGCTTTTAACTTGATGAAAAACATCCAGTTTTTGTTGAGGAAAGCTTTTATGATAATGATAGACGTCTTTTATAACCAATAAAACATACTGTAATAACACTTTAAATAATTAGTGCTATGAACAATGTTTTTAACTTGCAGAACATGACACACAGCAAATATTACAGCAATATTATACTCAGGAGCACATATAATGGCGAAAAGTGAAAGCGCATTATGCAGAAAGAGACAGCGTGTAACACTGCGACAGCCAGTAAGTGAAACAATTGACTGGCTCTCATTGGCTGCTACATCACATGATAATATGCTCTTGCCTCTGCACAGTTCGCAGCTCTCGCCTTCATTTGTGCTCCGCACTCTAGATGTTTACAAGAATATTTATAACAGCATTGTGGTCTGTACCAAGCAGCATATAGAAACCGTATTCTGCATATAAAACATACGTTAACGAAATAATATTTAAAGTTCTAAAGTCATGATACAGAGAGCAAATGTGAGTATAACATATAAGGAGAGGTTGACCCTGTTGAAACATGAACAAAAGGCTGGGAAGCTTTATTGGAAAATCAGGGAAAATGGAAGAATGCTTTGTTTTTGTCAAAAGGGCAATAAATATGTCATAAAACTCTTTTTACGAGTATTAGCGTAGCCTACAAGGCTAAAATAACTTGCAAAAGGAAATAAACCATCAGTTTGTTGAAGTGTGTCAACCCAAGCATTCAGATTACAGCTGTAGTTTTGTGCTGGTCTTTTTAGTATAAGCTATTGTTTACAACATTGATTGACTGCTTTTGTATGCACATCCAGTGTGTTTTTAGTACATGTATATATAGTTTGTTACATTTTATTGTTTGTGAAAATATTTACGATGTTATCACAAGAGGCTGAAAAAGTGCATCACGTTTTCAAAAGGGGGGAACGAGGAATCATTTGTGTGTTTACAGCTCTTTAAAAATGAATTACAACAAATCAGACAGTAACGTTATTAAAGAGATTTGTGAAATCATGGGAATACGCCAGGTAACATTATACAGACTCAAAAAAAGGCTGGAAGAGGACTTTTGCTTAAAAACAGCCACAAAATCAAATACAGTGCCTTTATTAGGAGCACAATTTGTCCACAATTTTTTTTAGAAGAAATGAGCCGCTAACTGTGAATTCAGTGCTGAACAATGTCAACAGTGATATCACCCTTTCAAATTTTAAAAGAATAATATTTTATTGTTTATTAAAAGTCATACAGTTTAAATATAAAAAGAAGACAGAACAAAGCCATCTTAATTGAATGGGATAATATAATTGTTTTGTGACACTCCTATTTGAGGAAAATGAAATGTTATAGGGTAGAAAATAAGCATATCGTTTTTCTTGATGAAACATGTAGGCCACTCTGGGTAACGGAAGTGTGGAGAGATGTAAAAATGAATTCACCAAAATATGGCTATGCAGCTAGACTAACCGTTGGTCTTAAGCATCTAACTTCAAGGGGGCCTTGTTTTGTTCTTTGACATGTTGGAGAGCATAATGGATTTGTAAAAAATGCAAAACTGTTATTTCTTTCAATAAGAAAAATTTACAGGCATTGCACAAATGCAATGCACAGAGAAGGGCATTGAAAATGCTTCAATAAATCTAAAAAATATATATATTGTAATATATTTTATTACAAATAAAAATAAATATATAATATAAAATATATTTATGTTGATGTGATCACACCAGAATAGCAAGAATTATGTCGTCTGAATCTCGGTGTTGAACTCGCCGATGATACAGCTCCACTTGGATTCACCAATTACTAAGAATAAATTAAATATGAATAATGTTTTATAATTAAGTGTGATTGATTGATAATAAAATAAAATTTTGTAAGTTATGAAAAGTGTACTAATATTTAGTTTTTTGTTCAATTTGTTAATTTAATTAATTAATAAATAATTAATTAATTGTGTGTGTACTTTTCTCAGGTATTTATTCTAGCACTGTAAATTATTTTTGTTTAGAAAAAAAAAATAGTTTACATTAATTATACAAATAAAGACAACTCTTGTAACTGAATAATGATGTTCATTTATTGACATTCAAAATTATGCGCCAGTCAAACTGCGCATGGCCAAGGCATTGGCTGATATGTGCTCCAGTCGGTAGCGAACAAGATTAACAAAAATATATATTTTTTTTTACAAGGTTAAGTAAATATGGTTCTTTTAACGAGTCGAAATGGTCAGAGGGCAAGGAACAAGATACATTCTTACAGGTATTCTTAAACTAAATTATTATGGCTGAAATAAAACAATATTATTATTTAAATTGTCAATTATGAAAATTAATATCGAACCATTCGACGAAATGACGTCACTCCCTTCAAGCTGGCCGTGTCCTCGTGCTGGTCCGGGAATCAAGTATGGCTGCCGTCACCTCGAGTTTAGCTGCTATGCATTGCTGGGCTTCTCCCACAGAAATAAATGAATATTCCCTTCTCTGCAAAGTAGTGTTGGTCCAGGAATATAGTGTAGAGTGTCCTCTCTTCTCCTGCGATGTCGTTTCGTGATGGGTTTCTTGTGAAGTGTCCGGTGTTCAAATATGTGTATACATGTTCTGCGAATATGGTCCAAAATCGTCTCAGAATGGCCGTTGATTTCTTGTGTTTGAGTTTGATGGTGTTATTACTGTTGTTTGGAATTAGTGAGGTGTTAAATATTAATAGTTAATGTTATTTTCATTTTTTGTTAACCTCAATTACACTCTGCATCACCACACTCGGTTTTACACAAAATTATTCTTTTTTTTCGGTATTCTGTTAATACATTTTCAACTAGTCGTCTTCACGATTAACAATAGACTAAACTCTGAACGTCGTCGTTTTAGGGTAATTTGTGATATGTCTTTTTCCTCTTTATATTGTTCAATTATAAAAATATCTGTCTAAGACTTGGTTCACCATCTAAATATACATAATAAGTTTTCTTATTTTTTACTGTATTTCAAATATTTCTTAATTTTACATAAATCTAACTACTCAGTAATGTTGATTAATTAATTTTACATATTTGGATATATAGCTGGGTTTCTTTCAAGTTCATTTAAGCCCAAAAATTACAATTTTTTATAATTATTGTGGGCCTCATATTTTGTACAAATTTAGTGTTTAAATGGTTTTTAAGTGTTTTTTCTGATAATAGTTCCATGGAATAATCTTAATAACTCCGTGATTATCTTTGTTGTTAATAATTTTGCTGTTAAAACACGTCAATATTGATTAATTTACTGTTTAGTCTGATTTGATTACCATTATAGGCCTAGTATTATTTGTTTCCAAAGGAAGTTAATTTTCTTTCCTTTGTCATTCTATTCGCTATTAATTGTATCTGTATTAATTATATTTTCAATTTCTGTGTTGTATGTATTGAATTCTATTCCCTATTATGAAGTTTGATTCTCTGATAGATAGTTTTGGGTTTACATTACTAGTCTGTGTTTTCTAAAGTGGTGTCTTAGCTAGTCTGCTTGTACATTATATATGGTTTACTGTTTTGAATAAAATTATTACATTTCTATTTCCTACTTGCCTCTCTGCCTTACAAACTTGAAAATTAAATAACATGATTTTAAAATACAATGGAATATCTTATATCTACTAAACTTTTTTTTTATCATTTAAACATAACAAAAACATCTTATGCCTAATAACACTTTCAGTTATCAACTGTCTCTTATGTTCCTTATAACTATTTTCGTAATATAATGAAATGAAAATAAAAACATCTTATAATTAATGACACCTTCAGTTATGAACTGTCTCTAGTGTTCATTATAATTATTTTTGGTAACACAATGAGAAAAAATAAATAAAAACATCTTATAATTAATGACACCTTCAGTTATGAACTGTCTCTAGTGTTCATTATAATTATTTTTGGTAACACAATGAAAAAAAAAATAAAAACATCTTATACCTATTATTTTCTTATACTACTTAATTTTTGAAAACACTTTTATTATCAAAATTTACCTCAGTCATTAGACTGTCTTTTATTTTCTATATAATATTTCCCTACACTGATGGTAGTCTTTTTAATAGATTTCTTACACTACACTTCATTATAGTGTGTCACTTATTTTTGTCTACACTAATGGTAGTCTTTTTAATAGATTTTTCACATATTATACTTATAACTAGTTTACAATTCGGTTCTCTTTGGAATTGTATCTTGTAACTTGTTACTGGGTCTAAATATATTGGTTTTAATTTTGTTTACTGGTATGTATTCCATTATTAACATTTTTTGGGATAGTTCTTCCTTGTTTCTAGGCTCTTTGTGGGAATCTTGACCTATTTTGTCCTTTCTTCATTATTATATTAGTAATTTCTGGTCTTGTGGTTTCTCTGCTTCATGACCTTGTAAATTTCCATTATTAATATGGTTTTCACCCTTTTATTTCCTTTTTCTAGTCTTTTCCCTTTTTACTGCTTCCCCAATCTACTGGGTATACTGCTGATTTATTGGGTTTTTACATAGTAAGTTATTTTGATCAATGGTTTTCTTTGTTATTTTTTATTCTTATTAACATTTTATTGACTTAATATACAGTTTCTAGTGTAATCCTTAAAACAATTCATTCTTCACACTCACTATGGAACTTTTCTTCTTTAATTATGTTGCATTAAGTTAAATGTTTAGCGTGATAATTTTGTTATGCTACATATGCTCTCCTGTAAAAGTGATTAGTTCAGATCATACTCTTAGTATGGATGGAATAATTACTACTAATTCTTTTTTATTCACTATATTTTCTTCGTGATTACATGTTTCCACCTTATATACCTTCTTTTTCCACCGTTGCTTCCTCTCAGATGATGTGTATCTCCTTCATTAGTTTCTTTCTTCATTAATAAGTGATCTTCAATCTTGTGTATAACATTATCATTTTATATTCTTTCTTATTTGGTGCTTCCTCACCAGTATGTTTACTCCCTAACATTCCCTAACAAATTAATTGGAACAGTTCAGAGTGGCACTTTTGGCTTCAATCCCTGCTGTCCAATACTTCAATTAATTGAGTCCAGAGGCATTATCATCTCTGCTCAAAATATAAGACGGATGGCATTTTCTACATCCAGTCATAAAAATAAATAAACAGTAAAAGTAGTCTCTTTTGACTAAAATAAACATCTTTAGATTCTTCACTTCGTAATACTTTATATTAATTAATACTTTTATACACTTGACTCTTCTTCTCTCTTAAAGCTTATTCCATATTATGTGGTTTAGGTATGTGGTATAATATACATTTCATCATGTTTACATAGTAATTAGCATTTATATTTATTTTTTCTACCATCTGGTATCCAATGAGTTATTTTCATGGTATAACATGAATTAATTCTTTATCACTTTCACTATGACAGTGGTTATTGCAACAACATTATCATTAATAGTATCAGGGTTTATGGTTTCTGGTCTCACTATTTGGTATTGACTGAGTTGGTCCTTCTTCATTGTTCCATTTTTATTAAATTATTTCCTTTGTGAGTTTGGTTAAGTTGTTTCGATTAAGTCATATGATATTCTGGTTTCCTTTCTCCTTTAGAATTTTGTATCTCTTTCTTACAAAATCTTTTTTCATATTTATGAGTTATTTCTCATCATTCGTATGAGTAATGATATGAGCTTACTATTTTTTAACTTTAGATATTTTTATTCAACTAAGTTCTTTCTGATTCATAGTTGTTTTCTAAATATTTTGGTGTAAGTTGTACTTATTATCGTTTTGAATTTTGAAAATTTTTTATTCATCAAAATTCTTTTTTCATAATTCATAATTCTTCGAATGTTTTGTGTAAGTTGTACTTACTAAGTTTTTTGAATTTGGAAAATTTTATGTTCCTCAAAATTCTTTTCTCTTCATTCATAATAGTCTTCGAATGATCAGTGTAAGTTGTACTTACTAATGTTTTGAATTTTGAAATATTTTTTATTCATCAAATTCTTTTTGTTTATACATTCATAAATCTTCGAATGTTTGGTGTAAGTTGTACTTACTAATTTTTTTTGAAAATTTTTTATTCATCAAAATTCTTTTTTCATCATTCATAATAGTTCGAATGTTTTGTGTAAGTTGTACTTACTGATTTTTTGAATTTGGAAATATTTTATTCATCAAATTCTTTTTTCATCATTCATAATTCTTTCAAATGTTTGGTGTAAGTTGTACTTACTATTGTTTTTGAATTTTGAAATTTTTATCTATCAAAATTCTTTTTTCTTCATTCATAATAGTCTTCGAAATGTTTTGTGTAAGTTGTACTTACTAATTTTTTGAATTTGGAAATTTTTTGTTCATCAAAATTCTTTTTGTTTATTCATTCATAAATCTTCGAATGGTTTGTTGTAAGTTGTACTTACTAATTTTTTGAATATTGAAATTTTTATTCATCAAATTCTTTTTATTTATTCATAATAGTCTTCGAATGTTTGGTGTAAGTTGTCCTTACTGATTTTTTGAATTTGGAAATTTTGTATGTTCATCAAAATTCTTTTTTCATTCATAATAGTCTTCGAATGTTTTGTGTAAGTTGTACTTACTAATTTTTTGAATTTGGACATTTTTTTTTTATTCATCAAACTTCTAAATATTTTTTAATGGATAATTGATTATAAGTTCCTTTTACTTTATTTGAAATGATATCCTTTAGTACATACGTATTGTTATTATTGTTTTTAATAATTAGGTATGGGCCGGTATACAGCATTAATAACTTTTTGGTAATGCCTTCCAAAGTACTGGGTAATTCCCTGTTTTTTAGCAGTACCTTTTCTCCGACTTCATAGCTTATTATTTTCTTAATCGCCTTTTGATACTTGTTCTTGCGCCTTTCCTGGTCTTCTGCCAATTTATTGTAGAATCTGACTCGATTGAATTTGTATTCTTGACTCATGGGGAACTCTATTATGTCTTGTATTTCTCTTGGAGGCGGTTTTTCATACATTGCCGTGTATGGCGTTGTACCTATAGCGGGGTGATATGATAAATTAAGGAATTCTTCAGTAGCTAATAAATATTCTTGCCACTTCTTTTGTTGATTATAGCAATAAGTCCGTAATATTCTTCCGACTTCTCGCAGTACCCTCTCCGCTGGATTGCTGCTGGGGTGGTAGATAGATGTCTTGTATGTCTTAATGCCCAACGTATTTAGAGTGTTTCTCCACCTCCAACCCTTAAATTGCGTTCCATGGTCTGTGATTATGGATGCCGGGCTCCCTATCTCTGGAATGTAATGGTTTGTTATTATTCCTAGAGTCTTCAAAGTGGTGGCTCTGTTCACAGGGTACAGTTTTGTGAATTTTGTGAAATGATCCATCATGATAATAATGTATTTGTATCGATGGCGTCCGCCACTGCGGGGAAATGGACCACATATGTCCAGAAAGACCTTTTCCAGTTTGGCTTGTGAGGTAATTGGTATCATCATACCCTCTTTTCTCTCATTGTTGGTTTTCACCAATTGACATATCAGACAGGTTTTGAGGTAGTTTCTCGTCTTTCTATTTATACTTTTTATATGACAATTCTCTTCTATCGCCTTGATCACCTTCATGGCTCCCATGTGACCGTATCGTAGATGATAGTCCAGGATGATATCCTTTTCGATTGTAGTAGGGATCATGATCTTCCATATCTCTTCATCAAGGGATGTTTTGATGAATAATATTCCGTTATGTATACAATAAAATTTGTTTATTGTGTCATCTTGGTTGGAGAGACGAAGTTTAATGTGGTTTAACTTCGGGTCGGACTGCTGGTGTTTGCTGATGTCCTGCACTATCTTTTCTAAATCGGATCTGTCCTTAATAATATTATAGATTTTCAAGATGCTCTCCTTTTCGCCTTCGAACGTTTGTTCTTCCAGATTCACTCTCGATAACACGTTGGCTACTACACTTTTACTTCCAGGAACATACTCCCACTGTATATTGTATTCCTGCAGGGCAAGTACCCATCTGGTCAATCTACCATGGCTTAACTTGCATCTTCTCAGAAATGATATTGATTTGTGATCTGTTCGAACGGTCACTGGATATCCGAGGATATACGTCCGAAACTTCCCGCAGGCAAAGACTACACTTAGCAGTTCTTTTTCCGTCACATTATAGTTCTTTTCACACTGGTTAAGGGTTCTGCTAGCAAAGCTCACTACTAGATGGTTTCCACTTTCATCTTCTTGGTACAGTGTTGATCCCAAGCTAATGTTACTAGCGTCACAGTTTAGAAAGAAGGGTCGGTTAAAATCCGGATGGTTGAGCATTACTGCTTCTAAGAACTTCTCCTTAATTGATTTGAAGGTTTCGTCTTGTTCTTGACCCCATCGCCATTTATTCTTGGACGATAACTGGTACTGAAACCTGGCTGTCAGTTCTGAATAATTATTTTGGAACTTCCTATAGTAGTTACACAGGCCTAAAAATGATTGTAGTTGCCTTCTGTTTTTTGGTATAGGGAATCGTTGTATGGCGTCTACCTTTTCTGTTGATGGTGTTATTCTTTGACTGTTTAACTGGAAACCCAAGACTTGTACTTCTTTAGCTATAAGCTTGGACTTGTCTAGTTTAAGGGTAACATTATTTTCAGCAAGCTTCTTCAAGACATGCTCCACACGGTAACAGTGTTCTTCCCAATTGGTTGATGTTATTAGGAGATCATCAACATAGACAGTCGTGAATTGGAGCGCTTCTGGTCCGAGTATATGATCCATACAGGCGACAAAAACAGCTACTGAGTTCACTAACCCGAAGGGCAACCTCTTAAACTGATAATTGCGCCCTTCAAAGATGAACGCCATGTATTGCCGGCTTGCTGGGTGCAACTCCACTTGCCAATAGCCGCAGACGGTATCCCACGTGGTAATGAACTTCGTTCCGTGAAATCTCTTCAATACCTCATCAATTTCGCCAGGTGAGGTACGATCGTTAATAATCATTTTATTTATCTCACGTGCGTCAAGGCAAAGCCTTACCTTCCCATTTTTCTTTTGTATAGCCACAATTGGGCTAGTGTATGGCGATTGACTGCTCTCGATAATATCTTTACTGATCATATTCTGGATCTCTGTACGTACGGCTTCAAAGACTGTGCTATGGGATACGACTTTCGATTAAATTCTACTGGTTCTCTGAATCGTATGGAACATTGGTAGTTCCGGATCTTTCCAGGTTCGTCCGAAAATACAGCTCGATATTTTTCATATATGTTGACCAATTGATTCAGCTGGTTTTCCTCTAATTGCTCGTTAGTATTGTGGCACTGGAAGTCACGTATCTCCTGAATCTTTTGTTGCCATAGGTCATCCTCCGAATCCTGATGTACTGGCTTGTTGTTTGTCGCGTAGTTGGACAAGTAATTCACCTTATTTTTGTGGTCGAGAAGTTGTTTGGAGTCTAACATCTTGTTGTTAGTTAAATTGGCTACCCAGGTCGAACCTTCAGCAAAGAGTGATACCCTTCCTTGGCACAAGTTGATAACTGCTGAGTTTCTGCGCAATATGTCACATCCTATCATGATGTTGAAAGGTAATCCGGCTGCAACAAGAAATATCATATCCACACTAATGCCCTGACTGTTGACACTTAGGGATACTTGTTTTCTTATGGTCTTGTTCTGTCTGCCGGTAGCTCCTACAAGTACAATATTATTAATAGGTAGTACTGGTAAGTTTTTGTGGCATTCCTGCTGTATCCGGTCCAACTCATTACGATTTATTATAGAGACATTGGCTCCAGTGTCTATCATTATAGGAACAGAAATACCCTCAATTTCTGCAATTATATATATTATTTCATTGTCATTATTATTAATATTAACTTTGCTTTCTTCTAGCAGGTCCTTACGGATATCTTTCAAACAATTACTGTATATTATGGTAAAATTTTTTCTGTCTTTCTTCAACTTTCTTTCTTGGTTAAACCCAGCAGATTGGAGCAGTAAAGGGTTATTGGAGTTTATTACTGCCTCCGTTCGTTTAAATGTTCTGCATCATTACGGATTAGGCCGTTGGAAGCATCAGCTTGGAGTCCTGAAACTGCTTCGTTTGGTTCAGCACGATCGTCCTGTTGGGCTTCTGTTACAGGTAGTCTTCGTTGATTGTCCAGGCTGGAACTACGTCTGTAACTCTCTGTAACGATTACTTCCCTGACTTCCTTGAAAGGTCTCATATTCATAATATCGGCTCCTTCGTTGAGGCTGGTACCTCCCTGTCCACTGCCTTCCGCTCTGATGTAGTTAATATGGGGTCGATATGTCCTGTAATTATTGTTATTACCTCCATTCGGGTAATTCCTGTTATAATTACTATGATAGTTGTTATTAGAGGGGTTGGGGTTCCTCTGACCATTTGGAACATAATTACGGTTATTATTATAATAACCGTTGTTGTTTTGTGGACGGTTATTATTATTATTATTATTACTATTATTGTTGTTGTTGCTGTCATTATTAATGCGAGGAACATGATTATTATTATTATTATTGTTATTAAATCTAGGTACATTATTGTTATTTCGGGTGTTATAATTGTATTCGGCATTATTCCGATTTGCGGAATTATAATTGTTGTTGTTGCCCACATTCTGCCGATTATTATTATTCAAATTATTGGTGTTACTTCTTGGTTCCGGCTTTTCATATCTCCTGCGACTTTGGCGGTAATAATCTTCGTGCTCATACATTTCTAAGAGCTCGGTCATTGCTTGTACAGTCTTTATTTGACTGTTTCTTCTAGCTCTTATTATATCTTCCTCATAATGGTATGAGAGCTTGCTGACCAGGCATTCTTCCGGTATTCTGGGCTCTAGATGTTTGGCCACACACACCTTTCCCAAGAAGTACGCCGTTAGAGTCTGGTTTCCATACGGGTTGTATTTTCCATGACAGATCCCGTCTCTAGCGATATTTTGTGTTGATTCAGACCAATATTTGGCTTTGAATAGCCTTTTGAATTGTTGGTAGTCGGTCACTTCGTCTCTTATCGCCATCCACCAATTATCTGCTATCTCCTTGAACGATTCGTCAAGCACTTCTTTATTCTCCCTCCAGCGATTGCCTCTGTGTTTGGTGAAGTACTCTTCGATTCTGGCTAGGAACTCCATTGGTTTGTTTTTATAAAACCTGAAGTTAATTCCTTCGCGATTCTCGCTGTTAGGACAACTGGTAATACTTGTCGGTCGACTATGGAACAGGTCTATATCTGTTTGGTTCTGTCGCACCTGACTGTTGATACTGGTCACAGTAGCTTCAATGCCGTCACATTTTTCTGTGAATTGGTCCTGCACTCGCTCCCAGTCTTCACGTGTTTCCTTTAGTCTTTCCTCCAATGTCTTCCTAGTCGTTTCTTCCATGTTGTTTACCTTAGTGTTTATTTCTGTCTTGATACTCTGTACTTCTCGTTCGGTTTGACTCCATCTTTCGTCAGCTCTTGTAACCTTTTGTTCGATTACCGTTAATTCCTCTTCTACCTTTTTGCTGATTGTTTCATTGTTTTCAGCTATCTTTTGCCCCAGTTCTTCCTTCAGTGCTTCCATCTAATCGGTTCATGTTCTCTTGGTTCGTCTCTTTCAATTCTTCTCTCAATTGTTGATTATTGCTTTCCATTTTCTGACTTGTTTCTTCCATCCTCTTGTTGGTCTCTTCCAGTTTTTGGCTTATTTGGGTTAATTCCTCCTTTGACTGTTTATTGTCAGTCTTTATTTCCTCCATTTTCTCCTCAATTTTCTGAATATTTTCTTCCATCTTCTCTTCTATCTTCTTACTGGTATCTCCAATTTTATTACCCAATTCCTCCTTCAATCGTTGGTTATCACTTTTCATTTCCTTATTATTTTCTTCCATCTTCTTACTATTTTCTTCCATTTTCTCCTCCATCTTCTTACTATTTTCTTCCATTTTCTCCTCCATCTTCTTACCGTTTTCTTCCATTTTATTACCCAACTCTTCCTTTGTCGTTTTAAATTCTTTGAGTAACATCTCCATCATTCTATCCAATTTTGTCTCTTCCTTTGTGGTGGATTTCTCTGGCTGTTCCTTCTGTGGTGCAGGCTTGTTTGGTTCTGCTGGCGGTAACATCGACTCCACATCTTCCACTGGTGTCGCCTCTTTATCCTCCATGTCTACCTCCTGCTCGGCCTCCATAGCCCTTTTCCTTGATGTAGCTCTCCTGTGCATCTCGCTCCTTCTTCCGACCTATTGACCGCTGCCTAGCTAAAAATAGGAAATTGGACAATCGTCCTTATTTTATAACTCTACTAGCGAGTACCCGGCATGCGTTGCAATGCCACTCAAAGAAAGAAAGTGTTTGTATATATATAATATAAAAAGATTTCGTTCGCGTGGTCTTCAATTTAATGCGATAATATATTTAGAACAGAATCTATTCCATTGGGTTGCCATAGTAACCAGATCTAATAAGTTAGTTTTTTAAGACTCCAAAGGACCCCCCAGAGGATCGTATCAAAAAAAAACACCTGTCCTATGTTGGTTCTCCCGTTGCGTAAAATATTTGTGCCAAGTTTGGTTGAAATCGGTCCAGTGGTTTAGGAGGAGATGTGGAAGACCCCAAAGAACCCCCAAAAGAACCCCATCGAAAAAACACCTATCCTATGTTGGTTCTCCCTTTGCGTAAAATATTTGTGCCAAGTTTGGTTGAAATCGGTCCAGTGGTTTAGGAGGAGATGTGGAAGACCCCAAAGGACCCCCCGAAGTATCATATCGAAAAAACACATATCCTATGTTGGTTCTCCCGTTGCGTAAAATATTTGTGCCAAGTTTGGTTGAAATCGGTCCAGTGGTTTAGGAGGAGATGTGGAAGACCCCAAAGAACCCCCAAAAGAACCCCATCGAAAAAACACCTATCCTATGTTGGTTCTCCCTTTGCGTAAAATATTTGTGCCAAGTTTGGTTGAAATCGGTCCAGTGGTTTAGGAGGAGATGTGGAAGACCCCAAAGGACCCCCCGAAGTATCATATCGAAAAAACACATATCCTATGTTGGTTCTCCCGTTGCGTAAAATATTTGTGCCAAGTTTGGTTGAAATCGGTCCAGTGGTTTAGGAGGAGATGTGGAAGACCCCAAAGAACCCCCAAAACAACCTCATTGAAAAACACCTATCCTATGTTGGTTCTCCCTTTGCGTAAAATATTTGTGCCAAGTTTGGTTGAAATCGGTCCAGTGGTTTAGGAGGAGATGTGAAAGACCCCAAAGGACTCCCAAAAGGACCCCCGAAGGATCATATAGAAAAAACACATATCCTATGTTGGTTCTCCCGTTGCGTAAAATATTTGTGCCAAGTTTGGTTGAAATCGGTCCAGTGGTTTAGGAGGAGATGTGGAAGACCCCCCAAAGGACCCCGTCGAAAAAAAACACCTATCCTATGTTGGTTCTCCCGTTGCGTAAAATATTTGTGCCAAGTTTGGTTGAAATCGGTCCAGTGGTTTAGCAGGAGATGTGTAAGACCCCAAAGGACCCCCCGAAGTATCATATCGAAAAAACACATATCCTATGTTGGTTCTCCCGTTGCGTAAAATATTTGTGCCAAGTTTGGTTGAAATCGGTCCAGTGGTTTAGGAGGAGATGTGGAAGACCCCAAAGAACCCCATTGAAAAAACACCTATCCTATGTTGGTTCTCCCTTTGCGTAAAATATTTGTGGCAAGTTTGGTTGAAATCGGTCCAGTGGTTTAGGAGGAGATGTGAAAGACCCCAAAGGACCCCCGAAGGATCATATCGAAAAAACATATCCTATGTTGGTTCTCCCGTTGCGTAAAATATTTGTGCCAAGTTTGGTTGAAATCGGTCCAGTGGTTTAGGAGGAGATGTGGAAGACCCCAAAGGACCCCCCAATGGACCCCGTCGAAAAAAACACCTATCCTATGTTGGTTCTCCCGTTGCGTAAAATATTTGTGCCAAGTTTGGTTGAAATCGGTCCAGTGGTTTAGGAGGAGATGTGGAAGACCCCAAAGGACCCCCCAAAGGACCCCATCGAAAAAAATTCATAAACCTTCGCGGGCGTGCGCACAACAACTCGCCGAAGTTTCATCGCAATCGGATGAATGGTATAGGAACGCATACGGGACAAAGAAAGAAAGAAACAAACATTCATTTTTATAGATATAGAAGATTACCTCCTATTTAAAGCCCTTTAGTTGGACGCCAATTTGTAATATATTTTATTACAAATATAAATAAAAATATAATTGATATGTTATAATTATATATGTTGAGTATATAATTATTGCTCTTTATCACTGGATCAGTCTGACTCCTTAAAGCCCCACGTTGGGCGCCAATTTGTAATATATTTTATTACAAATAAAAATAAATATATAATATAAAATATATTTATGTTGATGTGATCACACCAGAATAGCAAGAATTATGTCGTCTGAATCTCGGTGTTGAACTCGCCGATGATACAGCTCCACTTTGGATTCACCAATTACTAAGAATAAATTAAATATGAATAATGTTTTATAATTAAGTGTGATTGATTGATAATAAAATAAAATTTTATAAGTTATGAAAAGTGTACTAATATTTAGTTTTTTGTTCAATTTGTTAATTTAATTAATTAATAAATAATTAATTAATTGTGTGTGTACTTTTCTCAGGTATTTATTCTAGCACTGTAAATTATTTTTGTTTAGAAAAAAAAAATAGTTTACATTAATTATACAAATAAAGACAACTCTTGTAACTGAATAATGATGTTCATTTATTGACATTCAAAATTATGCGCCAGTCAAACTGCGCATGGCCAAGGCATTGGCTGATATGTGCTCCAGTCGGTAGCGAACAAGATTAACAAAAATATATTTTTTTTTTTACAAGGTTAAGTAAATATGGTTCTTTTAACGAGTCGAAATGGCCAGAGGGCAAGGAACAAGATACATTCTTACAGGTATTCTTAAACTAAATTATTATGGCTGAAATAAAACAATATTATTATTTAAATTGTCAATTATGAAAATTAATATCGAACCATTCGACGAAATGACGTCACTCCCTTCAAGCTGGCCGTGTCCTCGTGCTGGTCCGGGAATCAAGTATGGCTGCCGTCACCTCGAGTTTAGCTGCTATGCAATAAATGAATATTCCCTTCTCTGCGAAGTAGTGTTGGTCCAGGAATATAGTGTAGAGTGTCCTCTCTTCTCCTGCGATGTCGTTTCGTGATGGGTTTCTTGTGAAGTGTCCGGTGTTCAAATATGTGTATACATGTTCTGCGAATATGGTCCAAAATCGTCTCAGAATGGCCGTTGATTTCTTGTGTTTGAGTTTGATGGTGTTATTACTGTTGTTTGGAATTAGTGAGGTGTTAAATATTAATAGTTAATGTTATTTTCATTTTTTGTTAACCTCAATTACACTCTGCATCACCACACTCGGTTTTACACAAAATTATTCTTTTTTTTCGGTATTCTGTTAATACATTTTCAACTAGTCGTCTTCACGATTAACAATAGACTAAACTCTGAACGTCGTCATTTTAGGGTAATTTGTGATATGTCTTTTTCCTCTTTATATTGTTCAATTATAAAAATATCTGTCTAAGACTTGGTTCACCATCTAAATATACATAATAAGTTTTCTTATTTTTTACTGTATTTCAAATATTTCTTAATTTTACATAAATCTAACTACTCAGTAATGTTGATTAATTAATTTTACATATTTGGATATATAGCTGGGTTTCTTTCAAGTTCATTTAAGCCCAAAAATTACAATTTTTTATAATTATTGTGGGCCTCATATTTTGTACAAATTTAGTGTTGAAATGGTTTTTAAGTGTTTTTTCTTATAATAGTTCCATGGAATAATCTTAATAACTCCATGATTATCTTTGTTGTTAATAATTTTGCTGTTAAAACACTTCAATATTGATTAATTTACTGTTTAGTCTGATTTGATTACCATTATAGGCCTAGTATTATTTGTTTCCAAAGGAAGTTAATTTTCTTTCCTTTGTCATTCTATTCGCTATTAATTGTATCTGTATTAATTATATTTTCAATTTCTGTGTTGTATGTATTGAATTCTATTCCCTATTATGAAGTTTGATTCTCTGATATAGTTTTGGGTTTACATTACTAGTCTGTGTTTTCTAAAGTGGTGTCTTAGCTAGTCTGCTTGTACATTATATATGGTTTACTGTTTTGAATAAAATTATTACATTTCTATTTCCTACTTGCCTCTCTGCCTTACAAACTTGAAAATTAAATAACATGATTTTAAAATACAATGGAATATCTTATATCTACTAAACTTTTTTTTTCCATCATTTAAACATAACAAAAACATCTTATGCCTAATAACACTTTCAGTTATCAACTCTCTTGTGTTCCTTATAACTATTTTGGTAATATAATGAAATGAAAATAAAAACATCTTATAATTAATGACACCTTCAGTTATGAACTGTCTCTAGTGTTCATTATAATTATTTTTGGTAACACAATGAAAAAAAAAATAAAAACATCTTATACCTATTATTTTCTTATACTACTTAATTTTTGAAAACACTTTTATTATCAAAATTGACCTCAGTCATTAGACTGTCTTTTATTTTCTATATAATGTTTCCCTACACTGATGGTAGTCTTTTTAATAGATTTCTTACACTACACTTCATTATAGTGTGTCACTTATTTTTGTCTACACTAATGGTAGTCTTTTTAATAGATTTTTCACATATTATACTTATAACTAGTTTACGATTCGGTTCTCTTTGGAATTGTATCTTGTAACTTGTTACTGGGTCTAAATATATTGGTTTTAATTTTGTTTAATGGTATGTATTCCATTATTAACATTTTTTGGGATAGTTCTTCTTGTTTCTAGGCTCTTTGTGGGAATCTTGACCTATTTTGTCCTTTCTTCATTATTATATTAGTCATTTCTGGTCTCGTGGTTTCTCTGCTTCGTGACCTTGTAAATTTCCATTATTAATATGGTTTTCACCCTTTTATTTCCTTTTTCTAGTCTTTTCCCTTTTTACTGCTTCCCCAATCTACTGGGTATACTGCTGGTTTATTGGGTTTTTACATAGTAAGTTATTTTGATCAATGGTTTTCTTTGTTATTTTTTATTCTTATTAACATTTTATTGACTTAATATACAGTTTCTAGTGTAATCCTTAAAACAATTCATTCTTCACACTCACTACGGAACTTTTCTTCTTTATTTATGTTGCATTAAGTTAAATGTTTAGCGTGATAATTTTGTTATGCTACAATATTTATGTTCATTCACCAATCAATGGATTCTTTCTTCATTCACCAATCAATGAATTCATTCTTCATTTACCAATGTACAGATTATAAGTTAAATGTAGTCACATTCATAAGTGAAGTTTTATATGTGTACTACATTACTGACAACAAAGAAGTAGTTTGTATGGAAACTCACCGGTTCCCATTTCGATCACGCACCAGAGGTCATTTTCAAATGTGCGACACGTCCTTATAAACATTTTCTATGTTAAAACTATTTACTACCAAGATGAAATGTATGGTGTGTTATTTGAAAAGAGACTTACTGAAATATTATTTAGTGAATATGTAGCTGCCAAACACTTTTTTGACACTGAAGATGGCCTCCGATGTTGGAGCCGAACCATATGTTCATAACAACAGTTGACCATGACTAGTAATAATAATTTTAACAATGTTGATGGTGGCAATGAAAGCTTCGGAACTTGCATATTTGTATGACTCCCTCAATAATTTGGAAACCAATACAGATAGAACACAGGGAGTTAGATGAAAATTAAATTTTAATCTTTCTGGGCAATCCACTTGTTTAAAGTATTAGACTATCTTGAATAGAGAAAAGGTTTTTGCAGGATACTTTTAATGCCTCACTGAAAAAAATTAAAATTTGATATGAAATTTTATTTTTTATTTTGTTATTACAAGAATATTATTAAATTTTAATGGAATGTACATCATGTACGTGATCTGAACTATATGTACACAAGAAAAACTTAATGTTAAGGAGCAAGAACATCTTGTGGAAGGACAGTTCATGTTTTAATATGTACTAAATCGGATATATGATGGTTTCATTAGGTTTTTTTATTTTTACTGACTCAGTTTTTAGGGTAAGTTTATTTAAAATACACCAATATATGAAGAATTAACGTACTGTTACTACTGTGTACATTTCGTAGACTTATTTACTATTTCAAGTAGAGGATTTCAAGTCGTGTAATAGAAGCAAATGTGAAACCCATAAGCACTATGTGCTTCGCTACCTCACCCATTGTCTCATCTGACTGTGGAACCAAATACAGGAAGTTATATTTGGACAATTCAATAGAGACTGATAAGGAATATATAAGTAATCCAAGTAGAAAAGATCTAGAGAAGCTAATAATAGAACAATTCAAGCAAGCAATGAGTGCAGTGAAAAGTAGAAAGGCACCATGACTTAATGGGATGAATGCTGAGTATTTAAAATATGGTGGCATATTATTGCATTTATGAATTCTATATTTTCTAAATTACATATGGATGGAATACAAAATTCCAAAAGAATGGATATGGGTAAAGATGATTTCATTATATAAAAGTGGGGACAGAACAGACACAAATAATTAGAGGAATAACCTTGCACGACTCAACGTACAAAAAATACACAAGAATTTTTAACTGGAGATTAAGAGTTATTATGGATGCATTACTCCTCAAAGAGCAGATGTATTTTAGAAAGGGTAGATCAACTGTAGATGCACTGTTTGTATTACAACAAATAATAGAGAAAAGGCGGGAATATAACCAGTAAATGCATATTGTATTTGTTGATCTGGAAAAAGCATTTGATAATACAGACCATAAAAAATTAGGAATATTATGGAGAGAAGAGGATATCCACAACACTTATTAAAGTCATTTAAGATTCTTTACAAAAGTACATCTCTAATCCTGGATCTGAATGGTACGTTATCAGGTGACATTCCAATGAACAAGAGAGTTCGGCAGCGTTTCTGTATTTCCTCAGACTTGTTTAATATATTATACTGACGCTTGTTGAGAGCACAGAAATCTAGAGTGACCTCGGGAATACAGTTTAACAAATCAATTTGTATGGGTTCTCTGCTAAATGCTGATGACACAGTTATTATTCAAGAAAGTGAGGATGATTTACATACAAAGTTTCATGTTTCAGTTACAAAAAATAGAACAGTATTCAATGACAATTTCAGAGAAAAACTAAAACCATGGCTTTTAAACAAAAACATCCAGTGAGGACAAAAATAGTTATAAACAAAAGTACTGAAGAACAAGTGAGATGTTTTAAATATCTTTGATGTGAAGTAAGCTATGAGTCTGACTCTTATATAAAAGGCGAGGTAATTAAATTTAGGAATATTTGTGGAACAATATTTATAGAAATCTTAGAAATAAAACAAGACATAGCACAAGAATTAGCTTTTATAACACAACTGTAATACCCACAGTGACAGATGATGCGAGTAAAGTGTGGGTCATGATGAAACAGGAATGTGGCGAGATTCAAAGTGCTGAAAAGAAGTTTATTCGAAATACTTTAAACTATACATTGAAAGATAGAAAAAGCAATGAAGATATAAAAGCGGAACTAGAAATAAAATCTAACTATAACATTACTAAAATATAAATAACATCACCTCAACTTACGGAGATAATGGTGTGATCATTTGCAAAGGATGCCAGAGGGTTGATTACCAAAAGCAGCATTGCAGCTGGTGATTCCAAAAGAGGACTTCACAGATTGTTTTAAAAACAGAAGAGGCACTGTAATAAGTGTAGGAGGTCCAGAGGGGACTATTTTGAAGGGGTCTGCAGTGAAATTATATGATGTATTGCGACAGTACAAATAAGTGATGTACTGAGCATGAAATATAAAAATTTAAATTTACTTAATAAACTGTAAATAATTAATAATATATTAGAAATAAGCATGTTATGGATTGCAAGCTTGACTCAGACAAAAATATGAACAGGTGTTTCGACCTGAATCAACGTGCACACACACACAAATGTAACTGAAAGAGTGTACACCAGTATTTTGCTAGTGTGTGTGAACGCAGGTCTCTGCAGGCAAGTTTGCCACCCCAGTATGAATAATTGCACAATGACTGTTTTTCCGTAATTATTCATAAACTAGAATTAAGAATTAAAATCCAAAAGCACCATAAAATGTAAACAAATTTAATAAATACTGTGTGTGAAAACCACGCGAAAGTGACAAGCCGTACAAGTGCAATAGTGAAATAACTGTGTACAAATCAAAAGGGTTAAGTTGCAATGTCCAAAATTACAATGAACATGTGTTGTAAAATTAGTTATAAGATAAGTATAAAAAAATACTTACAGGACTCTGCAATTCGCAGAAATATAAAAAATAGTGAATTTGACAAAGAGTGGGGGAACTGACGCCAAAGACAGTTTCTAACATGTCGATTTTGTATCACTGAAGGGTGTCGACCAAGACATGGGTATAAATAGGACACGCAAGCTTCAGTGGTTCTCTTTCTTGAATCATCCATGATGCAGCGGGAGCTTATGCCCGTCAGCACGGCATATTTATTAATATTTTTATAAACAGTTTAAATTGCCAGTTATGTACAAATACATAACCAAGCTATAAGACAAACATTGTAATTAATAACAGCACTACTGAAGAAGTTCCATAGCGATACGACGCTGAACAAGAGGAGAGTTCCATAGCGGTACGACGCTGGACAAGAGGAGAGGACAAGAGGAGAAGAGAGACAGCCGACGCTGGAGGCGAGACGAAGATGAACACCGATGGAACAAAAATGATCGAGTATGATTGACGACAATAAGGTGATAGACAACTTATTCATATCTTAATCATACACAGTATACAAAGACAGTTAAAGACATTAATATTTTATTTAAAAATAAGAGTAATATTTCTTGTATAGTAGAGTTAAAAATCATAGATGTTTTACAAATACGATTAACGTAACAAGAGCTCAAATTAATATGATATAAAATGATTACAAAGAATATAAATAAAAACAATTAGTATTTGAGAAAACAGTACTGAGAAGTAATAACTATTAATCTTTTGAGTACGTACCATATAAAAAAAAAGATTTAAAAATTGATTTTGAAACATATTAATAGACTGAGTAGTCTAAAAATGAGATTTTTCTTTTATATACTATTTAGTAGCATAGACTGTTTAGTTAGTAAGGATGTATATATCTTAAGCCTTACGGCATTATAACAAATAATAACTGTTTTTTAAATCGAAGTCAGTGCCATGTGCACATATTTTTTTATAGTATCAAATAAATTTTAATTACCTTTTCAAGTCCGTAGAGTTCTTATTGCAGATACACCTGACCCCCTATTTAAATGTTATATGTTTAAAGAATTTGTCAATCTTGAACGTGAGACCGTTCACACCTATTTATGTAACGTAACGTTGTTTAAATTTGGTGCTCCAAGATCGAAGGACTCCACAAATTTAAATTAAATTAAATTTGCCAAATTGTCACGTTATATAAATTTGTCGCCCTGGACGTGGGGCATGACATGCCTAAATTTACGTACAAAAATTTGTATACATACAATATAATATTATGCAACTTTTGCAAGGTTTTAATGTTGCATAAAATGTCGCCCTGCACATGGGGCCCAACATGCCTAAATTTATGTACAAAAAAAATTTGTGACATAAATTGTAGATCATGAATGTATGACCCGATACCCATCATTTGACTATTAAAATTTTTTTATGTAGCTAAATGGTTGCTCTAAAATATATAAAGAGTGTTAAATAAAAAATGTATAATATGTAATTATTATTTGTAGTAAACAGTAACTGAATGTAATGTTAATTGTTGTGTAATCACACAGCTGGCGCCCACCACAAATAATATTGTTGTCTATGTAACAGTTGTAACTGTAATGAGTATTAATAATAACTATTAATAAAAATCCAGAAATAAATAAATAAGTAGGGAACGGTTATCAATAATAATTTTTAAAGAATAACTATTAAATAAATATTTTAATAATAATTCACCATGGCAATATCGGGAAGTTCGAGGATGGGAGAAGCACTTGAAGCCATGATGCAAGCTGTATTTGGTGAAGTAGAGAACAAACAAACAGAAAAAGTAAAAGAAAATAATATTAGAACTCAAATAGAAGAGTTAACAGAATTTTTTATAGAACTGACCGAAAAATTAAGAGAAGAAAGGATAGCAAAAGAGAAAATTAGAGACACAAATACGCACATAGCGTCTGTAGAAGGTGAACAAACCATAGTAGTTAAAAATACATGTGTAATTACTAATGATAATTATAAAAAAGTAATTAACATTAAGGAGGAGAAGCAAATTAAAGTTAATAAAACATACCTTATTAATAGCGATATTCCAAGTGTGAGGCACACACACAATAGTAAATCACACAAGATGACACATTTGAAACACATAAAACACCACACTTACGGAGATAAATATCACTGTAGGCCTAACAAGAAACGTAGTAAGTTATCTAGACGAAACACTACGCAAAATTGTGGTAAATATGATGTTAGATATACGCACGATAATTATGGTAACGATAATGGTAACGATAATTATAACTGTAAGTATGAAAACTACAGAGGTTATCATAAACGACGTATGAAAAAACCGTCGACAGCTGTTTATATATAGGCCTCAAGCAGACTGAACATACGCAATGCATTCATGATGAGAGAATTATGGAATGTGACCGTTACGAGAGAAAGAGAGGCAAGATGAAAACATTGCTCAATGAACAGGTGACTTCTACGATAAACACAAACGTTCACAAGGTGAGTACGCACACAAACAAGGGATTAATACAATGGAACGCAGACGTTGTTTATACGAGGGTGAGAATAATAGTAAACGCGGCGACTACGCTACAAAGGAACAATATACGTCCGGTAGACTATGGACAATGCAATTGTTATAAAGAGGGGTGTAAGTTCTAACTACACACTGAACTCAATACCCGAATAAAATAAATAATTATTTTTAAATGAGAAATAATATGTGTAATAATATAAGAGAGTAAAATCAAGAAATGTTATAAGGAATATTATTTTGAAAGGGTTAATTAAGAAATGTATTAGTGATGGTAAGGAATGAAATGTGTAGAGAAATATTTAAGAAAGGGTAAGGAATGTTATTATTGATATGTTATAAATATGAAGAAATGATTAAGATGAGCAATAATTGCCATAATTATTAGAACGGCTGATCAAGCGAACACTTATCGAAGATACAAGGACACAGAAGAAAGCGAGAGTGAAAAGTCATAAGGGCAGAGACTACTTAGGATTAAGGACTTCGAGAAAAATATCGTTGTTTTACAAGACAGTTCCTCTGTAACCGACCATGCGACACACTACGAGCTAAAAAAAAGTATTCTGTTACGGAAGTGTATTTCAAGAAAGTAGTAGCGATCAGAAAGGTAATGTTAAAGAAATGTTATAAAAGGTAATGAATGTTAATGTAGTGTATAAGTAATGTATTAGATAAAGTAATGTCATGTTAAGAAAAGAGCTAAGGAAGATTAGAAGTGAAGGTAAGAATGTATGAGTAAGTTAATGTAAAATTAAGGACCGAATTTACACACATATGTAGGAATGCAGAGTATACAGAAGGAAAACAAAGGAGAGCTAATTGCAGTGGATTTTCTGGGACCATTACCAGGATCAAGTCGAGGTGTGAAGCACATATTGGTATGTATCGATGTGTTTTCCAAGGCAGTCCGACTGTACCCAATTATGCGACCCACAACCAAAGTTGTTCTAAAGATACTACTGCAAAAATATATTCCGTTATATGGAAAAATGAAGAAGATACTCAGTGATCAAGGTGTGCAATTCCAAAGTAAAAAATGGGAGAGGACGTTAAGGAAAAATGGAATACAACCAGTACTCACATCCATAAGACATCCTCAAGGAAACCTTGCTGAGAGAGTTAACAAAGAATTAGGTAAATATTTATGAATATATTGCCATAATCAACACAATAAATGGACAGAATATTTACCATTTCTTGAAAAAGCCATTAACAAAAATTATAGTGAAGCAACAGAATACACTCCAATGGAATTAGAAGAAGATAAGAAGCCAACCAGATTTTGGACTAAATATCTAAACAAACCTAATAACCAAAATGTACCTGTACCAATAAGTGTGAAAATTGAATACGCAAAACAACGAATACGAGAGAGAGGTAACAAGAGAATAGAGAGATTTAATCTAACTCACAAGTTACCACAATTCAACGTGGGAGAAAGTATACTACTCAAAGCAAATCCAGTGGGAAAAAGGAGTGATAATACGGCGAAGAAATTCTTCAGACTTTATAATGGACCGTATACGTTAAGACAGCGAGTGGGACAGAACACTTTCATTGTATATGATGAGATACAGAAGAAAGAAATTGGTAAATTCCACGCAACGTCATTTAAGAAGTTCTACACATAAAACAGAGGTCATTGAAACCAGTCAAATCAGCTGTTTGTAAAGCCACCCTAATTCAAGGTCGCGAGCAGTGAGCGTACGAAAGAGGGGAGGTAAGACATTTGTATGCACTCCTATTAAGGGTGAAATGACGAATATTATTCTTTATTATTTGTTATATTTTTTTTGCAAATAATAATAATAAATAAATAGATTAAAAAAAAAAATTTATAATAAATAAATTTATTAAAATTTTTTTTGTTACCAAGCAGAGGAATAATGCGACAGTACAAATAAGTGATGTACTGAGCATGAAATATAAAAATTTAAATTTACTTAATAAACTGTAAATAATTAATAATATATTAGAAATAAGCATGTTATGGATTGCAAGCTTGACTCAGACAAAAATATGAACAGGTGTTTCGACCTGAATCAACGTGCACACACACACACAAATGTAACTGAAAGTGTGTACACCAGTATTTTGCTAGTGTGTGTGAACGCAGGTCTCTGCAGGCAAGTTTGCCACCCCAGTATGAATAATTGCACAATGACTGTTTTTCCGTAATTATTCATAAACTAGAATTAAGAATTAAAATCCAAAAGCACCATAAAATGTAAACAAATTTAATAAATACTGTGTGCGAAAACCACGCGAAAGTGACACGCCGTACAAGTGCAATAGTGAAATAACTGTGTACAAATCAAAAGGGTTAAGTTGCAATGTCCAAAATTACAGTGAACATGTGTTGTAAAATTAGTTATAAGATAAGTATAAAAAAATACTTACAGGACTCTGCAATTCGCAGAAATATAAAAAATAGTGAATTTGACAAAGAGTGGGGGAACTGACGCCAAAGACAGTTTCTAACATGTCGATTTTGTATCACTGAAGGGTGTCGACCAAGACATGGGTATAAATAGGACACGCAAGCTTCAGTGGTTCTCTTTCTTGAATCATCCATGATGCAGCGGGAGCTTATGCCCGTCAGCACGGCATATTTATTAATATTTTTATAAACAGTTTAAATTGCCAGTTATGTACAAATACATAACCAAGCTATAAGACAAACATTGTAATTAATAACAGCACTACTGAAGAAGTTCCATAGCGATACGTCGCTGAACAAGAGGAGAGTTCCATAGCGGTACGACGCTGGACAAGAGGAGAGGACAAGAGGAGAAGAGAGACAGCCGACGCTGGACAAGAGGAGAAGAGAGACAGCCGACGCTGGAGGCGAGACGAAGATGAACACCGATGGAACAAAAATGATCGAGTATGATTGACGACAATAAGGTGATAGACAACTTATTCATATCTTAATCATACACAGTATACAAAGGCAGTTAAAGACATTAATATTTTATTTAAAAATAAGAGTAATATTTCTTGTATAGTAGAGTTAAAAATCATAGATGTTTTACAAATACGATTAACGTAACACGAGCTCAAATTAATATGATATAAAATGATTACAAAGAATATAAATAAAAACAATTAGTATTTGAGAAAACAGTACTGAGAAGTAATAACTATTAATCTTTTGAGTACGTACCATATAAAAAAAAAAGATTTAAAAATTGATTTTGAAACATATTAATAGACTGAGTAGTCTAAAAATGAGATTTTCTTTTATATACTATTTAGTAGCATAGACTGTTTAGTTAGTAAGGATGTATATATCTTAAGCCTTACGGCATTATAACAAATAATAACTAATGTTTTTTAAATCGAAGTCAGTGCCATGTGCACATATTTTTTTATAGTATCAAATAAATTTTAATTACCTTTTCAAGTCCGTAGAGTTCTTATTGCAGATACACCTGACCCCCTATTTAAATGTTATATGTTTAAAGAATTTGTCAATCTTGAACGTGAGACCGTTCACACCTATTTATGTAACGTAACGTTGTTTAAATTTGGTGCTCCAAGATCGAAGGACTCCACAAATTTAAATTAAATTAAATTTGCCAAATTGTCACGTTATATAAATTTGTCGCCCTGGACGTGGGGCATGACATGCCTAAATTTACGTACAAAAATTTGTATACATACAATATAATATTATGCAACTTTTGCAATGTTGTAATGTTGCAGTATGCTCTTGGATTTTGTTGTGTCCGTTGAATAACTAATTATAAGTATAATACTACCGACTTGGAACACTTAAGTTTCTTATTGGTAAAAATGTAAAATTTTTACCTTATAGCTTGAATCAGTTTTCGCTTATTACAAGCTTTGTCAGAGGCTCTGGTAACGGTAGTAATAAGCGAAAACTGGTTCAGGCTATAATGTAAAACTTTTACACTTTTACCAATGAAAAACTCAAGTGTTCTGAGTCAGTAGTAGTATACTTATAATTAATGATGTATGCTATTTATGTTTTAATAATAAATGGTCAGACGAGTCATTATGACTGATAGGGCAGAGAACATGTTAATTGTAGAAGTATTGAAAAAACATAATTTTGAAAAACATAAAAAACACAAGATTAAAAAAATCCTTATCTCAATCAGTTTTAATACAAATTGGATGTAAAAACTCTCAAATTATCAGGAATCATCTCAACTTTTTATTCATGTTCTTCATAAATTTTGTGAAAATTCATATTTTTTAAAATAGTCTGAAAAAATTGGGTTTTCGATCTTTCAACCCCAAATTTAAGGATGTTCCATTTATTGACAAATAATTAATTTTAGTCTGTTAGTTTGGCTACAATATATAATTTTTAATAAATTTTGGCGATAAATTCAGTCAGTCTATTTTTTACTCAAAGTCAAAAAATCTGCTATAAAGATTGTTACCCATACTAGTCTCCAGACAATAATAGTAGTAAATGATATATTAAAAGTTAGAATGCACAATATAATGCTGCTTATCACTTTAATCATTTCACCTCTAATGAAGAGCAAATAATGAGAGCAAAATCTGCCCATCAGTTGCAAGTCACATGATTAGGTTTATAGGTACAAAATTATTATTATTATAGAAATAAAAATGTTAAACTGTTAAGCTTAAACAGCACTAGGTAAAAAAAAAACTTTAACAGTAACTTTATATAAAAGCATTAATCAGATGACACTGTACAGTAATCATATTGTAACATTTGGTGTAAGTGTCTTGGTCATTGACTGGAAAACAAAACAGAAAAAACTGCCAAGATACTGTACCTGAGAAGATGAAGTCACAACAAAAACTGAACAAGAAAAGTAAATATTAGAACGGACTTGGATATAATCTACACTTGAATTTAAAGAAGGGAGACAAATAAGTTGGTGGGAACAGTTATACCAAATGTAAGCATGATTAGTAAGGCATTAATTGGGATATGGAAGTTACAAAACATACAAAATGAATAAGATCTATATAAACTTGGTATACACTGGCTACTTGGAAAATACAATGTAAAAGATGTGAATACTTGGATTGCCAAGAGATCGTGGAATGAACGTATTTCAAGACTTATGTAATAGGAAAGTGAGTGCAAACCAAACACCAAGAAGAGAGTCAAGCCACCCAAGAAAGTTGTTAGTGGTTATTCAAACAATCATCATAAAGACAGCTAAGGATCAGAGAAAGGGTTTTAATAAAAGAACCACTGGTCCTAACCACAGACAAGTTTTTTAAGCTTACTTGCTCATGTCAAAATAAAAATAATTTTAATAGTAATTCTCAAATATTTCCTTTTACATGCTTATAAATAAATAAATTAAGGTATTTTTATACAATACATTCACATTTATAATAGATGGCATAAAACATATTTCAATAGCATCCGTCATCATGAGACATATTGTTTTGAAAAGAAATATGCAATGTTATGAAAATTAGCTCATATTTTAAAAAGGAAATATATTTACATGTAAAATTTACTTTTTTTTTCATAAAATTATTTTTATTTAATCAAATAATGAATTTTCAAAATGTTATCATTTTTGTTTTAACTTGAATTTGTTCGTTAATTTATTATTTATTTTGTATTAAATAATACACTGGAATAGGTATTTTTATTTATTTTTTGTTATAAATAAAAATGTAAATTTATAATGAGAATTAGGTCTATTAAATGAAAATATAATGATTAATGAAGAAACATAATTTTAAATGTTTATAATTCTGTAATTCACTGGTCTACAAAAAAAAACTTTTTTTGTCTTCTTTTTTTTTGTCCCAAAGACTTTACTGGCTGATCTATATAGTATTTTTTGCGCTGAATTCAAAAATGCCAACCATTTTTCTCTATCACATAAGGGTTTCGTGTGACAGCTAGGTAAATATTTTACATTAGTAACATTTACAGCAAGGAAATTAATCAATGTTCAACGTACCTAAAAGGTATTAGTTGAAGATTTCCTGGAGTACTTTGCATCAGGAACATCCCTTTTGAGAGTCCAGCAGTAATCTGCTAACATATTTGAGCTCCACTTCCCTTGATACCTTTTTTCCATGCTTGAAATGTCTTGATGAAAGCGTTCACCGTGTTCATCGCTTACGGCGCCCAGGTTTTCCGGAAAGAAATCCAAGTGAGAGTGAAGAAAGTGGATCTTGAGAGACATATTGCAGCCTAAATGTTCATATGCTTTCAGCAGCTGATTTACTAGATCCCTGTAGTTCTCAGACTTGTTGTTGCCTAAAAATTACGTCACTACATTCTTGAAAGAAATCCATGCATGTTTTTCTAAGTCATTCAACCGTCCTTCAAAATTTTCATGTTTTGTTAGTTCTCTTATTTGTGGTCCTACGAAAATTCTTTCTTTAATTTTTGCATCACTAATTCTGGGGAACTTTTCCTTCAAATACATAAAACCTCTTCCATTTCTGTCCAGTGCCTTCACGAAATTTTTCATCAAACCTAATTTGATATGAAGAGGTGGAAGATAGATCTTTTTGGGATCAACTAAATGAGCATTCATAACATTTTTTTCACCAGGTGTGAGAGATTTACGTGAAGGCCATATCTTCTTTTTGAAATGACTTTTGCGATCTCTGCTGTCCCACTCACATAAAAAGCAGCAAAATTTTGTGTATCCAGTCTGTAAACCTAGCAGCATAGCGATCACCTTAAGTTCTCCACATATGTTCCAATTGAATTTTTCATACATTATCTTGTCTAGAATAATCTTCATATTTTCATAAGTTTCTTTCATATTAATAGCATGTGTTAGTGGAACTGATGGAAATTTGTTTCCATTGTGAAGAAGGACAGCTTTTAGGCTAGCTTTAGACGAATCAATAAACAAACGCCATTCCTCTGGGTTATGAGAATGTCCTAGAGTATCCATCACTGATAAAATGTCATTACAGTACACAAAATCCCCTTCTTGAGAAAAAAAGTTCTTGAAATCCTCTTGATGCTTTCGAAAGTAGCATACCTTAGTTCCGCGATCAAGAAGGTTCCAACCTTTTAGTCGTGATCCCAAAAGTTCTGTCTGATTTTTGGATAAATATAAATCACGCACTAAATCATTTAGGTCTCCTTGTGTCAATAAATGAGGCTCGTTAGAAACTTCAAAACTTGGATCATGTTGATCAGAGTGATCTTCATTCTGATCCTCTTCAGAGCTTGGATTTTCATTTATATCGATTGATACCGGGTGATTTGGTATTTGGAGATCATCACTGTGGAGAACAGGTCGAATCGCTGAAGGTATATTGAGATATTTCAAAGTGTGTTTCGACTTACTTGTTATTCCCGTTGTATTTGTTAAACAAAAATAACAGTCGGAAGAATGATCTTTTGGCTCACTCCACACCATGGGAACTGCAAATGGCATATGGCGAGAGCTGTTTGACCACCCCATTAAAAGCCTTGAACAAGTAACACAACAAATATGGGGGGCCCAACTCTTGTCCTGATCTCCTACCTTGAAATCAAAATAAAGTTGATAGCACTTTTTTATTAAATGGGTAAAGTTCTGCCTTTGAAGTTTAAAAGTCAACTCACCACACACATAACAAAACATGTCCGGATGGTTTAGGCACTTGCGCAGCATTTTTGAGTTTTCACACAAATAAAAGCTACTAATACTGAACAATAACACAGTGTTTAAGATAAGATAAACAATACGAGTTGTTTATAAAAGCATACACTTGCACGCCTCTGTATGTTCGTAAACTAAGCACAACATAACCTCCACGCACACTTCTGCACAAATGTTCACCACAGCGACACATATTACATCACAGCAAGAATCAACGAATACCAAACGTTTAAAAAAACAATCTACCAGAGTGCAGCATGTATAACTTCGCAACTAACGTTGTATATCGGCAATACTGAGGCAGCGAAAGTTGAAAACGTACATATACATGATTACTGAATTTGGTCCCTCAGAGAAAAAATGTATATATACGTGATTACTGATCAAAGGGTTAACCGAAGTCTATATGTCACATGTAGCTTTTGTTTTCATTTCCTCAAATAAATAAACAATACGTGCTCCAAGTCAATACTGTAGTAATATTTATTGCAAAATAATACAATTTCCAACATAGAAAATTGAAAAAAAAAACGTTATTCTTATATCTATAAAACTATACGTGATAGCAAACTTTTGATAGCAAAACTGGATTCCTCGTATGAAAATACATAAGAATCACATAAAACTTTGTCTCTGACAAAACATGTGTTAACCAGTGTTATAAAAGAATTATACGTGAATCCTCATTTGTAAGGATATAAAGATATGAAGATTTTTTGTTTGAGTAGCACCATTTACTTATTTTGCAATGTTGATATGACAAAAGTCTTTTACAACCAAAGAACTCCTACATATAGACGTTTTCATCTACAAAAAAAATTTAGGCTGAAGTTCATAATGCTGATCAAAATAAAAACCTCAATAAATTATTGATACCATGTAAATAGAAAATAAAGAGTTCAGAGAACTGCCTGTTAATGCCGAAAATTTGATTTAATCTTTCACTAAATGTTAGTTTTTTCCTAAAATTAATTTTATTTCTAAGAAAACTGTATTTTGTTAAATGTATTTCAGATATTACAGTCTTACACATTTTTCTGATACTGTTCTGCAAAACTGTTGGTAAAGTGAAAAATGTGTTACATACAAATTCAAGAGGATTTTAAAACTATGAATAAAGGCAAGAAAAAAATATATACCTGAAAAACAAACAGTCAATAAAAGTGATTCCTCTGTCTTAACTGCCAGTTACTTTCATTTTCAGTAAAACTCCGGTGATTCACTCTTACATTTTATTGTAACATTGTAAGCAGGTGGTTAATTTTAATAAAAATATTGGATTTTGTTGTCCACGAGGTGTCCATTGATTAACTAATTATAGGTATAATACTACAGTATAAATCACAGATTTTAACATAAATCACACAACAAAACTACTTCACATATAACAGTAAATTTGACAAACACAAAAATTGACTACCCATGGGCTCACCCACATCCAGCATATTAGCAGAAGTCTTCCTACAACACTTAAAAAAAAACAAGAGTCCTCACAAACAATGGCAGACACTCACATAAAATACTATATTGGCACAGATATACTGACGACATCATAATTCTATATAAGGGAAACAAAAGACAATGCGAACAGCTACTAACCCACATAAACAAAATACACAAAAACATAACCTTCATTGCTGAGTATGAGCAAAGCAATAGTATAAATGTCCTAGATCTCACCATCACAAAATTTGAAAACAGAAACAAATTCAGTATATACAGAAAACCCACTACAACTGACACACTAATACACAACTCCTCCAATCACCCAATACAACACAAACTAGCTGCCTTCAGAACCATGATACACAGAGTAAACAACATCCCACTAAACAAAAAAAAGACTACAAAGACGAACTAAAACACGATAAAATATATAGCAGAAACCAACGGATACCACAGAACAATAATTAATAAACTCCTACACAAAACAAACAACAGATAAAGACAGAAAACAACAAGTTCATAACAATAACATACATCAATAACCACACTGAAAAAATAACCAAACCAGGATAAAAAATATCCTGTATCCAAGCAGGATACAGAATCGCATACACAATTACAAACAAAACAGAACACGCACTATCAAAAAACATACACAAAGAACAAAACAAATTTGATTTATGGAGTTTACAAACTAAACTGTTCAGACTGTAACAAATTCTACATAGGCCAGACTGGACATTGCTTCAAACAGAGATACATTGAATACAAAAAGGCATTACACTCCACCACCGAATCCACATTTGCAAACGACCTCATTGAAGCAAACCACACATACACAAACATAAATAGCAACATGAATAGTCTACACATACACATAAAAGGTCGAAAACTAGACACTCTTGAACAACTAGAAATATACAAACACAAAAACACATAAAAACGACATCCTAAATGAACAGACACAATTCAGATCACACGTACTATTTGAAGATTTCACACCGCACATACACAACATCGATCTTTCAAACGAAACACCATCACCAAGAACAAGACGGACAGCACTCCTAGTGGCAGCCTCTGTAAAAATTTTATATTTTTACCAATAAAAAACTTAGTGTTCCGAGTCAGTAGTGTTATACTTATATTTTTAAAAATCCTTCAAAGACACACTCAAGATTATAAGTTCTTGAAAGCTTGAAATTTGGTGTCCATGACATGTCCAAGTATCAATAATGGTTTGTATATACTTTTATAAAACAGAACACTAATATATGAGTAAACTGTAAAATAAAATATTAGTGTATACAAATCAGTCTTCCCAGCATTAATAGTGGAAGCTAATTTTGTATGAAGTTTAGTTATTATTGTAGGAAGAAGACAGCTTTACCTTCATTCTATCTTGTACATACATGGTATGTCTAGGTCCACTAATAACAACAGTTCCATATGGCCCTAACCACAACACAAGGTACCTCTGACATTGGAACATTACAAAACTAAGAAACTGATTCAGACATGAAGAGAGTAAAGAAGACACATAATCTAAAGGACATTGGTTTCTTCAAATTTATTATTCTATTCAAATAACACAGCCTACACTTAATTAAAATGGCTTCATACAATTTAAACAAAATTGGGTAATTGTTCAATACAATTTCATTTGACCTTTAATTATTAGTTACTGTATATTTACTTATATGAAATCTTAGTTTTGGTATAGGCCTACATCGTTTATTAAAATATTAAAAACCTACAAGGTACAATAAAATAAATTCATATAAATGAGAATCGGTAAAAGTGTAACTCAAAAATATATACGGTACTGAAAGTTAAAGAAATTTATATTAAAGTTGGTACATATGAAAAATCATGTAAATTATTAGTTGAAATTCTTACAAGATGTTTTTCTAAACCTATAACTTAAATATTTCAAAATGCGTGTTTACTGCCTTACATCACTGTTTTCAAGGGCTCATGTCTAAACATTATGTATTTATAATTCTTACAAAAATTCTATAATTGTCTATGAAAAAATAAAATAAAAAGAAATTACCATTCAGTAATTTTTGTGCATGTAATGACACATTGATTTGAAAATTCCTGCTCGTATTTTATTATTTAAAATCACACACTCAAGAATGCTTCAAGACAGTCATTTTAGTATTGGAGTGATATGCTCAATCACTGAAAAATGAAAACGTAAATACTAAAATATAATTTTATAACTTACCTATTAAGGTGAAAACTATTGACACAGCAAATAAAACATAAAGGCTCACGATATTCATACACGTCATTTTGTGTCTACCTAGGCAGATAATTATGTGCTAACTGAAGGATTTTACAGTGCAAACAACATGGTTTTTCACTCATTCATAATTTTGATTATCGCAACTTTCCACCGCGGATTGCTTAATCTAAACCAGCAATGCAGCAAAACGAAAGATGGCGGTATCGAATTCCAAGCAGAATTCAAAACACCATTTGTTTATTGGCTGCTATGTCAGCAGCGCTATCTAATTAACTCATTGTGTACTAAACACAGACAAAATACAGCTGTAATGTTAAGTGTTATTGCAGTTTACCAATATATACCATTGCTTCATAAATTCCCCACAGTGTTTACACATTTACTTTAGTAGCATATTAGGTAAAAAACTTCTAAAATAGAAGCTAGCCAAAAATATTTATAATCTGATAATATATCAATATTATGTTGCTAAGAGAAATGTGCAGTCTTTTGAAACTATGTAACGATTTTACAATGTACTACATTTACAAGTAATCAATTATAAATGTGCAATAAACAATTATATAAGATTTATACTGTCATTTAGTGTAGTAAGGTGTAGTATTGGCGACACTGAACGTAAAACGTCAATGTTATGGAAATAAAATGGTGGTTTATTATTGTTGGTTTTATGAAATGTAGTTATATTTAGTTTAATATATTTAATTAAAAACGTAATATCTTGTGTATATTTAGTTTAATATTAGTATAAACATATATAACAATCTTAATTGTTATAATAATTAAACTGTCGGTGCGATTTTATACCGCAAATTACCGCCTTCTGAGTGCTTCCATCTATTGGCTATAACAAACACCTCGACGTTAAGATGTTCAATAACTTGGTTGATTTCTAGGTCTAAGAGATGGAGCTAGGACAAATGTTTTAACAACACTAATTTGATGGTTAGTATTAAAGATTGTGTTATATCTTTATGTAGTAAACAAAGGACATGGTACTACAGCCTTTTTGTTACAAAGTGAGAGTGCGTTTTCCGTGCATGTAACGTTTCAGGCGTTCCAGTAGTGACCTTGTTAATAGAATATAAACTGATTTATGAACAAATTAAAAAGTTATTATTTTTATGTTTACTTTTGTGTCTAAACAGTGTAAATGTACATCTCACTTAATATGTTATCACAGATTGGAATGCTTGGAACCAATGCAAATTGCAGTGCAAGAGTTAGGGAAAGAGTGGTGACAGTATTGTCAGTGTTTGTTACAAAATGTAATAATAGATTGTTATGATTTAAAGAAATTATGTGATGGGTTGGTTGTTATAAAATAATGTGATTATTATTTGACGACTGTTACTATTGTAACAGGATACAGAAATAATCTGTGCTTCAATGAAGTGATCATCTCTGTTATAATCTGTGAAGTCTACAACTAACTGTACTGCAGGTGTTTACATTAGAAGTAACTTTAACTTACATTTTACAACAAAATTAAATTTGCTGCTTTTTGTTGCTGATGATAATACATTTTAGTATTCAGTCTATTTGATACCATCAAATAGACAATAATTGGTTTTAACATGCCATTTAATATTTGTGAACAAAGTACATGTGGGCCATACATTGCTTGACAGAACTGTTTGTTCATAATAACTTGTGTCAAGTGACTTATCGCGCACCTGTATAATAGATAAAGTGACATTAAATCATAAATATACATTGGACAATTGTTTTATCAGAGAAACAGTAAATAAGTAGAATTTAAAATTGGCAGGAGGTATCAGTTTGTAAGAAATACAAATATATAATTTAAGAAATAGAAATATGTAATTTTCCATTATGTATTATAGAGTTTTGAGAGTTAAAAGACTGTATTTAGTGTGTCTAAATGTTTTATCCCAAGAAAGAAAATTTCTGACCTTTTACTTCAAGTGGCCAGTAGATGACATTTTGTCAGATTTCAGGATGAAGTTGTATTTGACAACATTAATTGGTAGCGATGTGGAGTAATGAATTACAAATTACATTTCGGTATACCTACATTTCTGTATAGTTATTAAAACAACTGCCATCACATGTAGTATAATAAAAACAACATTTTAACCAATAACAATCTGAGGTATAATCTCCAGGTACAATAAAATCAAATGATACAACAAACTGCACGCCATAAAAACAAATTTGACAAATTAACGTCTTGGATTTTGTTATCCATGCCGTGGCCAAGTATCAGATAATACATTTAGACAAAATATGTAATATAATTTTACCCATGCCTGAAGTAGCTTTTGTTTTTTGCAAGGTACACCATAGATCAGAGGTTGGTTTCGATGCTGAAGGTAGCGCTGTTGTAGAAATGGTTATCAGCTGTTGTGCATGTGATATTTTTTGTGTTCAGAGAGTATATGTAATTTAAACTATCTGTTGGTTTAGAATGTTGTATCAATATGGCTTTATATATTTCGTAGCCTATGTGTCTAGTTTTCATCCTGTTGTGTTTATGTATAGATTTTTATGATGTTGGTGGTTGTGCATGATGATCTGTTTCGCTCAGGTGGTTTGATAAAGTAGATTCAGTGGTCTAGTGTTTGTGCCTTCATGTGTTGACTGCATTCCTGTTTAAAGCTATGTCTTGTCTGGCCGATGGAAATTAGTGTTTGCACTGTGAACAACAAAATAATATAAATTACAAATAATGAATTAAATTGAAATATAATTGTAACTGACTTTTCTGCGAAGAAGTTAGTTTGGCTAAGTGTTAGGGATTTTACACCAAAAACACTCAGACATGTGAAGTTCTTGACAGGTAAGTGGTTGTAATTGTATTTAAATTTAATTTATTGTTTTCAATTAGCTTAATCTGTGTTAATTTTTTTATAACATCTTTGTTGTACCATTTGATTTTATGAACCTTCCTGATAACAGCCACGGACTGTGTATTGTCAAAACGTGTTTATTATATTGTTAACAATGTATGATACTTATAATATCATGTCATCAACTCTTAGATTGTAATAAACATGAATTATTGTCTTTAAGATGTAGCAGTTATGGGTAAACAACTTTCACAGGTACCTACCCACTTGCAACCAGTACCAGTTGCAAACACCGTAAAAGTCGTCCCACTTGTCAACCCTTATCAACAGGGTTATCTTTCGATATTTAATGTCCCACTTGCGATCACCATAACTTCATAAACATTAGTCCAAAACATTAAGCCAGAACTGCAGAGTTGTGTTTTACAAAATGCTTAACAAAATTTGTACTCAATTTGTGACCACCGTGTCTTTCTCAGGCATACAAAATTTGATGATGTTAGGTGACAATATTAGGTGCTGCCTTCGAAGTCATAGAATGAATAATGCAATAGAAGCATGGCATTGTAAATTAAACAGCCACGATGGTAGACCATATCCAAGAATAAATAACTTATCAAATGTTTAAAATCTTAGGCTGAGAAATCTATTCAGAGCATTGTAAGGATGGAGTTAAATTTGGTAGGTTAAAAGAAAGAAAAAATATACTGAATTAAGTGAAAGAATTGCAAAGAGCACTATAAAGCTCTATTCGCACACATCCGTGTCGTGACCGTACTGTGCTCCAGCCGTAATACGGCCGGTGAGGTCCAAATTATTCTTCTAGGAATTTGAACGAGGGTATACGCACTGATCCGGCATGTGGCCGTCATGACGCGACAGTGCTCTCACCGACACCGTACCGTGAAGTTGAGAAAGTTCTTCGCTGATATTTTTAGGATTTCACGGCCGTGAAATTCGAGTTGTCGACATTATTTTTTGTTTACATCCGTTTTGTTTACAACTGGTCATCATGATTGATGAACAGTTGATGATAGAATTGGTTCGTGGCCGTCCAGTATTGTACGATTTGTCCAACCCAAAATAAATGGACACAGCTTATAAAAATGATATTTGGACCAAAATTGGAGCGGAAATGGAAACAGACGGTGAGTAGATTCTTATTGTATATTTCATGTAACATTGTAATATTTGTAATTGTGTACACATGTTGTTCAACACACATTAGTTTTAGTTTGATTTAACTCCATATTTTAATTTAGTTTTCTAAATGAATATCATAAACTAGTTTTCCATTTAAGTACATCATAACAACTATGGTATAATACCACTCGCTTCCTACTCGACAGTTGATATCCAAGGGAGAGAACCAGCTTCAGAATTAAAAAATTCCGTGAATGTTTCTCTCACTCGAAAAGCATTTCTCATAGCATTTCCACCTTGCAAATTCAGTGTTCCCAGTGCTTGACTCATTTCTCAATTCCCCTTGCTGAGTTACATAACTATATGTGTTTCTATCGTATTTTTTTATAAAGTTATGCAACAGACAAGTTGCTAGAATGATGTAATTGACGTTTTGTGGATTGGTCTGAATTCGCCTGTTATATATTCTGAATTTTTGAGTCAAAATACCAAAAGTGTTCTCTGATGTCCTTCTGGCACGGCTTAAACGAGCATTGAAAGTATGCTTAGAATCGTCCAAATTGTCCCCAGGATAAGGTCGCATTATGTACGTTTTCAAAGGAAGTGTTTTGTCAGCTACAATGACGTGTGGAACTTCAATACCAGTGTTCGGTATCGTGGAATCTGCTGGTACATTCAGAGAGCCTTGTTGGAGAGCTTTACCTAAATTTGAATTGGCGAAGATTCCACCATCACTATTCTTGCCGTACGCCCCTACATCAACAGCTATAAAATTACAATGAGCGTTGACGAGGGCCAACAGAACTACAGAGAACGTCTTTTAAAGAACATTGACCTGGAGTTACCAGGGGCCTGGATGGTCACATGCTTCCCATCCAAAGCTCCAATGCACTGGGAAAATTCCACATTTCATAGAAATCTTTAGCGATGGTTTTCCACATTTCTTGTGTCGGAGTAGGCATCAATTCATTAATCAGATGTTCAGTTATGATCTTGCAGGTGTCTCTCACGATTTCGTAAACTATGGTATGCCCTAAGTGGTAGCTAAATGATATCGTGTTAAGCGAATCTCCAGTAGCCAAAAAACTGAAACAAAACAATAGAGATGTATATTTCTTGTCAATCGAAAAAATAATTTTGATTCACATTAGAACCCTACTAATCCGAACACACTCTTTCCTATTAACACTTCAGAGAATAGCCTGGCTCAATAACAAGAATTTGTATTTGCAAGACAGCCTGTTTTTTGTTTCCGAAAAAATCTTTTGTTTCAAATTCCTGGAAAACGTCACAGGTGTTAGAGCGTGTCGAGCAGTTCATGGAATTTGCTCAGGGCTGTCTCCACCAAGCTTTCCTCAAACCCGCTGCCCCCCTCTCTCTCTCCTCCATCCCCCCGTCCCCCACACAACCAAGCTTTTGCTCTTGATAGTTTTGGTTTATTATTTCAATATTTAACTTGACTGTTACTAACTTTGACGATTGGCATTTAAAAATAAAATTTTGATTTCTGTATATTTCAGGGCTGTCATGTAAAACTAGGTGGGGCAACATACAAGATAACTACATGAAGTCATTAAAGAAAACTGTGCCTAAGAGTGGACAAAAGGCGAAATGTATAAAACCTTACAAATATTCGGAGCTGTTGAGCTTTCTAAAGAAATACTTAAAGGAGAGGGAAACCAGGATTAACATCGAAGGCGAAGTAACTGGACAGAACGTCACAGATGAAGAGGGTACCTCAATATTATTGCATGAAGATGTAGAAAACATGCAAATGGACACAGCACAACTCAACAGTGCTGTAACTGAAGAGTCGCAAAGTCACCGTTCGTCTTCTTCCAAAGAAATCCAATGTCCAATACAACGTAAAAAACCAAAACTACCAACTCCCCCACCAACTGCTGCATCTACTCTCATCCAATATCTCCTACAGAAAAATGAAAAGGATGCCTCTCCAACGCCCCCACAAGACCCCGTTGATGCTTTCTTAGTAGGGATAGCTCCGGCTTTGAAAAAATTACCTCCACGGCTTTGGCATTATGCCAAAGCATGTATATTTTTTATAGTTCAAAAATGTGAACTGCAAATGATTGAGAACACATTTGACTTCTCACGTTCTTCAACCCCCGCATACTCCGATCGACCCTCCTCTACAGGAAGGTACAATCAACATAGGGGTGAGAACGTTGATTTGTCATCAATTGTACTTCAACCAGCATAGCCAAACTATTCGTTGCAACAGTTTTTTTCATGATATCAAACTGAAAACAATGAATAACAATATTTTATTGTTAATGATTTTGTAACTGTGAACTTTTTGTTTTGTAATCTTTTGGTTTTGTTAACTTTTAGATTTTTTTAAGAGTTTCGATTTTGTAAGTTTTTGTACTTAGTTTGAATTTTTATTTTGTAATGAAAAAGAATGGTGACGAACAATGATGACGAAAAGAATGTGCCTTGCTACAATTTTTATTTAGTACACTGCCGGTGATTTGTATTTGCCAACTGTTTTTGTAAACTTTTGGTTTCTTAACTGTTTGATTTTGTAACAGTTTTGATTTTGTTTTATTTTTGTCATTTATAAACTTTGTGTAGCTTGATAATTTTGTACTTACCTTGAACATTTTTTTTTATATGAGTATCATATGTAAAAGTTGATACCCTGATTAGATTACCAATAAATAGTTCAAGTGAGTTGTTATTATTTGCATCTAAATGTATACCTCAAACAAACAGCTAGCTGCTCTCTTCGTGTGATCGCCTTTCTCCAGTGTGTGTCCTGCTTTTTCTTAGGAGCAGGTTAAAAGAATTTTCAGACATCCTGAAATATTCAAAAAATTTTGCACCATCATCTTGCAACTCCCTGTACAGAGTGGTGAATTCTCCTTCAGCTGCTCTCTTTCTCCATGCTGGATGGACCCACTTTCATTTTTTAACTTCCTCCTCTTCATCCAAAATCATAGCAATTATTAAAAGTTTATTTTCCTCCGTAAACATGGCCACTTTCAGTTTAAAGTGATTAAAGAAAGAAATACACTGATGGAACACTGATGAATGCGAATAGAAATCACTGTGGGATCACGGCCGGACCACGGTATGGCCATGTCACGAATGTGTGCGAATAGACCTTAAGGTTTGAAGAAGATTCTGATAGAAAGTTCTCAAGATTATGTTGTATGTTATAAAACTTGACTAATTAAAAAGAGACAATAAATATAATTGTGTGTGTGTGTGTGTGTGTGTGCGCGCGCGCGCGCGCACAGTAAATTAGTTTATTTATATAATAAATTTAGTTTAGTAAATTAGTAATATATATATGTAAGTAGTACTTTGAAAAATGTAGTAAATAAAATATGATAAACATATCAGAAATAAATATAAAAAGTAACCTTACATTTTTATTAAAAAAGGGGAAGAGAGAAAGAGAGAGAGAGAGAGAGAGAGGTAGCATGCGCTTGCCACATTGTGTGTGTGTGTGTGTGTGTGTGTGTTTAGTAATTTTGTAAAAACGAATGTGTGAAGTACAAAAAAATATAAAACACACAAAGCAATTTAAAAAATAAAAGTATTTTTAAAAATCTCAAGGATGATTTGTTATTAAAAACGTTAGTCAGGTTAATAAAAAAAAAACATACACATGTGAATATTAATAATAAAATAATATGTCATAGGCCTACAAGAATACATTATTATATTCATTTGTATAACAATGTTTTGACAGTTTTTTGTACACAAAGCGTGCACGCCGCGCGTGCACGTGAGTGTGTTAAAAATTATAATTTGGTTAGTGCGTTTAGTAATTTTGAAAAAAAATGCGTTGAATGAAATATAAAAAATCAAACCATAACAAAAATAATTGAAAATATTAGAATAATTAATAAAAAGTTCAGTAAATGCATATTTAAAAATAATAATACAAAAGGATTGCGAAAGACAAGGCAGTAGAGACGGACTTCAGCTGTTATTTAAATTATTTTGAATACTTGTACAGGGAAAAATGTAAATTTTACTATTTTCATTCATGTTTCATTAAATGCGTAACTTCAAGCATTAACAAATAATCTGCCACATCTGTGTGTTCACAAGTGGGGGTGTACTCTCGCATATCAAAAATATATTATGCGTCTTATCTATTTAAGTGTTTGCAAGTGAAACTAGTTGCAAGTGCCACTGTTTGCCAACTGGGGCGACACCACCTGCTCACGGTCCAAGTGATTATTTTGTGTGTGTGTGTGTGTGTGTGTGTGTGCACGCGTGCACACACACATAGTCTGTACATATCTTACTCTTGTAAGAAGTGGTGGTGAGGATTATTCTGAAGCCATTTCCATCTTCAGTAGCATACACATCAGTATAAAGAATATAAATATTCTTTATATTTTGTTTAAATAAAATAAATTTTATTTATTAAAAACAGATCCTGAAAAATTAAACTAATTGTGTAATTAATTAACTAAAATAATCAGAATAAGAAAGCAGTGGTGAATTTGATAGTTCAAATTTTAAACACTTGGCATTGGGATGTGTGTATACCAATGGAGGGAGTGGTGCAGTCTGAGGGAGGACTGTGGGAATGGGTTTGGTTAACATGTGCAAACAATAATCTGGCAAGGTTGTTTGTTTCGTTGATTACTTATAGAATTGTTGTAACATTACTCTCTGTTTTTCAGGAAATGTAACCTGTTTTTTTTTTGTATAACTTCACCATGGTGTCGTCAGAGAAGCCCCGACATTTAAAAATTGACAATTGGGGAGTATTTGTTCTTCAGAAATTGGAAAGTTTTTATATAAGAGGAGACTTGTGTGATCTTACACTGAGGTTTAATGATGGCAAGGAAATTGCAGTAAGTGTGTGTTTTAAGTTCTGTACAGTGAATTATGTCACGTTGATGTGATGGAAATTCAAATTCCACAGGCAACTTGAAAAAATTGAAGTATTATAAGATTCAGATAAATAGAATACTTTTAGTATTGACAGTAAGTAATGCAGTAGTGATTTGTGAAGGACTTCAATTTGTATTATGCTTTTTTATTAAATTTGTTATGTATTCCTCGAAGTAATTTTATGTTTCTGATATGAATAAAGCAAAAATTTTGTGCCTCATAATTTATGATAGTAATGCATAAGTTTAAACAAATATTAAAATTAATGCAGACAGCTAATAATCTTATGTCTCTTCACAACAGGTACACAAGGCTTTATTAATGGGCTGCACAGATTATTTTAAATGTCTGCCAACATCATCTTCAGGAAAAGTGTTGCAGATGCCAGATACCTTGAGACATGAATTTGTTCTTCCGATTATCAAGTATGTAATTAGAGCTAATTTCTTTGAATTGATATAATACTGAGGTTTCTGATAACACTTCACAGTGTGCCTATAAACGATCTAATGCCCCCCCCCCCCACCAATTTGTACATATAGTGCAAACATGAAACAGAAATGACTACATGTTGGCCAGTATAGTGTTATCTGAGAGTCAATATTAGAAGGGCTTAATTTGTTTTAACTGCTTTTAATAAAAGGAAGTTCCAGGCAGTGTAGGCTGCCAGTTTAAGCTGTACAGCGTGCAAGGAAGGCAATGTTTGTAAAGTTACTACTACTTTTTAAATAACTTTATTGAACCATAAAATGCTTAAAACTCACAATTTCCAAAATTCTTACCTTCACTGGGATCCAGGGTTCTATACGCGAACTTGTGACCTGTAAGAGTGGTTATTGAGTTGCATTACGTAATAAATTTCTACTCTCATTTACCACATTTGAACAACTTTGTTTATTAAAATAACTTTAACGTGCACTCTTTCTCTATTTGCGTTCTTTACCTTTAATTTTATTACACAGTATTTTATTATAATAATCCTTACTTCTACTCCAGTACTTTTACATTTTATTTTCCCCTTTTATTTGTTATACGTACACACATTCTCTCACTCTCTCTTTTTAGATTTCTTTACCCCCATTATTTGAGCTCATCAATTTAAATATTCCACCCTTTTGGCCACTATATACATATTCACGGTACTTAAATGTCCGAGTTACCCACAATGATTCTGCCGGCTTTCAGTCCACGTTCACTAACACTGTTCTAATGTTTCACATTTACATGTTATTTAGATTCAACTGATACCACTTTTCCTCCTGGTTTTCTTCTTTGACACTATTACATATTTCGGTAGACCTTAGCTACTCAGTTCATTTCGGTCTACCGACATTCCGAGGCTGCGTTATATTACGTCTGTACTGTGTGATTCCTTGTGACGAACTGCCCGGCAACGACTGCATCGTGTGTGCGGTTGCCTACCCACCAGGCGTTAGGCGTTGGCCACGCGGTCTCAACTCGTTCTGTGATTGGTTGTTTCAATCGTATATTCTACCATGGAATTCCTTTTGCTTTCCCACGTGTCATTTCTACGTTGCAAAAGGCGGCACACACGTGCGCTCGTACGCACAAATACGCACCCTTCTGACAATTAACATTCCGGTGCTTTACCGTACCTGCCACGGAGTTATAGTCGGTGACCAAAAATACGCTCTGGACAAATAAAAAAGTTAATTCAAACGTTGTCTACAAATGGTTAAAATGAATTTACGGAAATTACAGAACCCCTTCAGTTCGTCCTGTTACATGTTGTCAGCATTATGCTGCAGCCACCAATTATTAGGCCAGGATGTTATCACAGTTATTTATTTCCGCAGGCTGAGTTGACCTGGGTGATAAAAAAATCATGCCTCGAGTTTATGGTGCAGCTCAGGAACTGAATGCAAGACCTCTGGTTAGTAGCAAATCCCATACCTACTGGTGTACTAAACCCAAAATAAAGTTTTATAATTAGAATAAAATATTTACTAAATTGAATATAACTTTGAATAATTTTAATTAAAAGAACTGATGGGGTTAGTTCACAAATTTGTAGACTCTTCTAGAAACAAAATTCATAATATGCTGTTCTCTATGCACAGAGGTTAATATCAGTTTTTGGCATAATAAATATAGAATGTTTTATGAAATAATGGGGATACTTTTAGGATATGTTGTACACATTCAAGTTGAAGAAAAAATAGGTGTAGAAGTGTTTTGTTTTTAATTTACTATTCACAAAGTGTTAGACCAAATTTTTAACGTATGAGAATAACCTGGGATTCGGGTATTACAGATGTTTACTAATTTTATGACAGAGTTGATTTTCATTCTCACAGCAGTAGGAAATTCAGATAAGTTGGCTCAAAACCTATAAACTAGAATTTTTTTTGAAAAGAGTTAAAGTTTATTTTATTATTTAACACTGAACAACTGAAAAAAACTCCGCCAGAATATAAACTTATCCTCTACAAAGTAGTGTGAATCTGTATTCATTGTTAGAATTCAATAACATATTTAATTGCTTAGTTCTTTCTGATAACATTTAACAGAATCAGAGGTGCCCATCCTCCCAAAGGACATGGTGTAATTCCTCCTCAAGTATTCCAAAATCCCCCCAAAATTTGATTTCGTGGGTAGGGGTGGTCACAGTACAGAGGTATGGAGTAACCCAGTTAACAGTGGATCTTGGGGCTTTACCAAAAACTTTTTCTAAAACTAAAGCCATTTAAGCAATTATTGACTTAAACTTTTTTTTTATTGGAATCAAAAAACTAATGTTATTCTTTATATCAATACCAAAAGGTTTTCTAGTGTGCCTAATCAATAACTAAATTATGAGATATGTAAAAGCCTGGTCAAACCTGGCCTAACATAATTAGTAGTTCATTAGGCTTGATAACTTGATTTTGTAATTGTATTCTTTTTCTTCACTAATTTGTTTGATTTATGACACTTATAAGGGGGTAATTGAGCAACTGGCTTAATTCATGTAACTTCTATTTCTAACAAGGGATTATGAAAGGAAAAAGATGATTATTAATGGCAGGGAAGATTTAGTAATAAAATAAAAAAATTACTAAATTTCGAAACACGATTTATTTTTTACATATATGCAGTGTGATATAGATGAACAATGATTTTGTTTATGCTGGTACTATACTCAGTTATTCAACAACAGATATTGTCTTTTTTTGGTTGTTTTAGCAAATGAATAAATTATCTTATCGTTCTTTATATCTTCTACGATGTCCCACTCATATGAGAGAACCATGAGACTTGATAGCCATGAATCTCCCATTTAAAGTTGGGTATGGAAATTTAAAAGTTGAAGATAAAGTTTGAGTACTGTGGAAATTCCCCCCCCCCCCACCAAATTCCAGTGGTGCGACTTACGCCATTGCACCATGCTGTGGGGATCCCTGAACAGGATTAATTATGACATTATTGTTAAGTCATTAGCTGAACCTGAATAAGCTGAAAAGGCAGAGGAAACTGACAAACCATCTTCATGTTAATTTGTTGTTAATTCAGATGAAACTTTTGTTGTAACTTAATGTTTATAGGTTTCCAAAAAAATGAATACCATTATTTATTTTATTTTTCACTAAAACATGACTTTAAAAAAATTGTTGTTTCATTATTTAACTATCTTATTGAACTATATTATTGATAGTGCATGGTTTTAACTTGACTGTTTGGCTTTGTCTGTCTGTCTCTGCTTGGGATATGTGTCACAATAACTTTTGAATGGATCAACCAATTATCATAAAACTTGGCGTGTGTGTAGATTATCATTTTTACTGTAGAGGGCAATATTTTTTGAGATTATCCTCCAAAATTAGGGTGGCAGGAGGCAAAAATGTGAGGGAGTCTGAATTATGAATATATTGTAAACATCCATGTAGGGTATCAAATTAAAGGGAATTTTAGCTCCAACCAGAATGTAGTGTTTATTTTTGAAAACTTAAAATTTTGAGACACCAGAGCCTATAAAATAGGTTACATTTGATAAAATCCATGTGAGGTATCAGATTATATAGAAACCAAAATCCAAATATAGTATAGTTTTGGAAATTTCAGGATTCTAGAATAGTAAAGATCTAAAAAGGAATCAAAAATTAAACAAATACAGCCAGGAGTTAGATGAAGGGGAATTTTAACTCAAATTCAAATGTAGTATTTACTGTGAACATTTTTTAACTGTGGGAGAATGAAGGGTCAAAAATAGAACTCAAAATATTGAAAGTCTATTTGGGGGGGGGGGGATGAAGTTCTGATAAATTTGATTCAAAATACAAACTTGGTTTCTGTAATAATTTGACAGAATTAATCTCGCACCAAATTTCGGTTGGCTTTCAAAAACTTGTAAACCATATTTGAAAAAAAAACCTTATGTTCTGTTGTCAGATATGTATACTTGTGAAAAATATTATATATAGGCAGACATCCATAGAAATGTACGTAAAGTTAAAACTAAGACTAAATTATTTGTAATTTAGGCATTATGGTTATAAATTTAGGGGGAAAAAACAATGCAGTAGTGTAGAACATTTAGTTAGTATTTGTTAAATGATTGTCTGTGTACACTTGTTATTTTAGTACAAAAAGTATTAGAGTAGGTTTTTGTAATTTTTTAATAATTTAAAAAATTAGTGAGTGAGTTCTGCAGCTCAGGGAGCCTAGTAGTGTTAAGTGATATTCATTTAAAATTTATAAAAGTGAAAAAATTCTGTAAATACAATTTTAGCCTTTTATAAATCTTGAGTGATTTGGTAAACTCTGGTAAGCTGATAATTATAATGTATTAATATAATTTTTAGTAGCTGTAGTGTACTTTATTTTTAGTGTACATTAAGACTAATTAAGTGTGGAGCTGTAAGTTGTAATTTGCATTAAATGCAACGTGAAGTTTATACTATTTCTGTTCTTAGTTCAATCCTGATGTAAACAAACCCACATTGTAAATTTGAAACGCTATTGGTCAGGGGCGTTAACACTGTTCACACAGTAATATAACTGTGCAGAATGTCTGTAAAGTCGTGTGAAAGTTGTCTTACCACTTAAATCGGGGCATGTCGTTTTAAGACTTACCCTGTATGATTGTATTCTAAATGCTATTGAAGTAATATGGAGCCAGTTGCCTATCATGACACAACATATAAGCTGCATAGAGCAGGTGGTAAATGAAAAAAGGTAGACAAGTGGTGTCTTTGTATCCAGCATATAATCAAGGAAGAAGATAAGCTATGGTAACTGGCTCACATTACCGATGTCATGTGGGCAAACTTATCATAACGCTGACTCAATTGATGATACAAGTTCCGACACAGATATGGAAGGGATTGAATTACTCTGACAGCAACTAATAATATAGAGTACAGCAACTGGTAATTATCACAGATTCTATTTTCGTTTTAAACAAATCCTTAAATTTGTAGTGACCGTCAATCAATGAATGTTTTAGTGGATGGTTAGTGAGGATCGGTCAATAATATAAATTTTAGCTATTTTGTGTCGACGTTTTGATAATATGTATTGTCATCTTCAGGACAATTCTTGCAGACGCCAAACACACAACTGATCAAGTTTTAAACAAAGTTTAAATAAAGTTTTAAACAAACTTTACTTTTTTGTTTTGTTGTGATTTTTAAACAGTGAATAAAAAAGCCTTTGACTGGTGTTACAAAATATTTCACTGTCGGTCTGACACAGTCACACAAATTTAACTTTGGTCAGGACAGATTATTACAATTTACATGTGTTTATACATCATTATCCAGGGTGGCCACCAACCAGGAAAACTGGGAATAATGCGTGAATTTCATTGACCGGGAAAAACTACGTGAATTATGCGTGAATTTTCAGGGAATCCTGGAATTAAAAAAAAAAAATAAAGTTAAGAGTACGGCATTATTAATATGTGTTTTTTTAGCAACTCCTGACTACTTTTTTACATTCAAGAAACGAAAACCACGCTGAAACCCTTTATAAATTTATATTTCAGGAGATGTGAACGCCGCCAGCGTTGTAACACCCCATTTGAACCAGAGATGCCAGTAAAGCATCCGATTCAGTCATGAGCAATACGCACACTGTTCCTCTCAGCTGCTTTTATAAATTTTAAAACATTAAGGCAATGTCTTTTGATGAGCCTAACAATATTTCTGAGGCTCAATGTGTGACGGTACAATTCTGGTACAATAATATTTTTGCGAAATAATTGTTCTAATACATAATTATTGTATTTTATTTTATATCCCCTATAAGAGAGTGGTAAAGTTTTGGTGAGAATTTTCAATAACGCAGTATTGAGTTAACAGGATTTGTGTCGAGGTCAGCGGAAAATTACAAAACCAGCAAAAAACAGTTTGTCATAATAACGAGTAAACAAGCCTAGCCCATGATTACGTCAGACGAAAGAATGCAAGGCGCATTATTATACAATTGTATTTAACTAGGCTTGGCCGTTCGAACAAAGAACCAGTGACGTAGTTGTTGCCCCACCTCTGCAATGCTTAGTGGTGAAACGTTGTCATTTTCATCGCGACCGTGAAGTGGGCCGGTCAGCCAAGTCACACGGCCGGCAAATTCACAGAGTGTGTATATCTAAATTTTACACTACCAAAAGTTTAAATATGTAACAGTATATAAACAGGGTTGATACCAATTGTGCGGTGATACACTTGAAAGCGTGTGATCTACGATGGGACGCTACAGATTTGAAAACGTGAGATCTACGATGGGACGCCACAGATTCGAGAGCGTTTGATCTAAGATGAGACATTTCAGATATAAAATTGTTATTCAAAAGGATACGTAAAATCTTTATTAATATGATCAAAAGTAATCAAATATAAATTCTTTATCACAATGAGCTCATAATAAATAAATAAATAAATAGTACCAGAGTATGAGAGGGGGAGAGCGAGAGAGTGGATACAAATATCATTAATAAGTGCTGGGTTGTGGCAATATATATAAATATATTTTTATCATGTTTCTTATATAACATTTGTTTATTTTGGAGGGTCTATCCAAATATTTAAGGGAGAATATATGTTTACTAGATAAGTGGGACTATGCCCTGAGGCGTAGTGATCACGTGCATGTTGGCACATATGTCTTATCAATATGTACGTAAATTACTTTTTATAAATAAAAGGGTAATGTCAATGGTAACAAATAGAAACACGAGTGAATTATTTCAGGTAATATATTCCTCGATTCTGGTTCGTGTAACCGAATTCTGGCCTTTAAAGGTAAGTTTTATATTTGTTATGCATTATGCAACATGGCGCATGGTGTGTTAGAGATATAATAAGCAAAATGAATACTGGTGAAGATGATAATGTAGACGAAACGGTTACGAGTGAGATGGACGTTAAATTAACCCCAATTAGTCAGATCAGTGAAACCAGTGCCACTGAATTAAATCCAGTCCCATTAACACCCATCTCAACTCGAGACGAAAATAAAACAGGTGAGATTAGTGCAATGATGCAATTACTGTTAAAGTTAGACATGAAGTTAGATGAACAACAAAGCAATTTCAATCTGAAATACGATAAAATAAATGCCAAATTTGATGAACAGAGTGTAAAGCTTGATGAAATAAAAAATGAAATTAAAAAACGTAATGATAATTTTGATAAACTATGTGACGAAGTGACTAAAAGGTTAGATGAGAGGTTAATTCAAATAAAGAATCAGAAGGTAAGTAACAGTGAAAATATGATGAAAAACAAAGTGCTACTTAATAAGGTGAGTAACAATGATAATTTGAATAATGAGTTTACAGGTAGTAACAATAATGTAATTAAGAATATGGTGTTAGAAAATGATGATGAGAATATTGGGAGTGATAATGAGATGTTTGTATGTGTTGAGTCAGAGAGAGAGCTGAGAGAAAGTTTATTTGTAAAAGGGATGCAGGGGGTAGAATTTTCCTTTGATGTTGTAGTAGGGGGTGAAGTAAAGTCTTCACGTATTTTTAGCAAGGACGAGAGTTCCTTAGATTTATATTTGGGAGACGATAGGTCTACAAATAGAGTTCCCTGGTTTTTTTGTGCACCTCATATGTGGTGTAGTAATAATGAGTTAATGACCCCTGCATATTTGGAGAGAGAGAGAGTAGCTTGGTGTTATGGTGAGAAATATATATATAGAGAGAGAAAGAGAGTAATAGAGATTTTTAAGATAAATAGAAAGTATAGAGAATTTGTAGAAATGTTAGGAGTAGAGATGGTGGATAATTATAGTGAATACTTACCTTGTAGTGAAATTGAGATAGCTATAATAGTAGATGATGAGAATAATGATAACAATTACTTACCTTGGGAAGTAAAGGGTGTAGTAGTAGACGATAGTAATGACTATATGACTTACATGGTTATAACAGATAATACTGAGGTAGACAGAACCATACCCGATCGTGACATGGTATATGATAAATTAATATGGAATACACCTATTAATACGAACGAGATAGTGGAAAAATATAAAACTGGAGATAAATATTATATTGATACTAATATAAATATCATTTATTTACTAAAAAATAAGTTGTATAGACCTAAGATTCGACTGTTATTCAATGATGGAGGATAGATTGTTTTATTGTGTAATGAACATTTAATATATGTGAACAGTGGTTTTGAAATGGACTGCATATGAACTGATTTTGGTCAATGATAAAATAATAAGTTGGATTGTATATTTTGTGTGTATTAATGTCAGTGTATTTATGTATTTTGATGTTGTGTATTACAGGTAATGTTATGCAAACTATGTATGTAACAGTAAATTATAGTCTAATTGATTTAATAATAACAATTAACATGTTTTTGCTGTGACTAAACAAGTGAAAGTAATAGTGAAATTTTAAATAATTGAAGAGTAATTACTCAATTAATGTGGTATGAAAGAAAGTTTGTGTAATGAAGTTAAATTATTAATTTGTAATGAAGAAAATTTCTAGTGAATAATAAATGATTAAGTATATATATATATATATATATATATATATATATATATATATATATATATGAATATCGAGATGTTTTGTTATTAGTAGGTGAGGGATGAATTTTCTAATGCAATTGTCAATGATCACAGAAATGTAAAGTTTAAAAAAAAAAAAAGGGAATAGAGATGGGTGAAAATTATTAAAATAAAGGCATTTGAGTTAGTGAATTAAAGTTAATGGGAGTTAGATAGATAAGAATTTTTAAGAAAATAATACACAAAGAGAGTGTTAGATATTTAGGGACACATTAGTAGTGATTATATGTAGAGAGGTGAGTAATGTAAAGGGTAAACATATATTTGTTGATGATGATATTTTGTAGTGGGGGTGAGGTGATAAGGAGTGACCAACGTATAGCGTTGTGGCAGGTAATAGCGTAGTTTAAGGGAGTGTTTGCCGATATTTTGGAAGGGCAAAAAAAATTATGAATGTATATAGCCAGGTAGGGAACACCCATCTGAGTACAAAGACGAGCGGTGCCAGAGGATTTAAATGGAATTAGTGAAGGGGTTTATAATTGAGAAATTGGTGTCATAATATGTAAATCTGGTTGTTAGTAGGAAGAAAGGTGAGTAAGATTATAAATGTTAGTGCCTATATAATAAGTCAAATCATAGTGAATACAGGAGTCACCCAGACTAATCAAGGATAAAATGTGAAGAGTAGAAAATTCATAGAAAGGTAATAAGAAATGAAATAATATAATTAATATGAATATTAATGATAAATTTGAAATTGTGAAGAATTAAATGGTAGTAAGTGATAAATAATTGATGGCTAATTAATAAAAATTTAATAATTAAAAGTATCAATTAATTAATTAATTAATTAAAAAGTAATGTTTATAATTTGATACGCAAATTTAAAGAAATTTTGATCAAGCTAAAATGCGAATTGGTTATTCTAATGTAATACTTGCAATATTGATGATGAGTATATTATTATGTATTATGTTTATTATATATAATTCTTGTTGAGTTGAAGCAAACCCAGTGCTTCTTAACACAAACCAGCACATAGCTAAGGGGAAACAGATCAGTTAGGGATATAGTATTATACCAAGCCACTATTTTGATATTTGTGATTTGTTGTTTCAGTGTTTGGTGATGTTGTGACGGCGGTCCTGAGCTGGCCAGCGCGTCAGAGCAGGAGCGTTACGCGCCTGATTGGCCTTATGGTGTTGGGATCTCATAGGAGAAGTCCAGTAAGGTCATGCAGGTACTGTCACCATCATCGGACCACGGGTGAGTTATTGTATTTCTGTTCACATAAATAGTAAGGGGGTTGTGGCGACATATCCTACCTGATCCCTTTAGGAAGTACGAATGTGTCAATGAGAGTTTTTATGCTTCGGCATAAAATCTTTCATTGAGGGGGTTTTGTGACGGTACAATTCTGGTACAATAATATTTTTGCGAAATAATTGTTCTAATACATAATTTTGTATTTTATTTTATATCCCCTATAAGAGAGTGGTAAAGTTTTGGTGAGAATTTTCAATAACGCAGTATTGAATTAACAGGATTTGTGTCGAGGTCAGCGGAAAATTACAAAACCAGCAAAAAACAGTTTGTCATAATAACGAGTAAACAAGCCTAGCCCATGATTACGTCAGACGAAAGAATGCAAGGCGCATTATTATACAATTGTATTTAACTAGGCTTGGCCGTTCGAACAAAGAACCAGTGACGTAGTTGTTGCCCCACCTCTGCAATGCTTAGTGGTGAAACGTTGTCATTTTCATCGCGACCGTGAAGTGGGCCGGTCGGCCAAGTCACACGGCCGGCAAATTCACCGAGTGTGTATATCTAAATTTTACACTACCAAAAGTTTAAGTATGTAACAGTATATAAACAGGGTTGATACCAATTGTGCGGTGATACACTTGAAAGCGTGTGATCTACGATGGGACAGTACAGATTTGAAAACGTGAGATCTACGATGGGACGCTACAGATTCGAGAGCGTGTGATCTAAGATGAGACATTTCAGATATAAAATTGTTATTCAAAAGGATACGTAAAATCTTTATTAATATGATCAAAAGTAATCAAATATAAATTCTTTATCACAATGAGCTCATAATAAATAAATAGTACCAGAGTATGAGAGGGGGAGAGCGAGAGAGTGGATACAAATATCATTAATAAGTGCTGGGTTGTGCCAATATATATAAATATATTTTTATCATGTTTCTTATATAACACATGTTTATTTTGGAGGGTCTATCCAAATATTTAAGGGAGAATATATGTTTACTAGATAAGTGGGACTATGCCCTGAGGCGTAGTGATCACGTGCATGTTGGCACATATGTCTTTTCAATATGTACGTAAATTACTTTTTATAAATAAAAGGGTAATGTCAATGGTAACAAATAGAAACACGAGTGAATTATTTCAGGTAATATATTCCTCAACTCTGGTTCGTGTAACCGAATTCTGGCCTTTAAAGGTAAGTTTTATATTTGTTATGCATTATGCAACATGGCGCCCGATATTTTAATATTACATCAAATTAAATGTAACCGATTAATTAAACACAATTAAAGTTTTATTACAAATGTTAGAAATATATTCATTAAAAATCATTAATGCAATATATACATACAAAATATCGTATCAAATCCCCAGTCTAACAGAGTCAGTGAACGGAACGGTGTTTTTCTCATATAAAACTATGTTACTGGTATCAGCTGCATAGTCAGTCATTCAATTCAAACACCGTTGTTTATTTTAAATGAGTTCTTTTCGTGATTATTAACGAAACCATGTGATGAAATAATTCATTTTAAGTTTTAGAGGCAAGTACACATAATTAATTATCATATAGATTTATAGTTTTAGTTAATTAGTTTTATTATTATATTTAATTTTCCTACCTTTAAAAATGCTTAATCTATAATTTTATAGTTCCAAATCGGGCTTTTCAAACTGTTCCTAACCAGACATAACCTAACTTTTTTCGTGTTTTGTTACCGGCCTTGTTTGACTTTTAAAGTTACTTTTATTGTTGTTTTTACTTTTCCGACCTTTAAAAACGTTTCATCTATGATTATAAAGGCAATCTAAACATTAGAGGTGACGGTGAAATAGTGAACAATTACCGATTTATAATTTGAATCATTTCTCATGCAAATTAGTAAAATATAATTTTTTTTTTTGAGAAAACTAAGGGTATAAGACAAATTCCTATATGTAAATTTCTGCATATATTTTTTCATAAGTTTTAGTCACTTTCTTCAGCTTTTTTTAATAATTGAAAGTAACCTTTTTTTTAATTAGTCATGTTTATCACTTTTTGGACTTCAAAACCTGGAATGGTTTGAAATGCTATGCTTTTTATGGTGTCAATTTCATAGATAAAATCCTCCTTCTCTAGGGGTACATTAAGGAGTCTGTGGACAAACGCGTTATAAGCAGCCATTTTTTGTGACCATGGATGGTATGAGTCTGCATGTATGGTAATATTGGTTGTTGTAGGTTTTCTATAGATCTTAAACTTAAAGCAATCTTTCTGTTTAATTAAAGTTAAATCTAAGAAATTCAAACAATTATTATCTTCAGTTTCTAGAGTAAATTTAATTTGGGTGTTTATACTGTTCATGTATTTACTCATGTTTTCAAGTTGTCTTAATGAACCATTAAAAACACAAAATGTGTCATCAACATATCGATGATAGGGCTATAATATTCTTATTATGCATATTGTTGTTCGATAATAGATACTTATTTTCAAAATGGTTGAGATACACTTCTGCTAATATACCACTTAGGGGAGAACCCATAGCAAGCCCCTCATCTTGTGAATAAAACTGACCACTGAAGGTGAAATAGTTCTGTTGTAGGATTTTTTGAACCAATATAATGAGTTCATTTATTTCTTGAATGTTCATTGTGGCTTTTCTTATTAAATTTTCTTTTAGAATTTCAATAGTTTCTGTGACTGGCACATTTGTGTATAAGTTTACTATGTCGAAAGAGGCAATTTTATATTGAGGTAGTGTGAAGTTACGATTTTTTAACGAATTATAAAATTTTTTCACCTACCTTAAATTCTGTCCAGGATCCCAGCACGAACTGTGAATGCAAGCATGATTGCAAGGTTACACTAATAACATGCGCAACTCTCATTTTGGATAAAACCATTAATATTTTATTGCTCTCTTTAAATCAATCATTTCTTTTAGTTTGTCATTTCTTTCCAGATACTTAATGCGGAAACAAAATATTTCCTTGATTATTAGCAAAACAATAGTATTTAAACACAAATTAACCTAAACACATTATATTTAAGAAAGCAGCCCAGCCTGCTCGCACACACATTCATTCCATTACAAAACCCCTTTTATTTGTATATACGCCCCATTTTATTCAAAATAATTATGTATTCGGTGTAATACTGTTACGCAAGGTTCCTGCTGGCCGCGTGGCTTCTCCTCGACGTGTCACTCACTCAGTTCTCTTTTGAAGTGTCAGAAAAGTTTATGTTGTTAATTTTTTAGATACTGCACTCACTTTCACATTTGTTTAAATACTGCCCTCACTTTCGATTGATATTGAAATTTTATTGATGAGCCCCGTTTGATGGGCTGCCTGGCCAGGCTAAGCGTCGGTGAGGAACTGCCAAGAGTATCTGCCAAGTACCCCACTACCAAGGTTTTTTGGACAAGACAGAAAATAATGCCTTATGCGTTAAAGTCTTTGTCACCGCACATTTAACAAGTGCAACTCCCGTGTGTTGGACGTCGATGAAATCTCACTGCCTCTCTACACGTCACACAAATGGGCGGGATCTCTATTATGCTTCCGCCCGTTTCTGAGCACATGCTGGAAAAATATCTCCAAGCCATATTGTTTTAGCTTCTCGGCGTCGGTTGCGCGCCCGCTGGTGTTTGCGCGTGTCACACAGTACTCCAGTTCTTAGAATTGTATTGCGTTTTTGCATACTTGCCGCATTCCATCATACAGTTACACCTTACCGTTCCTTCGTTGGACAAAGCTTTTATTTAACACGTGGCTGGCCACACAGATGAAAACAAATCTATGATTTTTTTTAATAAAATAAAAAGCTCCTCCTTTTAGCCCCGTTACAATACCCCCCCAATGAGAGATCTTCTGCCGAAACAGAAGAAATCTCATTGCTAAACCCCTAAGAGGATCGGTGAGGATATGGTGCCAACAACCCCCCATTAGTTCTTACATCATGGGTAAACTACCCCCCTGGCTTGGAGACTATGGCCGCACCTGAACGATATTACTGGACTTCTCTATTCGAGATCCCAACACCATAAAATCGAACAGACACGCACCACAGCGCACCTAACCTTCCAACATGCCACCCCCTAAAATCCAAACTCTTGGTCTTATACCATGCCAGATCCTCAACCGATATGTTCCCCCTTATCATGCATACTGGGCTGCCTTTAGCAAGTACTGGGCGCGTACACACTCATTAATACATTCTTTTATTTAAAATTCAGAATTTCTTCTAAGTCTAAAATCAAATTGTTATATTTCTGTTACTCTTTCAACAATCAAAAATAAAAATCTTTTGCATGAATCTATCCACTACATTAATTCTCTTCAATACTAATAACAACCCTAAAGAAAACAAATTGAATACCTTATTAAAACATGAATTCACTTACTCTAACATTTGTTTACACATTTATTCTAAACAATATAATTCAATAAAACACTAGTAATACACATAAACAATAATACACTGGACATTCAAACTTCACCTATATGGTAGGCATAAAAAAAATTTTTTTTTTTTTTTTCAAAAAATTTTAATTTACCAAAATCTCCTTTTTCATTTTTCAGAAAACAAAAATATTTAATTCAATTAAAAAAACAAAATGGCATCAATCAATTATTAGAAACAGGTCTTGCCTATAACATCAACCATCAGCTGATCTCTCTGGGTCAAGTCAACGACCTTGATATACATATGTTACACAAATTACATCATAAAATACATAAGACATCTTTAAAATTTTTTATCTTCACACAACATAATAAAACAAGACATTTAAAATTAACATGGTTACTATTACAATAAACAATAAAATTCACATTTGAGTTGACCAAAATTACACATTTTACAGCTTTATATTATTTTCAAATTCTATTACAATCTGTCCTTTGTTTCAATTAATTTTATACATTTTGGCTATGACTTTCTTTCTTTAACATTCTCATTCTCAATTAGTTTGGGCGACTTAATTATTCATAATAACTCATTTTATCAACTTGGCATTGGTATATATAATCTTACCCCCCTTCTGACTCTAATACTCACTGACAGCTTTAACTAATATGACACCCCTCTATCAAAACACCTACCAACCCCTCTCTAACCCCAACTTACTACTCAACTCAATTCGCATCATTCTACCCTTATAAAAAAAAAAATATACTCTACCCATTTGTACTCAGGATGTGTGTTTCCCTCCCAAAGCTCACTCCCTTATGTTGGTTCCTGGACTTCCCCTAGGTAACCCTTTCCGGCGCCAATCGGTCCCTTCCCGCCACAACGCCTGTCGTTGCGGACTCCTTATCACACCACCCCCTTACAAAATTACCCATCAACTAATTACTCTCCCAATACATCACTTTCATCTACAAAATATCTCCACTTATTTATTAACTCAATATATCAATCAATACTCTACATATTTTCCCCATAGCTACTGTGTCACTATTGCATCTCACATTCTACATTACGTTTATTCACAACAATCTTACTTTGTTCGACTCCCCTTCTAAACTTAACTTGGACTGATTTCAATGCCCGAACAAAACAACAATCACCCAAATTCTAATATTTACCAACCATTTAAAATTCTTAACTATCTCAAATTACTTCCATCATTTAAATTAAAATCTTTTAACCACATTGAAATCATTATATTCAAACATTAATTATATTCAAGCATTTAGTTACATTGAAAAGTTTGTAAATTATTTGTAAGTGACGTAATACATTTATAATTCCAGCAATCAGCTGATTTTCTTGGCAAGGTAAATGACCCTACTACTGATACATTCTACAATTATATGAAATACATATTTTTACAATCCTTATATCTAACATCCTACATACAATTAATACACATACACCAAATTATCCTACACTGTTATTTGAATTCATTACAAATTACATCTGGTACTTAAAATCAGTTTGCTCTCATAGGGACATAAATCGCTACTCATTGAGACATAGTTATAGCAACAGTTACTGAACAGCTCTATGGATTGTCAACCCCCAACTCTCTCTATAGAGTCGTGTTATAAGTTGACCGCCCGCTGTTTACAGAGGTCATCACCCTCTCACTGCATTTACAGCTACGCTTCCACTACCTCGTTACTTAAAGTCCCCCCCTTTACCCAGTTACAATTAGGTAAACCACCTGCCAGTCGGTCTAGGTATTTACCTTGTGCCCAGATGCTATATCTGTGCCCCTGGCTTGTAACTGCCAGCTCCTTTACCACACACTCTATTGTTTTCTGATGGTGGACTGTTGCGTCCATTTGCATTCCCAAGAACTGAAGTTACATATATAAGGTATAATCGCTGACTATACCGTTCCTGGTTCAGCGTTACATAAAAATTTGGTATTACTAATGTCCGAGGACACCAGTAATCCTACTAAAATGATTCACACACCCTTAAAGACGGCACTATCGACACCTTCGACGATATCCGCTGTTCCATAGTTCTGTAGTTTCCCCTGTTACCCCCCTGGTTCAACTTCAAAATTCACCAATTTTGTAACTCTTACATAATTCCACGACCAGGGCCTGGTGAAACCGTGACCGCCCGAAATGTGGGGAAACTACCAAAAGACATATAAGGCCAACGCTGACACCGCTACTGCAATTCACGGAAGGTCAGCTCTTATATGTTTGGGTATATTAATTACTTGATTGATTTTCATGTTTACATTTTTCAGACACATCTATAGTCTTAACTTTTACACAACAAACCTTTCGTTTTTCTTAGCTTGTACTACGAATTTCATGATTATATATGGCCACTTACTTACTAAAATAGACTACAACTACTGGCATAATTTTAAAATTATAAACATTTCAAATTATATATTGATAACTATTTACATTGGAGGCTAATTCTTATACTTAATTAAGAATGGTAAGATCGTAGCCGCCCGAAAATGGGGTTTTGCCGCAAGGTAAACTAGGTGACAAGATAGATCCACTACGTGAATTCATGTTCCCCTTCTAAACCAAATCTACTCCCCCTCTCCTGCCATTTATTCAAACCCGCCATCTATCTATTCGCCCAGCCCACCTCCCAACAAAACTCATTTTCCTAATTAATCTGTAACTGCTCTCATTGGTGAACTTTATTTTACCAATGAGACTCAAAAATTTTGTTTGTGAATGCCTTTACTATATATAGCCTCCATAATTATTCCTTCTAAATTCATTACTATATATTCTTGGTCTTGCAAAACCTCTAGTATTGTAGCCACTTTTGAGGCTGTCTTGTTTCTTTGGAGGAAGTTTCCCTATAGAATCTCCACTTTCAGGATGATCCACTTCTTTGGGCTGCTCAGCCTCTGTATCATTTTCTTTCTCTCTCCATGATCCAGTGATACTGGCTCGTCTATATTGTAGTGGGGCATTTTTGGGCATACCTGGGGTAATAACAGGATTTGTATTTTTTTTCATAATAATTAACTTGTTGAGTGATAGAAAAATGTTATGACCGAGAGGTAAATTTGTTATGTGGAAGCGATCGCAACGTGGCAGCATTGACTGTGACAATTATTTAATGATATTCATATAAACAGTTTAATAACAGCCAACAACTGTACCAAGGACAATGACGAACACGAAAAACGTAAACACGTTATGTAACAAGATCTGTAAACACGTTACACAACCAGACATCAGGCGATGCGTTGCGTCAGCAACTTACATAACAACTGTGTGTCATCGGTTCGTCAGAGCCTATCCTGGGTGTGTCACGCCAGCAACATTGTGACACAACAGAACAGACAGTCGCAAAACAACATCTGAGTGATACAGACGCTAACCACTGTGCGTCTGCCCGGCTCTCGCCGGTTTTCGGGCGAAGTTATTGTGTTCGCCGACGGGCCCGCATACACTAAAAAATGTGAATCTTTATATGTACATCTAAAATACAAACAGTTTTCCGGCCAATAGTCATCCAAAATTAACAGTTCTGCTGTAAAATGTGATAGTGCGAACTATAAAACAGTAAAACAGTGCACGCCATGAGGAGACACCCCAGGTGCCGACTTCTACTCGTAAACAGGAAAGTAGACATTCAAAATAATAATTAAAAATGCTGGTTTTTTTTTCTTTTTTAAAAAATTAAATAAAATGGGGAAATAAATTTTGAAGAAAGTATAAAATATTTAAAAAATGAGATCTCTAAAGTAGCTTTGTCTGTGTGGTGTGTGTATGTGAGAATATAGTTTTACTATAGTTTATAGTAATAAGAAGGCTGGTTTGCGTTCCCGTTATAATTCTTAAAAATGTATTTCAAGAATCTGTTATTGTAATGCGAGTAAGTAAATTAAAAGAGATTCAAGGTAATCAACAACTATTATTCACGCTTTGTCAATTATTAATTCAAATTTTGTCTGTATGATTTTATTAACATGAAATATGAATAATAATAAAGTAATAATAACGTTTAATTATTGATGAACATAAATGATTGTTATTATTTCAGCAACCACATTCTGTTCTCCTAGTTCGCTTAAACGAACCTTGGTAATTTTCTTATTACAGTTGGTAACAAGATGGCGCTCGAAGGAGATATTTAGTAAATAATTGAATTAAATAACCAAATCCCTTAGGTTTATCAAATATCAGTTTGTTTAAGACTGTATCAGTGGCGCCCGAACAGGGACGATTTATATAATTATATAAATATAATTATATAAATTTAAGCCTACTGGGGAGAACAGAATGGTTGTTTGGAGTGTGTATTTACGTATGTACGTAAATTAGATGTAGACATGAGGTTATGTTTTGATAGTGTTATGGATGTAGTGAATTATTTGTCGAATTATATAAGGAGTATTATGAGGTAATATACATAATAATTAGTATGTATTATAATTATTAAATAGTATAAAGGGTATTATAATAAAATCTTTTAAAATGGCTGAGATACAAGAAAATGATATGATCAAGATGATGAGATTACTTTTTAATGAACAGAAAAACGATATGCAAGAGTTATTAAAAAATCAGAATAGAGAGTTGAAACATGAAATACAAGAAATGAATAAACATTTAGAAAGCACTAACGAAATAATAAGAAACAGTTTAAATAAGTTAGAACAGAAGTTCGAGAAATTAGGTAACAATGTTTTAAGTAAGACAAAATGTAAAAATGACGAAATAGTAGACAAATTTGAGAGTATAGTGGGGGTGAAGAATAATGATGAAAATATAATAACAAATAGTGCTGATGAAGTTTTAGAATGCGATAATGAAATGTTAATGAGTGTTTATGAAATAGAAAGAGAGTGGAAGAATAATGTAGTAATTGAATGGGGACAGAGGGCAAATTTTCCCCTTATTGTTTATAATGATGATGATGATTTAATGTTGTTTTTTCAGGGCAAGAGACCCTTATTGTTAAATGAAGTAATGTTGTATAATGTTGTACCCTCTGTCCGAAATAATTGTGAGAGTGTGATGTGGTGCTATGAAGAAAGAGAGTTATATGTTGAGAATGAAATAGAAATATATAAGTTAGAAAGAAAGTATGATGAATTGAGAAAATTACTAGAAGGGGTGATGATGAATCATGTGAAATACGTACCTGTTGAAAGAGAGACAGAAAATAATTTTGATAATATCTTATTTGACTATAATGATTTACCTGACGTAGTAGTTGAGGAATACAAAGATGAGAAAATTTACATGACATTAACGAATAACCCTGATATAGACGGGACAATCCTAACCTATGGTGACAAGATTTCTAGTGGTACAATGGATGAAATAGAGTTAATAGATTATTATGATAGTAATGATTATCATAATTTGTATGTTGATAAAAATGATGAATGTTACAAATACACTAGATATATATATGACGATGGTGGCTGAACTAGAATATCAGTGTATAGACCTTGTTAGATATTGTAAATTTTTGGTAATGACCTTGCTGATTTGGACATCTGAAGTGAGATACACTTGAACAGTTTTGACGCATATTTTGTAAATAATATTGAATTCATTTGTGTGTATTGTGAAATGTTAGATAAGTAATGTGTATATGTTTTGGAAAATGTTGTGTTAATAATAATAATATTATTAATATTTTAGCACTCTAATTAAATAACAAAATAATTATGAAGACAATAGTTAATGATTTGTAGAATGTTGATAATAATTGAGATATGTTATTTTAATAATCAAATGAATATTCAATTTTAATAATAAATTGAAGTAAATAATTTGAGATCTTTAGATATTGTGATTGAATGTTATGTGTTTGAATTTTATAAGGTAATTAAATTGTGTGATGAGATTTTAATTTAATAATCATGAATAAATAAATAAATGTTAAATGGTCTATTTTGTGGAATAACTTAATGATTAAAAATATGTGTTAATTATAAATTTAGAAATTTTGGAAATTTGATTGCAACACAGGATAAATAATGAAATAATGATGATAAATAAAAACAGTTAATGAAAAATTTTAAATAATAATGTTTATAAATTTTTATATAAATTAGTTAAAAGAGAATTGTTTGTTCAATGTATATTTGTGTATTATGTTATGTAATGTATTATACAAGTGTGTGTGGCTGGGAGGTTATCCAAGGGGATAACGTATTAAAAATTTGATATATTTTAATTAATAACGATGATTTGCTACTCAATAATTTTGTTTGAATTTAAAAAATAGATGCACTAAATACTTCTTATATTGTGTTATTATGTCTTATTGTGTTGATTGCATTTAGTATGTTAGGAATAAGTATTATAAAAATATAATAATATGTTTTCAATGTGTTTATAGATTTTAAAATAAAATGAAAAATAGTTGTGATAGGTAAAATTTTCAATAGGTTGTAAAAGTTAGAAATGGGTGATAGTAATTAGTTGAATAAAATGTTTGAGTCAATTCAAGTTGAATTTTGTGGGACATATAGATCTGTTCAAATCGAAGTAAAAGTTAAAGTAATAGTGGAAATGAAAATAATGCAATGTTGTTTTGAGTTAATGTATGTTATAGAATTTTGAGAAGTATAAGTGGAGACACAGTAGTTATGGAGATTTTATGTAGAGTTTTGAGCGATATATTGTTTATTTTGTTGATGTTTAATTTGTTGTAATTGTAGTGAGGTTATGAGATTGAGATTTTTTGGGGATGGCAATTTTGTAGTAGTGGTAGTGTAATGTGGGAGTCCGCAACATAAGGGTTGGGACGGGATAGGGACCGATTGGCGCCGGAAAGGGTTACCTAGGGGGAGTCCAGGGACCAACATAAGGGAATGAGTTTTGGGAAGGAAACACGTATCCTATGTACAAAGGGTTAGAGAGTATTTTTTTATATAAGAGTAGAAGGTGGCGATTGGAGTTAAAATAGTAAGTAGTTAGAGGTAGAGAAGGGTTAGTAAAATTTTGATAGAGGGGTGTCATACTAGTTAGAGATTTTGTAAGGGAACGTTAGAGTAATAAAAGGGGTAAGATTATGAGTAAATGCCAAGTGGATAAAGTAAATTATAATGAATAACGTAGAATCACCCAAAGTAATGAAATGGAATAATGATGGCCATAATTGAAAAAAAAAAAAATAAAATAAAATAAAATAAATTTTGTAATTTTGAGAATAGAATTAATAAGAGTAAATCAAGTTTAAAAGTAATTTTTTGATTTTATATGCCAATTTAATGATGTAAAGGGTGTAACATTTTAATTGTAAGTTGTTTATTTTAAAATGAATTATTAATGTACTGTGTTTTCTTATGTTAAGTTATGTTAGGTATTCTGATATATACATGTTAGTAATAAGTGACTAAAAACAAAACCAGTGCTTCTTAGCGCAAACCAGCACCGCTAGGGGGAAACAGATCAGTTGGGGATATGGTGTTGTATAAGGCCACTATTTAATATTTTGATTTGTTGTTTCAGTGTTTGGTGGTGCTGTGGCGGCGGACCTGAGCTGGCCTGCGCGTCAGAGCAGGGGCGTGGAGTATCTGTCTGACTCTACGGTGTTGGGATCTCGAGAGAGAAGTCCAGTATTGTCATGCAGATGCGGTCACAGTCACCGGACCAAGGGTGAGTTGATTATTCTTTTTTGTAAACCATACAGGGGGTTGTGGCGACATATCCTGGCTGATCCCTTTAGCAAGTATGAATGTGTCAATGAGATTTTTTATGCTTCGGCATAAAATATCTCATTGAGGGGGTATTGTAGCGGGGCATTTTTGGGCATACCTGGGGTAATAACAGGATTTGTATTTTTTTTCATAATAATTAACTTGTTGAGTGATAGAAAAATGTTATGACCGAGAGGTAAATTTGTTATGTGGAAGCGATCGCAACGTGGCAGCATTGACTGTGACAATTATTTAATGATATTCATATAAACAGTTTAATAACAGCCAACAACTGTACCAAGGACAATGACGAACACGAAAAACGTAAACACGTTATGTAACAAGATCTGTAAACACGTTACACAACCAGACATCAGGCGATGCGTTGCGTCAGCAACTTACATAACAACTGTGTGTCATCGGTTCGTCAGAGCCTATCCTGGGTGTGTCACGCCAGCAACATTGTGACACAACAGAACAGACAGTCGCAAAACAACATCTGAGTGATACAGACGCTAACCACTGTGCGTCTGCCCGGCTCTCGCCGGTTTTCGGGCGAAGTTATTGTGTTCGCCGACGGGCCCGCATACACTAAAAAATGTGAATCTTTATATGTACATCTAAAATACAAACAGTTTTCCGGCCAATAGTCATCCAAAATTAACAGTTCTGCCGTAAAATGTGATAGTGCGAACTATAAAACAGTAAAACAGTGCACGCCATGAGGAGACACCCCAGGTGCCGACTTCTACTCGTAAACAGGAAAGTAGACATTCAAAATAATAATTAAAAATGCTGGTTTTTTTTCTTTTTTAAAAAATTAAATAAAATGGGGAAATAAATTTTGAAGAAAGTATAAAATATTTAAAAAATGAGATCTCTAAAGTAGCTTTGTCTGTGTGGTGTGTGTATGTGAGAATATAGTTTTACTATAGTTTATAGTAATAAGAAGGCTGGTTTGCGTTCCCGTTATAATTCTTAAAAATGTATTTCAAGAATCTGTTATTGTAATGCGAGTAAGTAAATTAAAAGAGATTCAAGGTAATCAACAACTATTATTCACGCTTTGTCAATTATTAATTCAAATTTTGTCTGTATGATTTTATTAACATGAAATATGAAAAATAATAAAGTAATAATAACGTTTAATTATTGATGAACATAAATGATTGTTATTATTTCAGCAACCACATTCTGTTCTCCTAGTTCGCTTAAACGAACCTTGGTAATTTTCTTATTACAGTTGGTAACAAGATGGCGCTCGAAGGAGATATTTAGTAAATAATTGAATTAAATAACCAAATCCCTTAGGTTTATCAAATATCAGTTTGTTTAAGACTGTATCAATATGACTCAGTGTTAACCTTTCTGCTTGGTTCAGCAATACTAACCCTTCTATATGGCTCAATATTAGCCTTTCTACTTGGTTCAACAACACTAGCGCTTCTGTGCAGCTCAGTGTTAGCTTTTCTGGTTGCTTCAACATTACTTCCTCTTCTACCTGATTCAACACTACCAGAATTTCTCCACGAACCCATGCTGATAAGGCCTGAATCACTCTGTCTTCTTCCACTCGTGGCTTGACCACGTCCTCTGCCTTTGCCTCTGCTTGTTGAAATTTTCCTTACATTAACGCGTGTATTTCCACCACTTTTCAAATTCTGTTTCCGTTTCTTTTGTATAATTGCTTTATATTTTTCAGTCAACATTACAGAGTCATCTATTATCTGCTGTATTCTACTTGGCTTATTTGCACATTTTTTTAATATCTCTGGGTCAATTTCATTTAATTTACTTAAGAAGCCTTTCAATGTATTAATTTCTTTGTTACTCAATTCGTTTTTCTGCAATTCTAAATTCACTTCTGTCCAAAGAATGTGGTACATATTGACAGGAGTTTTCATATTTAAGAACAGAGGTTTACTCGCGGTAATAGCAGGAGAGTCACAATCTTCATCCATAATTCTTTCATAATATTCAAGAGCTCTGTAATAATCCATAATATTTAATAGATGACTCTGTAATGTTGACTGAAAATAATAGATGACTCTGTAATGTTGACTGAAAATAATAGCTGACTCTGTAATGTTGACTGAAAATAATAGATGACTGTAATGTTGACTGAAAAAATAGATGACTGTAATGTTGACTGAAAATAATAGATGACTCTGTAATGTTGACTGAAAATAATAGATGACTCTGTAATGTTGACTGAAAAATATAAAGCGATTATACAAAAGAAACGGGAACAGAATTTGAAAAGTGGTGGAAATACACGCGTTAATGTAAGGAAAATTTCAACAAGCAGAGGCAAAGGCAGAGGATGTGGTCAAGCCACGAGTGGAAGAAGACAGAGTGATTCAGGCCTTATCAGCATGGGTTCATGGAGAAATTCTGGTAGTCTTGAATCAGGTAGAAGAGGAAGTAATGTTGAAGCAACCAGAAAAGCTAACACTGAGCTGCACAGAAGCGCTAGTGTTGTTGAACCAAGTAGAAAGGCTAATATTGAGCCATATAGAAGGGTTAGTATTGCTGAACCAAGCAGAAAGGTTAACACTGAGTCATATAGACGAGCCAGTATCACTGGATCATGGAGAGAGAAAGAAAATGATACAGAGGCTGAGCAGCCCAAAGAAGTGGATCATCCTGAAAGTGGAGATTCTATAGGGAAACTTCCTCCAAAGAAACAAGACAGCCTCAAAAGTGGCTACAATACTAGAGGTTTTGCAAGACCAAGAATATATAGTAATGAATTTAGAAGGAATGATTAAGACAACTTCAACAATGGACTGAACGTAAAAGATTATGGAAGGCCAAGAACTCATAGTCCATAATTATTTACAAACACTCGAAGGCAGTGCTTGCACGTGACAGGTACACCTAGCCGCTGCACCTTGAGTGTAAAAAAAATAATTCGTGTCACGTACCTTTAGGGGTCCCCCTCCCCGTTCAATAATGTGGTGAAATTTCCAATCTTTACCAATTTTGGTGGAGCCGGACCATCGTTGTTTCACCACCCGAAGGAAGCTCCTCCAACCATGGCCCGCCTCCAATTTCCGAAAACCACAGCCAGGACTGGTAAGGTCGTGACCGCCCAAAAATGGGGGAGAGTCCCTTCTGAAAACAAATTAACATATATTAATATTCAAAATTTTCACTATGACCAATATAACTTCAAATTCGTAGCATTCTGTGTACTCACTATTTCTCGTGTTTCCCGGTTCTGCAAAACATATGAATTATTCATTTTAATTTCTATTATTTCGTAGGGCCCTTCGTATAGTAAAAAGAACTTTTTTATCTCCTTGTCTTGAGCATTTGACAAATCATGACGTTTTACCAATACTAATTGTCCAATTTTATACTTCACACACTTACCTTTCATATCATGTCTCCTTTTCCGCCTTTCTCCTTTCGTCAATAACCTTTCATTTGCCAGCCTCAATTTTATGTCCTGGTTTATGATACTCGTCTCAGGTGGAAAATCGAATAACTGCTCTAAAATCCGTGGTGGACGCTTTCCTTTTACCAACTCGTAAGGCGTGAACCCCGTTGACTCATGTGTTACGCTGTTCAGCCAGTTCTCAATTCTCTGGACGTACAAGGCCCACTCGCTATGTTTGGCGTGACAGTATGCTCGGAAAATTCTGCCTAATTCCCTCATGACCCTCTCCGCCTGGTTGGACTGCGGATGATACACTGCGGTGCGTTTTGGGATGATACCCTCCCATCCGAGAGTCTGGCACCATTTTCCACTGATGAACTGTGGTCCGTGGTCTGACAGGATTACTTTGGGTTTCCAATGTTGACCATGTAGTCACGTGTTATCTTCTCACTCAGCACCTTACTCGTCGCTCTCTTCACACTATACAATCTGACATATTTGGAAAAAGTATCAAGTACAACAAAAATATACATAACACCACCCCTACCCTTTGGCAATGGGCCATACAAATCCACAGCTACTAAATCAAATGGTTTCTCCACCTTAATGTAATTTAATTCCCCTTCTACCCTATAATTCACAACTTTGGATTTCTGACATAGTTCACAAACTCTAAGTATTTTTCGAACGCGTCTTTCCATATTTCTAAATAGACAAGATTCCCTTAATACACTCACACACTTTTTTGCCCCAAAATGTCCATATCTATAGTGACAGTCGCATACTATTTTCTCTATCAGTCCCTCCGGTATTACTAACCTCCAATCCCTCTCTCTACTCTCTACTCTCTTAAATAAACTCCCATTAAACACCTGAAAATATTGTTTATACCCTAATTCATCTAATTCTGATTCTACACTGGTTATAATTTTATTTAGTTTACTATCGGCTCTCTGCATTATGTTTATAACTTTCAATTCTTCCCCAAAACGTTTATCTTTCCTGGATAGTCTATAAATTTCTATTTCCTTAATATCTCTACCAGTTCTATTTCTATCTGTGTCTACTCGTGATAATGTGTCAGGTACCCTGTTCTCTACCCCCTTAATGTATTCCCAAGAAAAATTGTACTCTTGGAGCGCTAACACCCATCTGGTTATCCGGCTGTGTGTGAGCTTGCAAGTGTTCAGAAATGACAGCACTTTATGGTCCGTCCTGATGATGGTGTTACTGCCCAGCAGATATGTCCGGAACTTCTTTACTGCAAACACTATGCTGAGGAGCTCCTTCTCTGTAGTTGTATAGTTGCGTTCTGATGCTAGCAACGTCTGGCTGCCGAAAGCAATGGTATGGTGTTCTCTCACCTCGTCCTCTTGATACAGTTCGGCTCCTAGTGCTATATTACTAGCGTCTGTCTGTAAATAAAAATTATTATTGAAATTTGGGTGGTTCATTAAAATCATATCGGCGAACTTATTCTTAATTTCGCAAAACGCTTCTCTTTCATTTTCCCCCCATTTCCATGGTTTGTTCTTCTGCAACACGGCGCTAAGTCTCGCCGTCGTCTGAGCATAATTTCGCTGGAACTTCCTGTAAAAATTACATAGACCAAGAAAACTTTGTAATTGCTTTATGTTTTTAGGCTCCGGGAATGTCATGATGGATTCTACTTTGTCCGGGTTAGCCCGTATTCCTGTAGGTGCTATGATGAATCCTAGAAAATGTATTTCAGTCTGTAAAAATTTTGATTTATCCCAATTCACAGTCAAACTTCCCTGGTACAACTTTTCCAACACATACTCTAAATGTTGTACATGATCCTCAAATGTTCTGGAAGCTATCAGAATGTCATCCACATATATAGTCAAAAAATCTAAATTCTGGGGCTGCAAAATTTTATCAAGACACAATAAAACTAGCTACGCTGGTGTTCAGTCCAAACGGTAAGCGAGTAAACTGATAATTTTTTCCGTTAAATAAAAATGCAGCATACTTGCAACTGTTTTGAGCTAGCGGTACCTGCCAGTAACCTGCCGTCAAGTCTAACGATGTCATATATTTCACCCCACTAAACTTCTGAAAAATTTCTTCAATTGCCTCAGGGGACTCTCTATCAATAATAATAATTTGGTTTATCTTTCTCGCGTCAAGGCATAATCTAACTCTCCCGTCCTTCTTTATAACTACCACTTGTGCCGCCCCTTGGCAAGACAACACAAAAATCGGGAACTAGTTTAATTATTTGCCAGTAAACTAAACCAGCTGCCGTTGTTAGTAAAACTCTTACTAACAAATTACAAAACAAGTATGATATAGGAAACTGACAAGGTTTGCATAAACTTATTCACTCACTAGGTATTAGCTAAAACATCTCTGTATTGCTATTGAAATATTAATCAAACATTATTCCTGATTTTAAAGAAAGTTATTTTAGTAAATAGCGCTTTTACTGCTTCAAAGATCTTAATTATATTATTCTTGTTATATCAAAATTTATTCATATAACTGTTAGTTTTAATACCACGGATCCGGGTCTCAATTTTCTCAAAATTATTAATTTATCAATATATACATTACGGTTACTATTACTCCTTACAAAATTACAAAATATACAAATCTGATAATTTGTTCATTACATTGCGAAAGTTCTTTAAAGTTCTTTGTTACTTCTTATTAAGGGAAATTTACAAAAGTTGTGGTTTGATATCACCTGAGGTTGTTGTTGTATTCTTGGGACATCTCCAGTTGTCTTCTACGGGTTGAGTACGTTGTTCTTGGTGTATCTACATCGGGTTGATTTTTAGTTTACTTGAAGCTCTCGAAGATAGGTTGTTTACTTGAAGTTCCAAATGTTGTAATTTCACTTTTCTTAGTGCAGATTCTTGTAGTTCACATTTTCTTTATTTTAATTACAGTTATAGTTCTCACTTTGCAGTACTACAGTCTAGTAGTTAACTATGTTACACTTACATTTGATTTTGTTTTTAAGAGATGTGTTGGCTACCTTTTTCTATTTTCTCACAAACTCTAGACACTACATTATTCACAATAACAAGATTTCACGCTGGATATGCTTCTAGAGAACATACACATACGTATATGTGTACAACACCAAAACTCACGTCTACTCATTGCGACGTTCTACGGCCGAATGCGCGTACGGTTTAGGGGAGAGGGCTCAGTAAGCTAGTGCGTATTTACGCACTAAGAAAATAGTTCGTACTTTTCTATTATTATTTATTCATTAATTAGAAGATAAATACTTTGTTTATTTTATTATGACTTAGGGATTTCTTTATTTCTCTAGTCGCATTTTTAATTATTTAAGTAATTATTATTATTATTCACTACTTAATACTTTTCTTGGCGTGTTGGTACTGGAAGGTTTCAAGTTGATTCAGGAATCTGGGTATAGGTAAGGGTGTATGATACTCTTACTTCTTAAAATTAAAAAATTTTAATCTGTGCGATTTTTTTGATACATTTAAAATCGTCACATCCTCCTGCACTTAACTATGAAACACGGGGGGGGTGTAATAATATAATTCTAATAAACAATTATATTTCATACTGAAATTTCTCTCTCACAGCTTATTTCTATTCATCAATCGATTATCTTATACTTATGTCACATCTAAATTCTACTACATCTACTATATAAAATACACAAAACGTAAATCTACCTTATTTCAATTCTTATATCTACTACCGGTTTTTTCTTGAATTGCTCACTCGTTTTACGGAGTTATACTCATGAGTATTTTACTAATAATAATACCGTATTGTAAGAATAATAGAATTACTTTTAGTTTACAGCGCTAAAGATTATTTTTCTTTCTTTCTTTCTCTTCATCTTCATTATACTTGTCATCAGATTTCTCATGTATAATACCATTCTCGCAGGACATTAGCTAAGGTTGATCAGGCCTCGCTTGTATTCGTACGAGGGGGTTTTGAGTTTATAGTTACCTATAGTATAGGATGTTACACAATCTTATCCTATTTCGGTATAAGTCTATACAACATATTTTATTCTTAATACTTAGATAGTATTCTAGGTTTTCTATCTTTCTCGTAGTCTTCCTTCTGTATCTTGACACGAAAAACATTTTTTTATTTGAGACAAATGACTTCTGCGAACGTAATTTTCTGTATTGGGTTCATACAGAGCTACAGTAACGGGGGTGATGAACTTACGAATTTGGTAGGGGCCACACCATCGATAAGATAGTTTCGAAGTGATCCTATCAACTGCTTTACTCATAGGATGAGTTTTATACATGACTAAATCACCTATTTTATACTTTATTAGCTTATTATTATTCTCATGATACTTCCTTGATTTCGGTAAATTAGCTCTCAGATTTGCACGAGCTTCGTTCCATATTTTTCGTATGTTATTCCCATTCACGTCGCGGGGTAATAACTCATTGATTTTCCACTTTGTGGTTAAAGGATGGTTGGGTTTGTACTTGTACAGTAAATCAAATGGTGTTGATTTATGACCTTCGTGATACGCTGAATTGAATGCAAATTGTATCCACGAAATATTTTGATCCCAGGTTGTCTGGTCTTTAGCATGATAAGATATTAATGCTGATTTTAAGTTACGCAAGTATCTTTCTGCTATATTTCCTTGCGGTCTGTACTCGGTCACGGTAATATGATTTATACCTAATTTAAAACACATGTCATTAAATTCTTTCGATTTAAACTGGGGTCCATTGTCAGATATTAAGCTTAAAGGTGTGCCATAGTCTTTAAATAGTTGTTCTTGTAGAATTTTAATTGTCGTAGATGCTAATGCACGACGCATAGGATACAGCCACACGAATTTAGTGAATGAGTCTACACAAATTAACAGCATAGTATTTCCGGATTTAGAGCGGGGATAAGGTCCAGAATAGTCGATGTATATTTTCGAGAAGGGAGTGGTAGGTATTTCGGAGATTAATTTTCCGACTTGACTGGTTCTTGCTGGTTTGCTCAGCGCACAAATTTCGCATTCTTTCACGAACTTTTTTATTTCACTATTCATGTTTTCCCAGTGGTATTCCTTGCGAATACGATGTATCGTTTTCCTAATTCCCATATGAGCTCCAATTGTAGATGAATGATAGTACTCCATTAACATGGGTTTGATTATTTCCGGGGCGATTATTCTTAGTAATTTTCCGTTTGCCTTCTTAAAACAAAGTACTCTTTTACTCAAGATATATTTATCAGAGTTATTTCCTTTTTCTATTTGTTCGATTATTTTACACAATTTCGGATCTTGTTGTTGGTGATATGCTATATCCTTAAATGCAAGGGGAAAATTAGTAATTAGTGTATTAACGATAGTGGTTTCAATATTGTCTTCTCCAGATCTTGTATTGGGTAGTTGGAACATGCGGGATAGAGTATCGGCCACTACATTTTGAGTTCCACGAATATGTTGCACTTTGAACTTGTAGCAATTTAATCTTAACACCCATCGTCCGATACGACCTAATTGCTTTGGGTGATTTAATAACCATGATAAAGCTTGATTATCGGTTTCTAGTAGAAATTCTTTGTGTTCCAAAAATGGTTTGAATTTATCAAAAGCAAATACTACGGCTAAACATTCCAGTTCATAGACTGAGAACTTCCTTTCTTGCTCGGTCAGTGTCCGGGATGCATAACTGATCGGGAGTCTAGTATTATTTATTTCCTGGTATATTACGGCTCCTAATGCTACACTTGAACTATCGGTCTGTACGATAAATGGTTTACTGAAATCCGCTAACTGCAATACAGGAGGGGATATAATACTTTCTTTAAGTGTTTCAAACGCTTCTTGATGTTGAGTAGTCCACTCGAATTTCGTTCCTTTCTTTCTTAAGGCATTCAATGGGGCTGCTATATCTGCTAAGTGGGGTATATACTTATGAAAATAATTAATCATACCTAAAAATCTAGCTATACCTTTGACTTCTCTGGGAGGTAAAAATTCTCGGATTGCGCGTGTACGTTCGGGATCGATGGTAACCTTACCTTCGGCTGATACTATGTGACCTAAAAATGAGAATTGTTTCACTGCGAAATTAACTTTACTAGGGTTTACGGTCAGTCCGGCTTTCTTTAACCGGGATAATACTTCACGCAAGTGATCAATATGTTGATCCATTGACTCACTATATACTACTATATCGTCGAGATAATGATATACAAATTTAAATTTAACATCATGGAAAATTTTTTCTAACAGTCGGCTGCATACTGAACTTCCTTGTGATATACCGAATGGTACTCTCGTAAATTGATATAGATTAAATGGGACAGCAAAAGCAGTTAAATGTTTTGATTCCTCAGCTAGTGGAATTTGATGGAATGCTTGGTTAAGATCCATTATGGTGAAGATTTTCGCTTTTGTAAAATAGTGAAACGCACTGTGTATGTCTGGCAGTGGTATCGATTCAAATTCTATACTCTTATTTAGTTGTCTATAATCCACGACTAGTCTATGTTTGTCAGTTCCTTTTGGTACTAGGAATGCAGGCGATGAATATGGAGACGTTGATGGTTCAATGACGTGCTGATCAAGGAGTTTGTTAATGTGGTTTCTCATGATTTCCATTTTGGGTGGAGATAGTTTGTATGGGTGGAGTCGTATTACTTTGTTGTCACTAAGATTTATTTTATATTCAATTAAATGAGTTAATCCTAACTTGGGGGTGAGTACAGCAGAAAAATCTTTTATTAACTTTTGGATTCTTAGTCTCTCATTTCCTTTTAAATGACTTAGACTCGATTCATTAGGCTCTGAATGAATATTTGCGGTTTCACTAACAGTGTCGTTACTTAATTCGGAGTCGAACTGATATTTTTGAGTACGATCAAATCTGAAAAAATATTGTTTTGCATATATATCAAGGATTAAAGCAGTTTTTCTTATAAAATCCGCGCCTAATATTAAGTTCTGTCCTAACTCTTCAGCTACTAGTAGGGGAATGTACCAAGTAAAATTCTGAATTTTTAATTTCACCGTAATACTGTGAGATATCTTTAGGTTTTGTTTATTTGTGGTGGTACACTTTATGTTCACCATTTGGCTACGTTTAATCAGTTTATGATTAGCTAATAAGGTGGCTAACTGTTTGCTAATTATACTACGGGTAGATCCTGAATCAATTAAACCAAGGGTTTTCGTTTCTCCAAGGTCTATCTGTACATAGGGTTGTTGGCATATACTTGTTTTACATGCACCAATAGAGTTGCACTTCTCGATAAATTTTGTTAAATAAGGATCTCTGCGTTTATTTTTACTCATCTTTATTTGACGCTTAGTATTGTTGTTACCTTTCCTTCTGATGCTTCGAAAGACGTAGGATTTTCGGTCTTCCAGCTTCACACATTTTTTGATTGGTCGGTTTTCTGTAGATAACGCTTTTGTTTACATAACTTGCTAATATGTCCGGCCTTTCCACAGTTATAACATCTTCTTTCCTCACTTACTTCGCTCGTAGGTTGTCGGGATTTTGGTTTAGAGTATGAAACATGGGGATAGTTTTGGGTTTTATGTGTACTTACGAATCGCTTATCGCGGTAGTTTCGGGTATCATTTCCAATAGGTCTAGTTTGGAATGAATTTCTTTGTTGACTCTGGGACATAGAAACACTTCTATTCTGGTCAAATACCAGACGTCGGACGAATGTATACAACATAGTTCTAGTTCCGTAAAAGTTGTAGGTGGCTTCACGAGTGCTAGTCGAGATCGCTCCTCGGGGGATAGTCTTACTATGATATTGTCTACTAACTGTTGTTCGCTCCATTTAACTTGTAACAATAAGGCAGATTCTCTTACTTCAGAAATATAATGAGCTAGTCTCTCGTATGTACCTTGTGCACGATGTACTAAGTTTCGCTTCAATTCTTCGTAGATACCGGTGGGAATGAAATGTCTTATTAGTGTGGTATGAAGTTCTTCTACCGATTGATTATACCTTAGGGATTCTAACACTCTATCTTTTAATGGAGATCTACACTTAGGTAAAATAACTTGCAAAATCTGGTTATCTCTTAGTTGTTGCAGTTCCTTTAATTCTAAGATATGTTTGATAAAATTAATGAGCTTTGTAATATTCAGCCCATCAGTGATTTGTATATTGGACAAAATACTTTCTACAGGGTGGGTTATTTTTCCATAGAGCTCGGGAGTTAAATTTATTTGGCTCATCATTCTAGGATTTTCCGCAGGTTGATTAGTCCGCGAATGAGAAGGTAATTCGTAGGTATGGGTCATATTTTCTAGTTCATTAGGGAGTGACGTAACGTTTACTGCTTGAATATTTACTTGACTACCACTTAACCGTTCCTTGAATGGACCTATATTGGATTCCTGCAGAATCTGAATTTTTGCAGTACCGTTTGGTTGTTCTTGAGTCGGCGATTGGGTAGGTGAAATATTTAATTTCGTCATTGCTTCTTCGATTTCGTCTAATCTAAACAATTCGGATCGTCTACGTAATTAGTGTATTATCTCAGGTAATTGTTTTAATGCTTCCTCGGCGAATTTTTGTACATCAGGAGGGATATCTTTATCACCGGGCCAGGTCAACAAATTGGTGATACGACGGTATAGATGCTCAATTCTTTGGGTGGTGCGTAATATTACTGCGGGGGATTTTTCATCACGCAGGGTTTGTTCGTACGAAGTTAGTTCTGTATACTTACGATAACACGTTTCTTTTTCGCTATTGAAATCTAAAACACTCAAACGACTTAATAATGAAGGTTTGTCCGGTTTATTTTCGCGTAACGTCTTGCGAAGTTCCGCGACAGTTACATTAGAGTAGGGGAGACCACGCCATAATGCTTCATATGTTAATTCGTCTTTCAACAAGAAATCGGGGTTAAATTGAGTCATTTTTGATAATAACCACTTTAAACACACGACGTATTACGAACGACAAATCTTATGTCACTTACTTTACTTCGTTTTCTCAATGTTTAAAAATAGATAACATTAATTCATTTAAACACATACACATATATCTTATTTCATATTAAGCTTTGGGATGTAATCTTATCTTAATTAATCAACATAACTTATTTCACAACAATTAAATTCTCAGTATTGACATATATAATTAATTAAAACAAAACGATAATACTATTTTAGTAGAGAGAAATTTCATATACGGAAAGTTCATTGATTTAACAAACAGCACAAAGAATCAGCTGTTTTGGGGTGTCGTCTAGTTGCATAGGGTGGTAATTCAGAACAATACAAAAACAGGAAAGAGCTTGTCTAACGTGGCTTTGTTTGCTTTAGGGAGGAGGGGTTATGAATGAGATGGGTTCTTACAAAGGGGAGAGTTTACATTCCTCAACACATATTTAACATGAACCAACTGGCTTGGAAATGACTTGTTTGGAATGGATTCCCTACCAGCTATTACTTGCTTAACACGGCAAACTCGCGATACTAATATTATTATTATATAATTAAAATTTTACTCATTTTATAATTTTTTTTTTTTATTTCTGAGTGAATAAATTTATGTTTGTCCTTTTTATCGTTAACGACTTATAAACTTACACAACAACAATTACATAATTATGTTGCAATTTTCAGTACGTGACACTCTGTAAACAATATTTTTTTTTACCAAGTAAATTACACAATTTTAAATTCAGCAGAGTGGCGCAATTTTGTGCCGCCCCTTGGCAAGACAACACAAAAATCGGGAACTAGTTTAATTATTTGCCAGTAAACTAAACCAGCTGCCGTTGTTAGTAAAACTCTTACTAACAAATTACAAAACAAGTATGATATAGGAAACTGACAAGGTTTGCATAAACTTATTCACTAACTAGGTATTAGCTAAAACATCTCTTTATTGCTATTGAAATATTAATCAAACATTATTCCTGATTTTAAAGAAAGTTATTTTAGTAAATAGCGCTTTTACTGCTTCAAAGATCTTAATTATATTATTCTTGTTATATCAAAATTTATTCATATAACTGTTAGTTTTAATACCACGGATCCGGGTCTCAATTTTCTCAAAATTATTAATTTATCAATATATACATTACGGTTACTATTACTCCTTACAAAATTACAAAATATACAAATCTGATAATTTGTTCATTACATTGCGAAAGTTCTTTAAAGTTCTTTGTTACTTCTTATTAAGGGAAATTTACAAAAGTTGTGGTTTGATATCACCTGAGGTTGTTGTTGTATTCTTGGGACATCTCCAGTTGTCTTCTACGGGTTGAGTACGTTGTTCTTGGTGTATCTACATCGGGTTGATTTTTAGTTTACTTGAAGCTCTCGAAGATAGGTTGTTTACTTGAAGTTCCAAATGTTGTAATTTCACTTTTCTTAGTGCAGATTCTTGTAGTTCACATTTTCTTTATTTTAATTACAGTTATAGTTCTCACTTTGCAGTACTACAGTCTAGTAGTTAACTATGTTACACTTACATTTGATTTTGTTTTTAAGAGATGTGTTGGCTACCTTTTTCTATTTTCTCACAAACTCTAGACACTACATTATTCACAATAACAAGATTTCACGCTGGATATGCTTCTAGAGAACATACACATACGTATATGTGTACAACACCAAAACTCACGTCTACTCATTGCGACGTTCTACGGCCGAATGCGCGTACGGTTCAGGGGAGAGGGCTCAGTAAGCTAGTGCGTATTTACGCACTAAGAAAATAGTTCGTACTTTTCTATTATTATTTATTCATTAATTAGAAGATAAATACTTTATGTTTATTTTATTATGACTTAGGGATTTCTTTATTTCTCTAGTCGCATTTTTAATTATTTAAGTAATTATTATTATTATTCACTACTTAATACTTTTCTTGGCGTGTTGGTACTGGAAGGTTTCAAGTTGATTCAGGAATCTGGGTATAGGTAAGGGTGTATGATACTCTTACTTCTTAAAATTAAAAAATTTTAATCTGTGCGATTTTTTTGATACATTTAAAATCGTCACACACTAAAGGGTTGGAATAGGTTGATACCGACCTCTCTATAATACCACCCTCTAACATTCTATTCAATTCCAACTGCACTGCCCCCCGTTTTGAATATGGTACCAGGTAACTTCGTTGTATATATGGCGCATGTTCCCTCACCTTTAATTCACACTCATAACCTTTTGCCCTTCCTGGTTCCCCGGCAAACACTCCCCTAAAACCCTCGACTACCCGCCACAACGCCTGTCGTTGCGGACTCCCCATTGCGCCACCCTCACCACAAAATTTAACCGCTCTATCCGCCCATATTCTCTCCTCACTCTCATCACTCACTCTCTCTCTACACATATTCACACTAAATTCCATATCCCTATCTACGACCCTATTTGGTATAACCCTTATACCCGAATATATACTCATTCGTCAAATAAGGGTTGAGAAATTTCAAATTCCTCCAAGGCATGTAATACCGTTACATGTGTGTAATAAGGGCCGTTTCATGAATGCCTTGGATGAATTTGAAATTTACAGTGCATATGCAAACCCAATGAGTCGCGATATCGTGCTAAATGACCACCTGAACTTTGTATCCAACCGATTGTACGATACTGCCTTGAGTCTGCTCACTGGGGCTACGATAAGGTAGCAACCGCTCAGTAGCAGAATGAACTTGAACGGGTGCGCACCCAAATCCGCGTACGGTTCATATGCATATCTTGACATTTTAACTTTTTAACGATCTCGTATGAGTGACTGTTTTAACTTTTAATATCTGATGATGGAGTATATGCTCCGAAACGCGTCATAGACGAAGCATAGGAAATCACACGGCGGATAATTAAGGTAATTAATTTATTAATTACTACTATTAAATCGGTTAAATTCCCTCACCCTATTCAAAAATTGCATCAGGTGTACTCTACGGTTGTCACAGTTAAATTGTTCGAGTTCTATGTCATCTTTTGCTTCACGAGTATACAACACTCGCTCCGCAACACTATTTATATTTTGGCTTACGGCCACATGTAATTTATCTTTGATTTCTATAATATGCTGCTCTATCATGCTAAACTTGTTATCATATTTATTTGCATATTGAAGGTTATGTTTATTAATAACCCCCACACTCTCTTGTATTGATTGTTTACATGCATTTTCTACTTCCATTATTTTAATTTCTACGTCATTATTATTTTCATTAATTTTATTTACACATTTATTTTCTATTTCTACACACTGCTCTTCAATTTGAGTTTTAATTTGGTCTGCCATCTGCTCAATTTACATTACTGATTTTACTTTCCATATTTAGTGTGATTTCACAAATTTGTCTGTCAATTTTCTCATCTCTTTCATTAATTTTAACGTCTATACTCTTAACTGCATTATCTAATTTGGTACTTAAATCGTTACATTTGCTAACAAATTTTTCATTAGTATTCTCAAAACGTTCATTAATTTTGTTAATTTGCTTTTTTAACTCATCAAATTTAATATTTTGTTCATCTAGTTTCTCATTGACACTACTTTTAATTTCTTGGATTTCGTTTTTCTGTTCGTCGAATTTGGTATTGAAATTGCTATTATTAATATCAAATCTATTATTAATACTCTCAGACATGGTTTTCATAAAGTTCATCATATCAGCCATTGTACATTCTTTTTCTTTTATTTTGGTTGCTACGGGAGTGGAATTCGCTCCCGGCGCACTAATTACAAATTCGTCTACATTACTGTCACTTATTGACAATGACTCTGTTTGAATACCTGAATCGCTCTTTATTTGACTTTCTGTCTGGCTGTCAGTGAAGCTGACTTCATTGTTACTATTTTCATTAGTATCCATTATTTATTCTTTATAATATTTGTTAACTTGATCTAATCGATTTACTTAATCATAACACCATTAATCTTGTATAATTAAGTATACTACATATCGTTCAAACTGTACGTAATTTACGCACTTTTACATATTTTTTGCGTACCGTTACTCAACCTTGTATCATACTTGAATTTATTTGTAGGTGCGGAATTTTAATTATTATTTAATTAGAACTCGTTCCTAGTTCGTGGCGCCAAATGTGAAGTTATGATTTTTTAACGAATTATAAAATTTTTTCACCTACCTTAAATTCTGTCCAGGATCCCAGCACGAACTGTGAATGCAAGCATGATTGCAAGGTTACACTAATAACATGTGCAACTCTCATTTTGGATAAAACCATTAATATTTTATTGCTCTCTTTAAATCAATCATTTCTTTTAGTTTGTCATTTCTTTCCAGATACTTAATGCGGAAACAAAATATTTCCTTGATTATTAGCAAAACAATCGTATTTAAACACAAATTAACCTAAACACATTATATTTAAGAAAGCAGCCCAGCCTGCTCGCACACACATTCATTCCATTACAAAACCCCTTTTATTTGTATATATGCCCCATTTTATTCAAAATAATTATGTATTCGGTGTAATACTGTTACGCAAGGTTCCTGCTGGCCGCGTGGCTTCTCCTCGACGTGTCACTCACTCAGTTCTCTTTTGAAGTGTCCGAAAAGTTTATGTTGTTAATTTTTTAGATACTGCACTCACTTTCACATTTGTTTAAATACTGCCCTCACTTTCGATTGATATTGAAATTTTATTGATGAGCCCCGTTTAATGGGCTGCCTGGCCAGGCTAAGCATCGGTGAGGAACTGCCAAAAGTATCTGCCAAGTACCCCACTACCAAGGTGTTTTGGACAAGACGGAAAACAATGCCTTATGCGTTAAAGTCTTTGTCACCGCACATTTAACAAGTGCAACTCCCGTGTGTTGGACGTCGACGAAATCTCACTGCCTCTCTATACGTCACACAAATGGGCGGGATCTCTATTATGCTTCCGGCTGATTCTGAGCACATGTTGGAAAAATATCATCTCCAAGCCATATTGTTTTAGCTTCTCGGCGTCGGTTGCGCGCCCGCTGGTGTTTGCGCGTGTCACACAGTACTCCAGTTCTTAGAATTGTATTGCGTTGTTGGATACTTGCCGCATTCCATCGTACAGTTACACCTTACCGTTCCTTCGTTGGACAAAGCTTTTATTTAACACGTGGCTGGCCACACAAATGAAAACAAATCTATGATTTTTTTAATAAAATAAAAAGCCCCTCCTTTTAGCCCCGTTACAGTAGCAATTTTGTTACGTTTATTTTATTTATAAAATCAATATTATTTTTAATACTAAGATCATTTTCAAGTGTAATGTATAACGTTGCAGAAATCTGATCATATAAAGTATCCATAAGTATTATACAAAAGTATCCATAAGTATATAAGTATCCATAGAAATGCAAAAAAGTAAGATAATTTAATAACTAAGTAATGAAGAAAAAATATAAAATGTAGTCAATAAAGAAGAAGCAAGAATTGTAAACAAAAGTAATCATTAAAAGACTAGACTAGACTGACAAACAAATGACTTTGACCCAACCCCAGAGATTGGCCAGATAAAGACCGAAAAAGATGAGAAAAGATTCACAGAGATTAAGAAGACGAATCCATGAAAAGAGACACAAATAAGTAAAGAAAATATGTAAATAATAATGAATAAAACGGTAGTAAATAAAGTACACTAACCATAAAAAATAAATAAGACAATTATTGTTAAATAAAGTATATTGTTAAGGACCTTATAATAATAAGAAAATAAGGCACATAATGTTAAGGAATAGTTGTAAATGTACAACTAAAATAACCTTGAAACCAAGAGTGAGAGATAGGTAGGGAGTGATAAAGATAGACAGTGAAGTGATAAGTGTATTAAAATAAACAACTTATAATATATTAAGAAAAAGGAATAGTAAGCAAGTGTGACAAACCCAAAACATAATCACATGATGAATGAGCAATTAAGTTAAGTGTCCTTGGATTTCGTTGTCCATGACGTGTCCGTTACTTAACTAAATATCACTATTGCATTAACGACTTGGAACACTAGGTTTTTTATAAGTAAAAGCATAAAGTTTTACCTTACAGCCTAAACCGGTTTTCTCCTTTATAAGGCTTCTTCAGAGGCTGCCGTTGGTAGCGCTGTCCGTCTTGTTATAGGCGACGGAATCGAGTTTCGAAAGATCGATGCTGTGTGTGTGGGGTGAGATATGTTCGAATAATGCGTGCGATTTGAAATGTGTCTGTTCATTTAGGATGTCGTTTTTATTTGTTTTTGTGTGTTTGTATATTTCCAATTGTTCTAGAGTGTCTAGTTTTCTGCCTTTTGTGTGTACGTGTAGAATGTTCATGTTATTGTCGATGTTTTTATATGTGTGGTTTGAATTGTGTGTTTTTATAATTACCTCATTGAAGCAAACCACACATATAAAAACATCGACAATAACATGAACATTCTACACATACACACAAAAGGCCGAAAACTAGACACTCCAGAACAATTGGAAATATACAAACAAATAAAAACGACATCCTAAACGAACAGACCCATTTCAAATCGCACGCTATATTCGAACATATCTCACTCCACACACACAGCATCGATCTTTCGAAACTTGATTCCGTCGCCTACAACAAGACGGACAGCGCTACCAACGGCAGTCTCTGAAGAAGCCTTATAAAGGAGAAAACCGGTTTAGGCTGTAAGGTAAAACTTTATGCTTTTACTTATAAAAAACCTAGTGTTCCGAGTCGTTAATGCAATAGTGATATTTAGTTAAGTTAAGTGTATTAGACTGTAAGACACAGAATAATTGTGAGTGTAAAGAATAGAAAAAAATATGATATCAGTATTAGAATCACCAGGGTGATTATTTTTATAGAAGAGATGGTGTAGGTATAACAATTTAAAGAAAGTTGAGTTATTGGCTTAGTGTTTAAGGGAGTATATACAAGAAGAAATAATTTTACAGTAATATATTAGTATGTTTTATGTAAGTAAGGAAGTTATAAGGAGAGTAGTAGCAGTACCTTTATAAGTATTAACAGGCAATATAATAATTATAATTTTCAATGAAAAGAAACATGGCTGAACCATATACAGACCATTGAGTTAGTTATATATTATGTTTTATTAATAGATTTAAGTGCTAAAGAGGTGTGTGAGAAATGGGAATAGGTATAAAAAATAGTAATGACAAATTTAACAAAGCAGCAAAATAATAACTATAATGTAAATTGAAGGCAAAGTATCAGATAAGAAATAATTTTGTAAAAGTATAATAACATCAATAGATTGTAAAACAGTTCCAAAATAATTCAAAAGACAAGAAACAAGAAAAGAAGTTAAGCAGACATGATATGCTCAATAAATAATGTTTAAATATAACAAAATAAGAAATTATAAGATGTAACAGTTTAGGCCTATAAATGACATAGCTGTATAAATACAGAAAACCAATTGTAAACAACTGAAAACTATATTTAAATAACAAAACAAGGTAAATTATGTAATTACCATCAACTAACAAAAATAACATGTCAGAATTATATTAAACCATAGAAATAAGTAAATTATGTATTAACATAGTATTATAAATTTTGTACAAAAGTATTAATACATGGCTTAGACCAGTCTTGTGAGATATCAAACTAATCTTTGAAAGAAAATAGGAACATCTATGTTAATATTTCAACCATTGAAATTATCCCCAAGTAAATATAGTCATTATAAAATATTGATTTATTTTGAACAAAAAACAAGGATTGATAACAATAGTTTCAAATGTACTTAGCCAATCAGAGTTAAGTCAGTTACCATGACTACAGCACGTTGTTATAATTTTGACCGTTATGAAAGGAGAGTTCCATTATTAATTACCCAGAGGAACAGACGCTATATTGATGCTGACCATTTGAAAGAAAAATAACGAAGAAAATCAAACTGTAATGAAACCCAATTGATTAACTGATGTCAACCATAGTTCCTGTAACACATGAAGGGACAATAACCGAATATTAAAACTACAATTAAATAAAAATTGGATGAATTAAGAAACAGACGCCAGGAGTAGACGGCATCCATATCTTTGGAATTAAACGAAGGAAATAATTCATTGGTGAAGACACTTGACGATCCATAACACGAACAACGTGATGTTGTTAAGTATGAAATAAATTATAACTAATTACGAACCAAATTGATTAACCATTTTCTGAATAAATAACTCACTCTAAAATTTAAACACTAATTTCTTTCAAGGATTTATGATTCATATTTATAACACTGCAAGTGAAAGAAATATTATAACCTATGTCAAACTGATAAAACCGACACACACCTTTAACACAGTAAAGTTGAGTTTTCATATAAACCTTATTAGTATTTAAGTACCACAATTGTAAAGTGGTGTAATTTATTTAAACATCTTGTTATAAACCTTTTTCGTACTCAAAAGAATTCACTGGCAGAATAATTTGTATAAATAAGAAACAATAACCATTATAGCTTCATAAGCCTGAAGCACTGCCACCTTTGCTATCCGCTGAGTGAAAACGAATTTGTGGCCGAAGCATAAACTTTGTTATAATGACATTTGTTGTACGATTATTATTTAAAAAAATAATGAATTATTGAACAAATTAAATCAGTACGAACCTTTACTAACTGTCTTGTATTTATTTGAATAGTACTATGTATGTTATGTGCTTTAGCGGAGAGTAGATTTCTTTACGCAAATTTTATGTTGGCAACACGTCCCAACAACGAGCGAAAGTCGAATTCCCGCCAGTCAGCGAGGCAATTCGAATTATTCTGTACCGTATCCAGGAGACCATCTAACTGCGAAAATTTTAATTGTTTTATAAAAAACAATTTGGCGCCTTTCGGGAGTTAAAAAATACAACATAGAACAGGTAAAGACTTCGATACTGGTTATTCGTACGTTCGCGAAGGACGCAGTCTGCGTGAGTTACGTTCCAGAGCGACGACGACTTGGTAAGACACGAGAGTACACATTACACTAATTACACTCTACATTTTTGTAGAATACGACGGAGGAGCAGTATTACAAATGTTTTTTTTTTATAATTTGTAGTAACCTAGCTATCTTGTATCTGGGTGGCTGTTGTGTAATTTATAAGCGGTCTTATAGGGATATTTTGTTTATGTAATTTGGGTAGGCCTGTAAGCTGTGGGGCTTGTGCGTGTATAGGTTTAATGTATCTACGTGTTCGTTCGTCCAACAAATTAATGCATTTATTAATTGTTTCGTTCAAAATCTTAACATAACGTTTAGGTAGTAGGGTCGTCGGCCAATGTCTCAATATTATTACTATCGATAAACTCATGGATTTTATTTAAGTACTCTTGCTGTGGTAACAAAACCACCGTGTTGCCTTTATCTGCTTTTGTTATTATGACATTACTATCGTTTATGTTATCTTTTATATTTCTGATGTGTCTATAGTCGTTGCTGTATTTACCTTTAAGTCTTTGGTTTATATTATTAATTTTTAATAGTTGGTTGAGTTTATTATTTATTATCGTATGGGCTTCATTTTGTGTATTTGTATCAGAATGTTCTTATGGTGGCTTCCACATTCACAACCTCATGTACAAGGTGATCTTTATCAAGTCTAGGCAAATTGTACTTTAAACCTTTACTTAGTAATATTTTTTCTGTGTTTTTTAGATTTATATTAGATAAATTTGCTACGCGTCTATAGAAAGTATGATGACTTCTTATGCTTATATTGTTCTGTTGATTATCGTGCAGAGAACGAAGCTTTTTATTATGGGTAAATAATATTTTACAAGTGACGCATTTGATTTGTTGTTCAATTACTTCAAACACATTGTTACTAACCGCAGGGTGCATTGAATTAAGCAATTCCAAATGAAGTTTATACAACTCATGATTGAGGTTGATTTTCTTTATAGTAGTAGCACGTTTGTTAGTATAAATTTATAGGTACTTACGTTTTATTTCATTAAATAGTAACGAGTCGCTCATTAGAAATACTTACGACGTCGACCGTATGCTTGCCGTTCAATTTGAATTCTCCGCTTCGCCGTCTGATTGATTAACACTACTGGGCGAAGTCGAATTCGTCAACTAATGTATTTTTTAGTTTTTTACTTATCCCGAACTTTTATATTAATCCTTGAATAAATCAAACATACAGTTGTTGCTAGGTACGAGGATTTATTAACAATTTCATATAATTTGGTCAATTACAATTTCTGAAATAAAACATGACATTTATCATTGCGCCGGCATGTTTACTTTTTACGTAGTTGGCTGTCTGCTCATTTCGACGTGTTGACTCTACAATGGCGGATGGTTCTGCGTTTGTTAATTATATTAATATCTCAGGGAAAAGTTCTTTGGACTACAGACTGTTGGTTTACAGACTAATAAATGCACAAAATTTTATAATATACCTTATAACTAATACATAATATGTGATATCTTTAAGTATGGAAAGTAAGTTACCACAAATGAGAATTGGTGCTCACTAGGTTAATGTTTACTTAGCAAGTTTACGTTTTTTAAAACATATTAATATAAAATCAAAATTCAGTGATATTTTTGTTTTATCAGAGGTGATTATTCAATAAAGTTCAGTTCTAAAAGTTAGTTAAGTGGCTGGTGAAGTGAAATAAAATTGTTCCTTTACGGTTGATTATTTAAAGTTTTAATTTTGGTGAAGCATTTAAATTATACTCAACACTCCTTTAAAGCTTCTTCTCTCGGGCGATCCTCTTCTTCTGGAATACTTCTAATGATCCCTTCTTGTATGGTTTAGTGAGATCCAGGTTCAAATATTCTAATTTCGGTGTTCAGCTTCCATCAGTCTTGCAGGTTCAGATGTATCCACAGGTTTAGTTAGGTTTCTTCTATTATTCCTTCAGTAGTTGGTTATTTATGAATTTGGTTCGCTTCTTCCAAGTTTTTTATATAATATTTATAATATAATTGGTAGAGTTATTAGATATTTCATCAGTAGTTAATTTAGGATTGCTTCTTGTATCTTCTTAATCACAATTTGGTAAAATTTATCGATTTTATTACTGATTTGTCTTCATGGGCTACGTACATCCACCCTCTATGCTGGTCAATAATGGAATAATAAATTTTCAACGGTTAAACATGTAACAAGCTTTTGTTGTCGTGGCAACTCTTTAAGATACTCTAACTCTCATTGGCTAATACCTTATAACATTGTTATATTCTAACGTTTTTTTCTGTTCAAAATTTATAAAAATCCTTTAAATTATTATAACTTTCTTATGCTAACTGTAATATTAAATATACTAACACCATAGTTTTGCTTTTTTCTTAAAGATTTTTTGATATCACTTATAGTTTATAACATATTTCTTATTTTTCCAATTGATATTTCCTTATTTAATTATCTTTAAACTAAACATTATGTATCCATTTTTGTACCTTATATTTTTACTTTAATACCTAAACATATTATATACTTTAATTGACTTTTTGCTATTGCTTTATCTTGAAACTTACAAAATTCATTTCATCCATGCTAGGCCTAATACCTAGGTTTCATAATATTTCTATTCAATATTCTTTACAATCTTTTATATTCATTAACTCTATTTATTTGGTTATTGAATATTTACTAAGGAAAAAAACTAACTTAATAACAAACATTTGTGTTTTTAAACATCACACTGTAACTTTGATTTATTTGTTACTTTTAATTATTTTGTAATGTAATGATTTTGAAATTTTATCGGGCGCCATGTTGCAGACTGTACAACAAAATATGAAACTTACCTTGCGGGCCAGAATTCGTGTTAGCGAACCAGTAATTGTGGAATGTATTACCTGAAATAACTCACTCTGGCTTATATTGGTTACCAATGACATTACCTTTTATTATCAAAAGACTCTAATTACATATGAAAATGACTCTACTGAACTATGTGCCAAACACGCACTTTCTATGCCTCGGGGCGTAGTTCCATTTATTTGGTAAACATATAATATCCCTTAAACATATTATAAGCCCTCCAAAATAACGTGTTTTATACTTATTACATAATAAACATGATAAACGTAAATATTGGCACAACCCAGCACTTATTAATATTGAATCATATTAGTATCCACTCTCTCACTCTCTCCCTTTCATGCTCTGGTACAATTTCGTTAATATGAGCTCATTTGAATAATTTTGAATATAAATATTTTATATTTGATTGGTTTTGGCAGCCAATTGTACTTAGCTGTACATTCATCAAAAACGTCCCATCGTGGATCTCACACTCTCGATGTTGTAGTGTCCCATCGTTGATCACACGCTTTCGATGTTGTAGCAACCCAAAATTTGGGATTTTCGTCGAACTGTTAATATATAACTGTTACATTCACATATTTAATAAACTCTTGGTGGTGTAAAATTTAGATAAACAAAGCTTTGTGAATTTGCCGGCCGGCACCCTTCACTGTCGAGATGAAAATGGCAGCGTTTTGTAACTGAGCAATGCTGAGGTGGGGCAAAAACTACATCACTGGTCCTTTGTTCGAAACGCCAAGTCCTGTTGCTTTCAAATGTATTTTGCGTCTCGCATTCCTGTGGCTGATGTCATCAATGGGTTAGGCTTGTTTACACGTTATTATGACGAACTGTTTTTTGCTATTTTTGTGATTTTCCTTTGACCTCGACACAAATCCTGTCCGCTCAATATTACGTCGTTGAAAATTCTCAATAAAACTTTACCAATTTTTTATATGGGACTTTAAAATAAAATACAACAATTAGGCTTTAGAACAATTATTTCCCAAAATTATTATAAGACCAGAATTGTACTGTTACAAAACCCCCTCAATGAAAGATTTTATGCCGAAGCATAAAAAACTCTCATAGACACATTCGTACTTCCTAAAGGGATCAGCTAGGATATGTCCCCACAACCCCCTTACTATTTATGTGAAAAGAATACAATACCTCACCCGTGGTCCGATGATGGTGACAGTACCTGCATGACCTTACTGGACTTCTCCTACGAGATCCCAACACCATAAGGCCAATCAGGTGCTTTACGCTCCTGCTCTGACGCGCTGGCCAGCTCAGGACCGCCATCACAACATCACCAAACACTGAAACAATAAATCAAAAATATCAAAATAGTGGCTTGGTATAATGCTATATCCCTAACTGATCTGTTTCCCCTTAGCTATGTGCTGGTTTGTGTTAAGAAGCACTGGGTTTGCTTTAACTCAACAAGAATTATATAGAACTGCCATTCTCTTCATTGACTACCCTCAACATTATAAAATTTTTTTGATTCCCATCGATAATAAATAACCCTTTTTTGTTTTCATAAATAATATAATTATAGAAGAAACACAAATCCTTATACTACAATTGAAACATATAATCCAAAATTTATGGATACAATTACCAAAATCTCCCGCTTCCTAAAACATTTTATATTAAAAAATTTACTATTATTATCATTAACAGTAAGTAATCCGGTGCTGTTAACAATATTTACCCCTCTTTCTCCTCCACACACACTATTTGTTATACATACATATGATTCATGTTCAAAGTCCTATGCTAATACATAATAAACATAATACATAATGATACACTCATAATTAACATTGCAAGTATTACATTAAAACTTTTATTAATTAGCCATCAATTATTTATCGTTCACTACCATTTAATTCTTCACAATTTCAAATTTATTATTAATATTCATATTACATTATTATTATTTCGTTTCTTATTACCTTTCTACTCGAATTTTCTACTTAACCTTTCACATTTTTATCATTGATTAGTCTGGGTGACTCCTGTATTCACTATGCTTTGACTTATTATACAGGCGCTAACATTTATAATCTTACTCACCTTTCTTTCTACTAACCACTACTAACAACCAGATTTACATATCATGACACCAATTTCTCAATTATAAACACCTTCACTAATTCCATTTAAATCCTCTGGCACCGCTCGTCTTTGTACTCGGATGTGTGTTCCCTACCTGGCCATATACATTCATAATTTTTTGCCCTTCCAAAATATCGGCAAACACTCCCTTAAACTACGCTATTACCTGCCACAACGCTATACGTTGGTCACTCCTTACACCTCACCCCCACTACAAAATATCATCATCAACAAATATATGTTTACCCTTTACTTTACTCACCTCTCTACATATAATCACTACTACTGTGTCCCTAAAATATCTAATACACTCTTTGTGTACTATTTTCTTCAAAATTCTTAGCTATCTAACTCCCATTAACTTTAATTGACTAACTCAAATGCCTTTATTTTAATAATTATCACCCAATCTCTATCCCCTTTTAAACACTTTACATTTCTGTGATCATTGACAATTGCATTAGAAAATTCATCCATCACCTACTAATAACAATACATCTCGATATACTTAATCATTTATTATTCATTTGAAATCTCATCTTAACTTCATTTAAGATTCATTTAACTTCATTATCAAACTTTATTTTGTACAACATTAATTAAGTAATTAATCTTCAATTATTTAATTCAATTATTTAAAATTTCACTATTACTTTCACTTGTTTAGTCAAAGCAAAAACATGTTAATTGTTATTATTAAATCAATTAAACTATGATTTACTGTTACATACATGGTGTACATAAAATTTACCTGTAATACACAACATCAAAATACACAAATACATTGACATTAATACACAAAAAAAAAAAATATACAATCCAACTTATTATTTTATCATTGACCAAAATCAGTTCATATACAGTCCATGTCAAAACCACTGTTCACATATATTAATGTTCGTTACACAATAAAACAATCTATCCTCCGTCATTGAATAACAGTCGAACTTAGGTCTATACAACTTATGTTTTATTAGATATATGATATTATTATTATCAATATAATATTTATCTAAACTTTTATATTCTTCCACAATCTCGTTTGAATTAATAGGTTTGTTCCATATCAATGTATCATATACCATGTCATCATCGGTTATGGTTCCGCCTACCTCAGTATTATCTGTCGTAATCATGTAAGTCATAAAGTCATTTCTATCGTCATCATAACTATCTACTACGACACCCGTTACTTCCCAAGGTAAGTAATTGTTATCATTATTATCACCTTCTACTATTATCGCTATCTCAATTTCACTATAAGGTAAGCATTCACTATAATTATCCACTATCTCTACTCCTAACCTTTCTACAAATTCTCTATACTTTCTATTTATCTTAAAAATCTCTATTACTCTCTTTCTCTCTCTCTCAATATATTTCTCACCATAACACCAAGCTACACTCTCTCTCTCCAGATATGCAGGGGTCACTAACTCATAATTACTGCACCACCTATGAGGTACACAAAAACACCAGGGAACTCTATTTGTAGACCTATCGTCTCCCAAATATAAATCTAAGGAACTCTCGTCCTTCTTAAACACACGTGAAGACTTTACTTCACTCCCTACTACAACATTAAGGGAAAATTCTACCCCCTGCATCCCTTTTACAAATATACTTTCTCTAAGCTCTCTCTCTGACTCAACACACACAAACATCTCATTATCACTCCCAATATTCTCATCATCATTTTCTAACACCATGTTCTTAATCATATCATTATTATTACCTGAAAACTCGTTAGTCAGATTATCATTGTTACTCACCTTGTTAGCACTTAAACTAATACTATTTTCTGTAAATGTATCATCATTACTACCCCCACTATTCTCTACCCCACTTTTATTCTTGTAATTCTCGTCTACTTTACTCTTTGGTATATCAAATTTCTCGTCTACTAATGTTACTGTTTGTTCTTTCATTTTATCGAAATGCGTATGCATTTCATTGATTCTTTTGTTAAACTTAAAATTTTGTCTTTTAATTTCATTTTTTATTTCGTCAAACTTCTCATTAAAATCACTTTTAATTTGAATATTTTGTGTTTTAATTTCATTTTTTATTTCACTTTTAAAGTTATTAAAATTTTCATTCTGTTTGTCAAATTTGTCATTCAAGTTATTATATTTAACATTAGAATCACTTTGTTGTTCATCGAACTTATTATTTATTGTCTCAAGTTTGTTACTTTGTTCATCGAATTTATTATTAAAACTACTCTTAATTCCTTTAATTTCGCTTAATAGTAACTGCATCATAGCAGCTGTCTCATCTGTTTTATTTTCCTGACAACTTGAGATGGATGTTACTGTTACTGTCTCTGATTCTACAGATGCAGTCGTACTCGACTCACCAATCTGACTAATTTGTGTCAATGGAACATCCATCTCACTAGTCAAATTTTCATCAGTTGCACTGATTTCTATTGTTTTATTGTCATTGGTACTCATTTTGTTTATTATGTCTCTAACACATACAATACTGCTAACACATAATATGCATATAGCCTTGTAACTTAACCCTACCTTACGCACGTGTTTACATACTTTCAAAATTACTCCAGGTAATTATTCCGCTTTTCTGGTAGGCACACCCCACATAAAATTATATTTTATGTCGAGTCCATGTTCGGCACGCGCCATTTGTAACTTTTTGTAATGTTTTTGTAACTTTTTGCACGCGCCATTATTTTGTAATGTAATGATTTTGAAATTTTATCGGGCGCCATGTTGCAGACTGTACAACAAAATATGAAACTTACCTTGCGGGCCAGAATTCATGTTAGCGAACCAGTAATTGCGGAATGTATTACCTGAAATAACTCACTCTGGCTTATATTTGTTACCAATGACATTACATTTTATTATCAAAAGACTCTAATTACATATGAAAATGACTCTACTGAACTATGTGCCAAACATGCACTTTCTATGCCTCGGGGCGTAGTTCCATTTATTTGGTAAACATATAATATCCCTTAAACATTTTATAAGCCCTCCAAAATAACATGTTTTATACTTATTACATAATAAACATGATAAATGTAAATATTGGCACAACCCAGCACTTATTAATATTGAATCATATTAGTATCCACTCTCTCACTCTCTCCCTTTTATGCTCTGGTACAATTTCGTTAATATGAGCTCATTTGAATAATTTTGAATATAAATATTTTATATTTGATTGGTTTTGGCAGCCAATTGTACTTAGCTGTAAATTCATCGAAAATGTCCCATCGTGGATCTCACACTCTCGATGTTGTAGTGGCCCATCGTTGATCACACGCTTTCGATGTTGTAGCAACCCAAAATTTGGGGTTTACGTCGAACTGTTAATATATAACTGTTACATTCCATATTTAATAAACTCTTGGTGGTGTAAAGTTTAGATAAACAAAGCTTTGTGAATTTGCCAGCCGGCACCCTTCACTGTCGAGATGAAAATGGCAGCGTTTTGTAACTGAGCAATGCTGAGGTGGGGCAAAAACTACATCACTGGTCCTTTGTTCGAAACGCCAAGCCCCGTTGCTTTCAAATGTATTTTGCGTCTCGCATTCCTGTGGCTGATGTCATCAATGGGTTAGGCTTGTTTACACGTTATTATGACGAACTGTTTTTTGCTATTTTTGTGATTTTCCTTTGACCTCGACACAAATCCTGTCCGCTCAATATTACGTCGTTGAAAATTCTCAATAAAACTTTACCAATTTTTTATATGGGACTTTAAAATAAAATACAACAATTAGGCTTTAGAAGAATTATTTCCCAAAATTATTATAAGACCAGAATTGTACCGTTACAACACATTTCATATAATTAACTTGTTTTTCTTTACAGGTCCATTCCTGAAACTAAGCTTTCTAACTATTATTGTCTTCTGACTTTAACATTACTTGTCATTTAAATTTACTAATACTATTTGGTTCATTTACCAACAAAACTCTTATAACAATTTTTTAACATTACTCTAATTACCATTACTCCCATACACACTCCTTTACTAAGATATAGTGTCTCTTTCTCCCAATTTCACTCTACTATATTACTTTTTATCTTATTTCTAAGTATTTATTATTCACTATTACTTAACGTTCCTTACATTAATAATCCAATCTATTGGGTTAAGTCTTTGTCAGTGTCTTAGTCAATTTTTTATTTAGTAGTGTTGGGCTATCAATCTTCAGGTTATAAGTTTTTATTTTTTTTTCTTTCTACTTTCAGCTTTTCTTCCGTTAATTATTAGTGATTTTTGGTGCTATCTTATGTAATGTTACATAATGCATCGCCACCAAAATTGATTATTTCAAAAAGTAAAGATTGTTTTTCTGAAATCATCAATTACTCTTTCTTCTATTTTACATAGTTTATTAGATAAAGTTGTTATTATTGTGGAATTCATCAATCATCATATTTTAGTTTATCTTTATTGATTCCATGGTTCATGATTCTGGATATGATATTATTCTCCTCTTCTATTCTTTTATACTGAGTGTTGTATCCCTTGAAAGTTTTATCTCCCTAAAATTATTATAGGACCAGAATTGTACTGTTACAAAACCCCCTCAATGAAAGATTTTATGCCGAAGCATAAAAACTCTCATTGACACATTCGTACTTCCTAAAGGGATCAGCTAGGATATGTCGCCACAACCCCCTTACTATTTATGTGAAAAGAATACAATAACTCACCCGTGGTCCGATGATGGTGACAGTACCTTCATGACCTTACTGGACTTCTCCTACGAGATCCCAACACCATAAGGCCAATCAGGCGCTTTACGCTTCTGCTCTGACGCGCTGGCCAGCTCAGGACCGCCATCACAACATCACCAAACACTGAAACAATAAATCAAAAATATCAAAATAGTGGCTTGGTATAATGCTATATCCCTAACTGATCTGTTTCCCCTTAGCTATATGCTGGTTTGTGTTAAGAAGCACTGGGTTTGCTTCAACTCAACAAGAATTATATAGAACTGCCATTCTCTTCATTGACTACCCTTAACATTATAAAATTTTTTCGATTCCCATCGATAATAATTAACCCTTTTTTGTTTTCATAATTAATATAATTATAGAAGAAACACAAATCCTTATACTACAATTGAAACATATAATCCAAAATGTATGGATACAATTACCAAAATCTCCCGCTTCCTAAAACATTTTATATTAAAAAATTTACTATTATTATCATTAACAGTAAGTAATCCGGCGCTGTTAACAATATTTACACCTCTTTCTCCTCCACACACACTATTTGTTATACATACATATGATTCATGTTCAAAGTCCTATGCTAATACATAATAAACATAATACATAATGATACACTCATAATTAACATTGCAAGTATTACATTAAAATAACCAATTCACATTTAAGCTTGATTAAAATTTACACACCCTACATCTTTAAATTTGCGTATAAAATTATAACATTACATTTTAATTAATTAATTAATACTTTTAATTATTTAACTTTTATTAATTAGCCATCAATTATTTATCGTTTACTACCATTTAATTCTTCACAATTTCAAATTTATTATTAATATTCATATTACATTATTATTATTTTGTTTCTTATTACCTTTCTACTCGAATTTTCTACTTAACCTTTCACATTTTTATCATTGATTAGTCTGGGTGAACTCCTGTATTCACTATGCTTTGACTTATTATATAGGCGCTAACATTTATAATCTTACTCACCTTTCTTTCTACTAACCACTACTAACAACCAGATTTACATATCATGACACCAATTTCTCAATTATAAACACCTTCACTAATTCCATTTAAATCCTCTGGCACGGCTCGTCTTTGTACTCGGATGTGTGTTCCCTACCTGGCCATATACATTCATAATTTTTTGCCCTTCCAAAATATCGGCAAACACTCCCTTAAACTACGCTATTACCTGCCACAACGCTATACGTTGGTCACTCCTTACACCTCACCCCCACTACAAAATATCATCATCAACAAATATATGTTTACCATTTACTTTACCACCTCTCTACATGTAATCACTACTACTGTGTCCCTAAAATATCTAATACTCTCTTTGTGTACTATTTTCTTCAAAATTCTTAGCTATCTAACTCCCATTAACTTTAATTGACTAACTCAAATGCCTTTATTTTAATAATTATCACCCAATCTCTATCCCCTTTTAAACACTTTACATTTCTGTGATCATTGACAATTGCATTAGAAAATTCATCCCTCACCTACTAATAACAATACATCTCGATATTCAAATATATATTGCGACAACACAAATTACTAAACTATTGGCGCATAGGATATGGTAGTATCTGTATCTTAAATTTAAAGTCTATATTGGAGGGTTTAAGATTATTTATTGCACAAGACATAAGTAATTGTTTATATGGTATATTTGATAAGTATAATAATGGTAGTGTTTGATATAGAGTCTTTTAAAATGTTAGTGTTCATACACGTGATGTGATACGTTACATAAGTGAAGATTCCCACGATGATGTTGCTGTAGAGAAGGGGGGTTTTGCTGAGTTGTTGAGTCGTCAGGCGTGGCTTATAGATGATAGACGGTTCACCCTGAAACGCTTTCAGCTGGGCTGGTGTCCTGTAACAGCTGGGCTGGTGTCCTGTAATTCCCACGATGACTCTGACGCTTCGCACACCACAACGGTTCTATGGATCTTACTATTCGTTAAATTAATATAGAGTTTACAACTAACAAGTATCTCAGGTGACAGTGAGTTTTATATAACAACGGTATATTGAACTTATACCACTCCGGACTCTTCAAGTGTTCACGCGAATCACAGGTCTACCGCGATCAGCAGACCACCCTATGCGGAAATCTTCCACTAACGCGGAAACTTCTTGATGATACCACTTACTATTGCGTAACTATTAAATTTTACTGACACTGCAGAAAATCTCACACTCACTTATTACACACGTAATGCTTTAGTAACAATGCCGTGTGCAAAGAGGTAATCAACTGTTCTGAGTTTTCACACGCGTTACTATCGCCGAATAGTCTTTACAGATTCTTGCAAGCGACAGAATCTTGAACAAGAACTGCACGACCCGATCGTAATAGATGGTAGAGAAGAACTCTCGTAATTATGCACACAATGCTGTAATAATAATATTGTGTGTAGTTGTAAAACACTAATAACTCTGAGTCTTCACACGTGTTACTATCGACGTAGTCTTTACAAATTCTTGCAAGCGACAGAATCTTGAACAAGAATTGCACGTCCCGTTCGCGGTAGCTGGCTGAGAAGAACTCTCGTAATTATGCTCGCAATGCGTTAATAACAATACTGTGTGTAGGTGTAATACACGCACAGATCTGAGTCTTCACACCCGTTACTATCGCCGAATAGTCTTTACAGATTCTTGCAAGCGGTAGAATCTTGAACAAGAACTGCGCGAACCGACCGTGATAGCTGGTTGAGAAGAACTGCCGGTGCAACAACAGGCTTAAGAAAAATTCCGACCACCTTCCAGCATTTTATTGGTGGAAGGAAGTCACATGGTTACATACACCATGACATGCAACTTTTCATGATGTAAAGTGCATTAACTTTGTAAGAGCATGCATAGCAGTAATCAGAATACCCTTATCTCATGCATAACTGCATACTTTACTGATATCATATATGAATGTAAATAATAGCCAGAAATATACAGGGATTGTAGCGAATACCTATGTCTACGTTCAGTTCAATGTCATAACACAACGATAATTTATTCACGCACAGCCAGGGAAACGTTTACCACTCGCGCACGCGTGCACATTTCCACAAACACAGTACATGAATAAACAATAAATAAATAATACACAGTTTTACTAAACTTAAATCCTTATCCTTACTAAAATACAACTGATATCCTAACAAAATCTAACAATCTACCAATTTAAACATGAATGTTCCTAGTCTGTGTATTATATGAGCTTGCCCTGCTTATCAGGATCCTGTGATTCATTGCAATATATATATATACTTAATCATTTATTATTCATTAAAAATCTCATCAAATCATTTAACTTCATTATCAAACTTTATTTTGTACAACATTAATTAAGTAATTAATCTTCAATTATTTAATTCAATTATTTAAAATTTCACTATTACTTTCACTTGTTTAGTCAAAGCAAAAACATGCTAATTGTTATTATTAAATCAATTAAACTATAATTTACTGTTACATACATGGTGTACATAAAATTTACCTGTAATACACAACATCAAAATACACAAATACATTGACATTAATACACACCAAATAAAAAATATACAATCCAACTTATTATTTTATCATTGACCAAAATCAGTTCATATACAGTCCATGTCAAAACCACTGTTCACATATATTAATGTTCGTCACACAATAAAACAATCTACCCTCCGTCATTGAATAACAGTCGAATCTTAGGTCTATACAACTTATGTTTTATTAGATATATGATATTATTATTATCAATATAATATTTATCTAAACTTTTATATTCTTCCACAATCTCGTTTGAATTAATAGGTTTGTTCCATATCAATGTATCATATACCATGTCATCATCGGTTATGGTTCTGTCTACCTCAGTATTATCTGTCATAATCATGTAAGTCATAAAGTCATTTCTATCGTCATCATAACTATCTACTACGACACCCGTTACTTCCCAAGGTAAGTAATTGTTATCATTATTATCACCTTCTACTATTATTGCTATCTCAATTTCACTATAAGGTAAGCATTCACTATAATTATCCACTATCTCTACTCCTAACCTTTCTACAAATTCTCTATACTTTCTATTTATCTTAAAAATCTCTATTACTCTCTTTCTCTCTCTCTCAATATATTTCTCACCATAACACCAAGCTACACTCTCTCTCTCCAAATATGCAGGGGTCACTAACTCATAATTACTGCACCACCTATGAGGTACACAAAAACACCAGGGAACTCTATTTGTAGACCTATCGTCTCCCAAATATAAATCTAAGGAACTCTCGTCCTTCTTAAACACACGTGAAGACTTCCCTACTACAACATTAAGGGAAAATTCTACCCCCTGCATCCCTTTTACAAATATACTTTCTCTAAGCTCTCTCTCTGACTCAACACACACAAACATCTCATTATCACTCCCAATATTCTCATCATCATTTTCTAACACCATGTTCTTAATCATATCATTATTATTACCTGAAAACTCATTAGTCAGATTATCATTGTTACTCACCTTGTTAGCACTTAAACTAATACTATTTTCTGTAAATGTATCATCATTACTACCCCCACTATTCTCTACCCCACTTTTATTCTTGTAATTCTCGTCTACTTTACTCTTTGGTATATCAAATTTCTCGTCTACTAATGTTACTGTTTGTTCTTTCATTTTATCGAAATGCGTATGCATTTCATTGATTCTTTTGTTAAACTTAAAATTTTGTCTTTTAATTTCATTTTTTATTTCCTCAAACTTCTCATTAAAATCACTTTTAATTTGAATATTTTGTGTTTTAATTTCATTTTTTATTTCACTTTTAAAGTTATTAAAATTTTCATTCTGTTTGTCAAATTTGTCATTCAAGTTATTATATTTAACATTAGAATCACTTTGTTGTTCATCGAACTTATTATTTATTGTCTCAAGTTTGTTACTTTGTTCATCGAATTTATTATTAAAACTACTCTTAATTCCTTTAATTTCGCTTAATAGTAACTGCATCATAGCAGTTGTCTCATCTGTTTTATTTTCCTGACAACTTGAGATGGATGTTACTGTTACTGTCTCTGATTCTACAGATGCAGTCGTACTCGACTCACCAATCTGACTAATTTGTGTCAATGGAACATCCATCTCACTAGTCAAATTTTCATCAGTTGCACTGATTTCTATTGTTTTATTGTCATTGGTACTCATTTTGTTTATTATGTCTCTAACACATACAATACTGCTAACGCATAATATGCATATAGCCTTGTAACTTAACCCTACCTTACGCATGTGTTTACGTACTTTCAAAATTACTCCAGGTAATTATTCCGCTTTTCTGGTAGGCACACCCCACATAAAATTATATTTTATGTCGAGTCCATGTTCGGCACGCGCCATTTGTAACTTTGATTTATTTGTTACTTTTAATTATTTTGTAATGTAATGATTTTGAAATTTTATCGGGCGCCATGTTGCAGACTGTACAACAAAATATGAAACTTACCTTGCGGGCCAGAATTCGTGTTAGCGAACCAGTAATTGCGGAATGTATTACCTGAAATAACTCACTCTGGCTTATATTGGTTACCAATGACATTACCTTTTATTATCAAAAGACTCTAGTTACATATGAAAATGACTCTACTGAACTATGTGCCAAACACGCACTTTCTATGCCTCGGGGCGTAGTTCCATTTATTTGGTAAACATATAATATCCCTTAAACATTTTATAAACCCTCCAAAATAACGTGTTTTATACTTATTACATAATAAACATGATAAACGTAAATATTGGCACAACCCAGCACTTATTAATATTGAATCATATTAGTATCCACTCTCTCACTCTCTCCCTTTCATGCTCTGGTACAATTTCGTTAATATGAGCTCATTTGAATAATTTTGAATATAAATATTTTATATTTGATTGGTTTTGGCAGCCAATTGTACTTAGCTGTAAATTCATCGAAAACATCCCATCGTGGATCTCACACTCTCGATGTTGTAGTGTCCCATCGTTGATCACACGCTTTCGATGTTGTAGCAACCCAAAATTTGGGGTTTACGTCGAACTGTTAATATATAACTGTTACATTCACATATTTAATAAACTCTTGGTGGTGTAAAATTTAGATAAACAAAGCTTTGTGAATTTGCCGGCCGGCACCCTTCACTGTCGAGATGAAAATGGCAGCGTTTTGTAACTGAGCAATGCTGAGGTGGGGCAAAAACTACGTCACTGGTCCTTTGTTCGAAACGCCAAACCCCGTTGCTTTCAAATGTATTTTGCGTCTCGCATTCCTGTGGCTGATGTCATCAATGGGTTAGGCTTGTTTACACGTTATTATGACGAACTGTTTTTTGCTATTTGTGTGATTTTCCTTTGACCTCGACACAAATCCTGTCCGCTCAATATTACATCGTTGAAAATTCTCAATAAAACTTTACCAATTTTTTATATGGGACTTTAAAATAAAATACAACAATTAGGCTTTAGAACAATTATTTCCCAAAATTATTATAGGACCAGAATTGTACCGTTACAACACATTTCATATAATTAACTTGTTTTTCTTTACAGGTCCATTCCTGAAACTAAGCTTTCTAACTATTATTGTCTTCTGACTTTAACATTACTTGTCATTTAAATTTACTAATACTACTTGGTTCATTTACCAACAAAACTCTTATAACAATTTTTTAACATTACTCTAATTACTATTACTCCCATACACACTCCTTTACTAAGATATAGTGTCTCTTTCTCCCAGTTTCAGTCTACTATATTACTTTTTATCTTATTTCTAAGTATTTATTATTTACTATTACTTAACGTTCCTTACATTAATAATCCAATCTATTGGGTTAAGTCTTTGTCAGTGTCTTAGTCAATTTTTTATTTAGTAGTGTTGGGATATCAATCTTCAGGTTATAAGTTTTTATTTTTTTTTTCTTTCTACTTTCAGCTTTTCTTCCGTTAATTATTAGTGATTTTTGGTGCTATCTTATGTCATGTTACATAATGCATCACCACCAAAATTGATTATTTCAAAAAGTAAAGATTGCTTTTCTGAAATCATCAATTACTCTTTCTTCTTGTTTACATAGTTTATTAGATAAAGTTGTTATTATTCATATTGTGGAATTCATCAATCATCATATTTTAGTTTATCTTTATTGATTCCGTGGTTCGTGATTCTGGATGTGATATTATTCTCCTCTTCTATTCTTTTATACTGAGTGTTGTATCCCTTGAAAGTTTTATCTCCCTAAAATTTTTCTTCTCTTCTATTCATATAAACTGGTACTAGTCAGATGGCACGTGTGGCTCTATTGCTCTGCTATCCATTTATACATATTTTGAGTTCAGAGGTCATGCCTATCTGCTCAATAAAATAAAGTGATTGTTGGACTTATGTCAACATACAATCGCCATTTAATAATAATAATAATCGTCTATTTGCGACTCATATAATATAAATATAATAAAACACTCTTGGGATTAATTATTCTGTTTTTATTCATATCATGACCTTCTCTTCTCATTGATTTATTTGGATTCCTTCTCTATGTTTGTGGTGAAGTTCTTAATGTATATTTTGTATTATTTCCTTAACTGACTTCATATTATAGTTGTTTTACATGTTACTACTTGTCTTCTCACTTATAATTAATGTTTAAATTGTAGCTGTTTTTTGGGTTACTTATTCAATTCTTCTCATCATTGATAGTCCGTTTAGCAGTTCATTGTCCTCCTTTATTTGATTGTCTTGTCTGTTTTTTTTTTAAATGTTATTTCTTTGTGATCCCCTTTTGCAGTTGGGTTATTTAATTATGTTATGTAGTGTCATCACTTTTGTTAAAATTTTAGTATTTTATGTCAGTTTTTTATGATGCTTCATTATATTTTTTCTTCAAAATTATATTGTTTCATTTACTTTGTTTCACACACTTAGTTGTAAGTTGTTCTTACTTTTATTTTGAATTTAGGTAATGTTTTATTCTCAAAATTCTTCTTTCGTAAATAAATCGTTTCCAATATTTTGGTGTAAGTTGTTCTTACTTTTGTTTGGAATTAGGTAATTAGGTATTTTATTCAAAATTCCATACAAATACTTCCACCTCTGTTTGTTTTTTATTAATTATTAGTGTCATATTTTTCTTCTTTCTTCCTTTATTAATGCTGTGTCGGTTATCTCTAACATCAGTCCCTTTTCGCAGTAATGTTCACACTTGGTTTACCCGTGGTCCATAGATTCATCTGCACTGGTTGTTTGGATCACTCTGGTATGCATAACTAATTCTGTCCTGGTGATATAGGTCTCTGTTTCCTTGTGCAGCATTTCTTCTACTACTAGATGTCCATTAGTATCCATGCCTACAGTATATCAACCACTTTACCATTTCTTCCATTGGACAGATATTTTGGCAAAGGTACATTTATTATTTGTGGTTTCATTGATATTTTATTATACCCTTCTAATGGTGGTATATTCGATTTACTTATCGATTTTTTAAAGTTGTTACAGGTGGTTTTATAGTAAGTCATTTCTAAAATTTTGTTTGACCTCCTTCTATAATCTTGGAAGTTTATGATTTCTTCATGGTCTGTAATTGGTATATTAAACACGTTTATTAATCCATTCTTCATCATCTCCAATTCTTCTCTTGTATTTATAAGTTTCCTTTGATGCCTTTTCTTAGTCTTCATTTCCAGGTATTTATTATTCTCTTTATTGCTGTTATTTTTATTTGCAGATAACAGTATACTTTTGTATTCTTTTAATTCTGTTTCTTTCCTACTATCTTCTGCCTTTTGGTCTACTGGTTCCTTAACACTTTTGTAACCTCTGTCTAGTGTTTCACTCAATTTCTTGAATCCACTATTCAAAGTTTCATTTAACTTTCTGAAACCTTCATCCATAATTTCCTTCATTTCTTTTCTATGTTCAGTCAATAAATCCATTAATTTCTGTACCTCTTCTTGTGTGAGTACTGTTATTTTCTTGTGTTGCTTCACTTCCTTTTCTTCTATTCTGACTTCTTTCTCAGCCTCCTTTTCTACCATCTTGCTTTGGATACTTGATTGTTCCATGTTTTTATTATTTGGTATTTCTTCGAACTCTTCTATTAATAATCTATTATGTTCCTTCCTCCAATTACGCATATCTTCTCTGGATAGTTCAAACATAATCCTTATCCATTCCTTTAATTCTGCATTTTCCGTTTGTATTGGGTTTTCTGGCTGTCTGATTAACTGTCTCCATTGTTCATACTCCTCCTGTATATATTGCTCTGTCAAATGGGTGTATACTCCCATTCCTTCGTTTTTCATTTGTGTTTCATTACTGTACCAGCTCTCCCAATCATCATCGGTCATTTTCTCCACCTTCTTATTGTTAATGTCGTGGGTTGTCCCAATGGCCTCTTTTTTATTATACTCAGTGTCTAGCTTCCACATTTCATCATAAATTTCTCTCAATGACATTTTGTCGTTTGGTGTTTTCACTACATTCGCATGACTCATCTGTGCTCGTTCGTGATCAGTGGTATTTTTCTTTATGTACTCCATCTCTTTGCTGAATTTTTTAAATAATGCTGTCATCCATTCCGCGTAGCTTAATCGTCCTTCTTGTTCGGGAATTTTTGTTTGTTTATCTTCTATCTCCGTTTCATTATCATTTACTATTTCTTCCTCTATTACTTCCATTCTTTTATATTTCTTTCCCATTATTTTGTTCCGATCCTTCATGGTGTTCTGCATTTTCTGTTTCGTTTTTCTGCAGCCGCCGCTAGAATCTATTTAATTTAATTGTATAGTTTATCAATTAAACCTAGCCCTACTAGTTGGTGCGCCAGTTTGTAATGTAGCGAAAAAGACTAGTTATTAGCCACACGTTGGATGCGTCAATTTGTAATCTAACGGGTTTTGACTGTTAATTTATTGGTACTTACTTTGTACTTACTTTGTCGTTCGTTAAATAGTAACGAGTCGCTCATTATAAATACTTACGACGTCGACCGTATGCTTGCCGTTCAATTTGAATTCTCCGCTTCGCCGTCTGATTGATTAACACTACTGGGCGAAGTCGAATTCGTCAACTAATGTATTTTTTAGTTTTTTACTTATCCCGAACTTTTATATTAATCCTTGAATAAATCAAACATACAGTTGTTGCTAGATACGAGGATTTATTAACAATTTCATATAATTTGGTCAATTACAATTTCTGAAATAAAACATGACATTTATCATTGCGCCGGCATGTTTACTTTTTACGTAGTTGGCTGTCTGCTCAGTTCAACGTGTTGACTCTACAATGGCGGATGGTTCTGCGTTTGTTAATTATATTAATATCTCAGGGAAAAGTTCTTTGGACTACAGACTATTGGTTTACAGACTAATAAATGCACAAAATTTTATAATATACCTTATAACTAATACATAATATGTGATATCTTTAAGTATGGAAAGTAAGTTACCACAAATGAGAATTGGTGCTCACTAGGTTAATGTTTACTTAGCAAGTTTACGTTTTTTAAAACATATTAATATAAAATCAAAATTCAGTGATATTTTTGTTTTATCAGAGGTGATTATTCAATAAAGTTCAGTTCTAAAAGTTAGTTAAGTGGCTGGTGAAGTGAAATAAAATTGTTCCTTTACGGTTGATTATTTAAAGTTTTAATTTTGGTGAAGCATTTAAATTATACTCAACACTCCTTTAAAGCTTCTTCTCTCGGGCGATCCTCTTCTTCTGGAATACTTCTAATGATCCCTTCTTGTATGGTTTAGTGAGATCCAGGTTCAAATATTCTAATTTCGGTGTTCAGCTTCCATCAGTCTTGCAGGTTCAGATGTATCCACAGGTTTAGTTAGGTTTCTTCTATTATTCCTTCAGTAGTTGGTTATTTATGAATTTGGTTCGCTTCTTCCAAGTTTTTTATATAATATTTATAATATAATTGGTTGAGTTATTAGATATTTCATCAGTAGTTAATTTAGGATTGCTTCTTGTATCTTCTTAATCACAATTTGGTAAAATTTATCGATTTTATTACTGATTTGTCTTCATGGGCTACATACATCCACCCTCTATGCTGGTCAATAATGGAATAATAAATTTTCAACGGTTAAACATGTAACAAGCTTTTGTTGTCGTGGCAACTCTTTAAGATACTCTAATTCTCATTGGCTAATACCTTATAACATTGTTATATTCTAACGTTTTTTTCTGTTCAAAATTTATAAAAATCCTTTAAATTATTATAACTTTCTTATGCTAACTGTAATATTAAATATACTAACACCATGGTTTTGCATTTTTCTTAAAGATTATTTTGATATCACTTATAGTTACATTTGGTTCATTTATAACATATTTCTTATTTTTCCAATGGATATTTCTTTATTTAATTATCTTTAAACTAAACATTATGTATCCATTTTTGTACCTTATATTTTTACTTTAATACCTAAACATATTATATACTTTAATTGACTTTTTGCTATTGCTTTATCTTGAAACTTACAAAATTCATTTCATCCATGCTAGGCCTAATGCCTAGATTTCATAATATTTCTATTCAATATTCTTTACAATCTTTTATATTCATTAACTCTATTTATTTGGTTATTGAACATTTACTAAGGAAACAAACTAACTTAATAACAAACATTTGTGTTTTTAAACATCACACATTTCATATAATTAACTTGACTAAATATCACTATAGTATTGACGACTCAGAATACTAAGTTTTTTATAAGTAAAAACGTAAAGTTTTACCTTACAGCCTAAACCGGCTTTCACCTATAGAAGGCTTCATCAGAGGCCTGATGAAGCCTTCTATAGGTGAAAGCTGGTTTAGGCTGTAAGGTAAAACTTTACGTTTTTACTTATAAAAAACTTAGTGTTCCGAGTCGTCAATACTATAGTGATATTTAGTTAAGTAACGGACACGTCATGGACAACGAAATCCAAGAATAATTAACTTGTTTTTCTTTACAGGTCCATTCCTGAAACTAAGCTTTCTAACTATTATTGTCTTCTGACTTTAACATTACTTGTCATTTAAATTTACTAATACTATTTGGTTCATTTACCAACAAAACTCTTATAACAATTTTTTAACATTACTCTAATTACTATTACTCCCATACACACTCCTTTACTAAGATATAGTGTCTCTTTCTCCCAATTTCACTCTACTATATTAGTTTTTATCTTATTTCTAAGTATTTATTATTTACTATTAATTAACGTTCCTTACATTAACAATACAACAAGTCTTATATACTACTTATTATCTAACATACTGCTCTAATATGGTTTGATATATTATTAATAGTTTGTTGTGAATAGTATCTTACCATAGAGTCACTTACACTTCACTTTTCATTTCACATAGTGTTTATTTGTTTATCTAATTTTCACTGGATTGCTATCTGTCATTAAAAGTTTCTTTAATATTATTTTTCATTTGTCACCTTTGTACTCATTATTACAATTGCTAAGCTTGATTTTATTCTACTTGCTTTTGGCTAACTTATTACTTAATAGGGTATTTTTATTCCTATCTTCCTATCTTGGGTTTATACATTTATCTTTCTTTTCTTTTCTTTTAAATCACATAATATATCTATTTTACATTTTTTTTCATATAGTTTACATCTCAATTATCCCCTATCTGATTTTTGTACATTTATTTTACATTTTATTTTAGTCACATTTTAGGCTATATTGATTGTAGTCATGTTTTGGGTTGTATCATGGTTTCTTGTTCTCTCACCTTATCCAATCTATTGGGTTAAGTCTTTGTCAGTGTCTTAGTCAATTTTTTATTTAGTAGTGTTGGGCTATCAATCTTCAGGTTATAAGTTTTTATTTTTTGTTTCTTTCTACTTTCAGATTTTCTTCCGTTAATTATTAGTGATTTTTGGTGCTATCTTATGTCATGTTACAATATAAACTATTAATCTCTTGTTTTATCCAAGTTTTTTGCGCTGTTTGTCGAGTCAAGTATGCCGCCTTTGATTTGCTATTGATGTTGATAACATCATATTTAGGGGTTATGTTGTTTCGCAGTCACATTTGTTAAATTTAATGTTATTAGTGGTTTTAATTAAACGGAATAAATCCTATTGTAGTCCCAAGCCACGTGTTAGTTAACCAAATACACTGTACTCACCGTCTATGGCTTTTTTCCGTGATGTTTTTTTTTTTTTTTTTTTTTTTTTCCCCAGTTTACATGTTTCGAGGCACTTGCCTCATCATCAGAACTTATAAAATCAATCTATGTCATAAAAATGACATTTGTCAAAATATTAAAAACACAATACGGCAATTAAACACAATACGGCGCGTGTTGTCTTGCAAGGCACACCGAACATTTTTAAAACGAATTTATGTACATAGTTTAATTGCGAGTACGGCGCGTGTTGTCTTGCAAGGCACACCGAACATTTTTAAAACGAATTTATGTACATAGTTTAATTGCCGTATTGTGTTTTAATATTTTGACAAATGTCATTTTTATGACATAGATTGATTTTATAAGTTCTGATGATGAGGCAAGTGCCTCGAAACATGTAAACTGGGGGAAAAAAAAAAAAAAACATCACGGAAAAAAGCCATAGACGGTGAGTACAGTGTATTTGGTTTTAATTAACTTAACTTAGGTGTTCTTGTATTTGTAGACCAGTAATGCCTTATAGGCTTCAAAGTTCATTTTTGGTACGGTCTCCAAGTTGCGTAATTTAATAAATTATATAGATTGGTAATTACCTTTATCTAATTCTTTCCTTGCAACTTAATTATTTGCGTAACAACGCGTTTCAGGATCACAGTCCCGTCATCAGTTTATAAAATTAAATCATGCACTAGTCACTCGTCGTTAAGTTTTTTATTATTATTATTATTATTATTATCAAAATACCCTATTATCAAAATACCATATTGGTGTCGGGTTACATCAATATATGATAAGTACATCAACTACACTCTATATACAAATTTTTTCTATCTTACTCTATCCATTGACAATGTCTTCGCTTCCCTCCAGCGCAAGCCTCTTTCTCTCAAAATGTGTCCCATCATTCCATCCCAAGTCAGTTGTGGTCTTCCTCTCTTCGTTCTCCCCCCTGATTTTGCCTCCCAAACCTGTTTTACCATTCTATCACTATCCATTCTCTGCATGTGTCCCCACCAGCATAGTTGTCTCTGTTCAATAAAATCCAGAATCGATATAACTTCCAGATCCTCTCTTACTTGTGTATTCCTAACTCTGTTCTTCCTTGTTTCTCCCACTACTCTCCTAAGATATTTCATTTCTGCCACCTGGATTTTACTTTTTTGGCTTTTGGATAGCACCCACGTCTCACAGCCGTATGTTAAAACCGGTCTATATACTGTTTTATACACACTCATTTTCGTTTTTCTTGATATCTCCTTCTTATTTATAAATCTGCTGTTTACTGCATAGTATACTTTTATTGCGTTTTCAATTCTTTCATTTAATGCGGCTTCTTGTTTCCCATTACTGTCTATTATAACCCCTAGATATTTGAATTGTTTGACATGTTCTATCTTCACTCCTCCAATCTCTATATTTTTTATTTTCTCCCCCATTACCATTACCTTTGTTTTGGTCTTATTTATTTTCATCCCTTTTTCCTGGAGAACTTCATTCCATATATTCAAATTACCCTGTAACGCCCTTTCACTTGTAGCCATTAGCACTACATCATCCGCAAAAGCCCCTTCTGCTACTTCTATACTTCGCAAGTTCCTGTATCCAACATGCATTTTCTTAACCTTCAGTGAACACTTCTTAATAATGTTGTCCATATACAAGTTGAATTATGTTGGACTCAGTCCACCTCCTTGTCTTAATCCATAGTTTGTTGTAAATCCTAACGACCTCATATTTTTACCAATTACATAATTAACATTATTTTTGTATAACCTCTGTACTACCTTAATTATTTTACTCCTTATTCCTCTATTTTTTAAATTTTCCCATATTTTTGTTCTAGGCACACTATCGAAAGCCTTCTCAAGATCAAGAAAAGCCAAACATACCAATGTATCTTGTTGTATCGACTTCTCAGCTATCTGTTGCAGAGTAAAAATGTGATCCTGCACACTTCTCCCTGATCTAAAGCCACTCTGCGATTCCTCCAAACTATTTTCTAAAATTGGGACCAATTTATTATTAATTATCTGCTCATAAACCTTAACAATTGTATTTAATAGATTGATACCCCTATAATTATTACAGTCTCTTGCGTTACCTTTCTTAAAAATAGGAACTATCAATGCTTCCTCCCATTCTCTTGGTATGTCTACACTTGTCCACGCTTTATTGATAATTTCTAAAAGTATTTCTTTCCCCTTTTTCCCCATATTCTTTATCATTTCTGCTGTAATTTTATCTGTTCCAGGTGATCTCCCACTTTTAAGTCCTTTAATCACTACTTCTAATTCATGCATCGTTATTTTTTCTTCTGCAACTTCACCATCTGTCTATCTTCTTCTTCATTAATATTGACTTTATGATCATCTTTGTTGATTTCCTTACCACCTAGTAATCCTTGAAAGTATTCTTTCCATCTATTCATTATATCGTTTCTTTCTATCAGTATTTTCCCATTAGCATTATATATACATATATCATTCTCAGTTTTTTCTTTTCTAAAAGATTTCAATACTCTGAAAAAAAGCTTTTGATTTTCCCACCTATCTCTTTCCAATTTTTCTCCAAAATCTTTCCATGCACACTCTTTCGCTTTTCCAACTAATTCTTTAACAGTTTTTCTTTGTTGCTTATATGCTTCATAGTTATCCACAGTTCTATTAGCTGTATACTTTTTCCATTCCCTTTTAATCTGCTCCTTTATTTCATTAGTCCACCATACCGTCTGTTTTCTTATATTATTCATTTTAGTAACACCACAAACCTCCACTGCTGTATCTATAATTATATCTTTCATTATTCTCCAGCCTTGGTGTATATTAGCATGCCTTATATTTTCACTTAACTTTTGTAATTTTTGCTCGATCACATCTTTAAACCTATTACTTACATCTCTACTTTTCAGCTTATACGATCTGATAGATTTATATTCTATTATTCCTTCTCTGTTGTATATTGTTTTTATCTAATTGTTCTTTACATTTGGTTATTACTAAATAATGGTCGCTATATATTTCTGCACCTCTCCAGACTCTAGTGTCCATTATCATTTTCCTATTGGTCCTTTCAACTAGTATATAGTCAATTATCGACTTCTCTCCCCTATTTGGTTGTTCCCTTGTGAATTTATGTCGTTAAGTTTTTAAAAATTGTTAAACCACTGCACAACATTCGTATTCGCGTAAACACATAGCTATGTGTATTCACTCACGTGCACGTCGACGTAAAGTTAAGGTGCGTTTGTCCACAGACTCCTTAACGTACCCCTAGAGAAGGAGGATTTTATCAAAGAAATTAACACCATAAAAAGCATAGCAATCGCCAATGGATATAGCAGCACGATTGTCGACAAGTTAATCGATAAACACAGACGCAAAAAGAATCTAGGAACAAACAAACCGAGACATGACAATAAATTTATATCCGTTGAGTACACTAACTTGAGGGGAGTTGAATGGCAAAAATGGTAAAAAAATTGGTAAAAAAATTACTTTTTTTTTATTGTATTTTATGATTATATGATTCTTTATGAACAAGAAAATATATAATATAGCCACAAAAGTTCATTCCAACATGCCTAAATCAATAAAATTGTAAATGCCTGCTTGTGAATATGGGGGAAATTTAGCCACGCATATAGTATAAATCTTTTGCCAGATTCATATGGCATTGAAAGGTTTTATTCTTTTTGTTGGGTTGGTGACACTGATAGATTGCTTGTTTGTTATTCATGTTTGCAGAAGAACAGCTGATCAGTTGAATCAGGTGTGGTTTTGAAATAATAGTACATTATAACCAAAGTCAGTTCCTTGTGTTTTATTTTTTACAATTAGTGTGTATGTGTTTGTGATTGTTCTGCTATAATAAGATGACAAAGACAAAAGGTGTGTTCAAGAAAAGACAATTCCATGGAAACAGATTTCTAAAGGCATGTAGGCCTATTATTGAATGTGCAAATAATGCAAATCTTTTTAACCTTGTAACGTCACAAAACATTCCATAATAATAATAACACCAGAAGAGTGAATGATACCAAAATAAAAATAAGTAAGAACCAAGTATAGGTAACAAGGAAGAATATAATAGGATTAAAATAATAAACATTAAAATTATAAAAGAAGATAAGACCTTCAAGTGAACAGTAGTAAAACTACTATCTGCATAATATGACACTACAACATAAACAGAAAATTTGAGAGAGACGAATTGACAAGACAAGTTTCCCAAATAGACTGTTAAGTGAGCTTAGTAAAACCTTTAATAAACGAAGTCAAATAGTACAAGTAAAATAAAAAGATGATCTAAATGGAACCATCAAAGTAACAACCAAATGTATTTAAATAATGTTATAAGAAGATAAAATATGTCAAAAGATGTATTATTAGTCAAGGAACAAAACCTTGTAAAATGAAATATGTAGATCAAAAGAATGGCTTTTGATGAATTGAAATTACTCAATGAGTATTAACTAATATAAATAAAAACTCTAAGTAAAGACACACAACTTACGTGAAGTCTATAATGCAGAGAAAGTTGAAATAATAACAAACCAATGATGACCCAAACAAACCATGAAAATCAAAATCATGTAGAGACCCTACAAAACATAGGGAGATATGAGAATAATAATAACAATAAAGGTGTAAATCACCATACTATGATAAGTATAGTAAATAAGGAAAATGTTGAAATAAGAATAGTGAAGTAAGGAAGTTTATAAATGATAATCAACAAATGTGTACTAATAATTAATATTGTTCAGCTGTATACAGCATTTATAAATAATAATATGTTCAGTTCAATCAAATAATTATGTTGAGAATAGAAATTAAGAATAGTTAAATAAATATTAAGAAAAATGTTAAAATCGGATCTGCATCGTTTAGCAGACGACACTGTAAACAATGCATTATTTAGAATAGGCTATTATTAAAACAGAAATTTTTAATGAAAAATATAACCAAACTGGCATCAAGCCATATCAAAATAATGAGAAAGAAACGAGCTATACAATGCTAATAGTAGAATCTAATTTGTACTTAAAATATCAGATATAAACGGCATCATAAATTTTGTGAATTTTGAATAAATACAAGAAATAAAATAACATATAAACGTTGGCATCATAAATTTTGTGAATTTTGAATAAATACAAGAAATAATATTAAGAACAAAAATGATGCTTCCAATACAATTATGTAATGGCTAAAAATAGAATGACCTCATCATTACATCATTTTCAACCAATCAGAGTTAAGCTAAGTGTCCACTTGAGACAAAACAGTCTCGAGCGAGACTAGACTCACAAATGGATAAGGGCCTGAGAGCAGTCTCGGAGACAAGCACGTGCAAGTATCAGAGACTGCACCTGTCACAAGTGGACATGCTCATTCCTGCTCTCGTGACTTAGTCTCCAGTCTTCTGTCATTGTTGGAAGAGCTGAGACTTGATTTCATTCTTTTAATTTAATTTTTATTTTTATTTCGCAATAAATATTAAGGTAAATAATTTTTCAAAATGAGCGAGAAGATTGTTGTACCAGATAAAAGAGAGTGGACTGATGAGGAAGTGTTCGAGTTAATCCATCTTTATGAGGAACAGGAGTTTTTATGGAATGGAAAACATAAATTGTACAGGAATCGCGATAAAAAAATGAGCATGTTTGAAGAATTTGCGACAAAATTTAAGAACTGTGATGGTAATGAAGTACAGCAGAAGATTCATAACTTACGTAACCAGGTATGTATATTTATCAAAGTGAATTAACCCAAATTCGCTGCCACTTCCTGCAACTGATTAATTAAATTTACTGTCACTCTTAACTTTTCAGGTATCACACGAAATGCAGAAAATGAAAAAACTGAAGAGTGGTGATGGTGCAGATGACAGATACGATAGTAAATGGAAGTTTTTCCCTGCATTAAAGTTCATTGTGCCTAGCTTCACACCAACAAAATCTACGTCAAACTTTGTGAGTATATTTATTAATTTAATTGCAATGTTTTTTACTCTTAATGAATTGGTTTATTATTTCCTAAATAATCAACCTATGGAATCGACCAAAAAAATTATATAATAAGCCGTACGCAAGATTGTTCAACACGCTATAACTTCGGTAATACTGGTCGTATTGAGATGGGATTTTTTTATTTTGTAGATTTCAATTTCTTCTTTAAAATGATATAAAATTCATTACTGTTGAAGTGAAAAAAAGTCGAGAAAAAATTAATCTTTCTCAAGAAACAAATTTTTTTGCATCCTATTTCAAAAATGCTTATGGCATTTGATTCAGCTATTGATTCCCTTCAGTTTATGTCCTATACATTTTTTCGATTAGAGGCTTAGCTTTTGACCTATTAGATCTTAAAAATGGAAATTTTCAAACTTAGAGACCGAATATCTCCCAAAGTAAGGCTCTAATCGAGAAAATGTATAGGACATAAATTGCTTAGAATTTTAAGTAGAATTGAGTAGTGTAAGCCGTTCACCGAACACGGTAACTTTATTGGTATATGTGGTGGGGGTAGTGAAAGGCGAACTTGTGAACAATGAACTTTCACTTGTTCTGTGAAGTGATTTCGATTCCATGATAAAACACCTCAAATACACGAGAATTTTTCGTTTTTGTCCTGAAATGAGAGCATTAGGAAATAATAAACCAGTGTACAAGACTTTGCAGCGTTTTTTATTTACCATAAAATTACAACAAAAATTATATTTAAAAAATAATAATAATTATTATTATTCAAGCTATTAATCGATATTGCCATTGAACTTCACCAGCAGTTGTCATGAAATATTCTCTAAATTCGTCTCTCACATCTTTTTGAGAGACTGAATAATTTCGCTGCTGGCCCCTCTGTATTGGAAACAATGATCCTTCCGGTGGAGGTTCATTCCACCATTCGCCATTTACAATTTCATGTGTACTAGGATCTTCAAAATCAACTAAACCAGGGCACAAATAATATTTTGTAGTAGAAATTAAAAAGTTATGCAATGCACATATTGCCAGAGTAACATCTTTTGCTTTATTAGGTGCTAAATTTATTGGTTTTCGGAGAACTCTGAATTTACTAGACATAATGCCAAATACATTTTCTATAATACGATGAGCCCTGCTTAGTCGGTAATTAAAAATTCTGTTTGGTGCAGGTTGATTTCGGTACCCATAGGGCTTTAACATGTATGATGTCATAGCAAAGGCATCGTCAGCTACCATTATGTACGGAACTGGCAAACATCTTTGGGGTAATGCTTCTGGTTCAGGAAGCGGTAACTGCTTGCTTTCAAAAGCATCGTGCAGGGAGCAGTTAGTAAAGACACCTCCATCAGAAATTCTACCGTTGCAACCAGCATCAACATAAATTAATTTATAATTGGCATCTGCGACTCCCATCAAAACAATGCTGTGTGTGTGCTTATAGTTGTAGTAATGGCTTCCATAGTTCGCAGGTGCAACCATTGTAATATGCTTGCCATCAATAGCTCCGAAGCAATGTGGAAATTGCCATTTTAATGCAAATTGATCTGCGTATTCCTTCAATTCTTCAGCAGTTGAAGGTGGCTAAAAAAAAATTAAAAGATTTTATTTAGATATGATTACCTTATTATTGCTAGAAATATTAATTATTTTGAACCAATTTTGAGACTAAGTTTTTGTTTGGTCTTCTATATTAATTATTTTGATTTGAAAACAAATTATTTATTTTGTTTTTCTACCAGAAAAAGGAGAAATATTTTTTCTCCAATTTTTACGGGTAAAAAACTTTGTTCCTAAAGTTTTTTACCCGTAAAAATTGGAGAAAAAATATTTCTCCTTTTTCTGGTAGAAAAACAAAATAAATAATTTGTTTTCAAATCAAAATAAAGTTTTTATTGTTCACACCTGCTATATTAATTGCGTTCTTAATTTTTCAGAATAACACCCTGGACAACTCGGAAATTTTGGAGGATGAGCAAATAGAAAGTGAGCCAAGACAAATCAAAAGAAAAATCCCTTGCAAAAAACAATCACAAACTCAAGATGATGATAACATTCTAAAGGAAGCAATAGAAATTATGAAAAAGCCGAAAGACGATTTTGATCGCTTTGGAGAATACATAGGGTTGGAATTGAAAATTTTTAAATCAGATTATTACAGAGGGCAATTAAAAAGTGTTATTCGTAAAGCGATAGCACATTTTTCTGATATGGATGAAAGAAGCTACTGGTCCAGTGTGCCATCCTCTTTAAATGCAAATACTTCATCCTCCGAAAAAAACTACTGGTCCAGTGTGCCATCCTCTTTAAATGCAAATGCTTCATCCTCCGAAAAAAAACTACTGGTCCAGTGTGCCATCCTGTGAAGTTCTATTCATTTTAATACTAATAGAATTACATAGAATTATTTGATCTTCCACCTACCTTGTTTAGTCTTCTGCCAGAGTCCGCAACACGAACGTCAAAATGCAAGTATTATTATAGGGTTGCACAACAAACGCATGCCACACTCATTTGTTTGATGTAATAAAAAAATTTATTATATCATTACTTCATTTTAAATAAAATTTCAACTAACTCAACTTTTCTCTCTTTTTTCAACAGATAAAACAGGCATATTTATTTAAACATTTTCTTATTCTAATGTATATTTTATTAATCAAGGCGAACCCAGCTTGCCACACTCTCGCATTCAGACAAATTTTTAAAACCCCCACATTTACTTAAGTTAGGCCTTTATAAGAAAATATTTGAATGGAATACTGTAACTTGTTGCAGTAGCGTCCCCGCCGACCTCATGGCGCGTCCTGTAACGTTCTCGCACTATGTCCAAACGTTTGATAGTTCACTTTTTGTTTTCTACACACTCACTTGATTTTTACATCGTTACATATTACTCTCAACTGTTGAATTGTTTTATAAACTCTGATACCAACTTGGTTAGTCGGCCGACTTAATAAAATGAAAATTTGCCCGGGCAGAAAGATTAGATGACCGCTCGCGGTCTGTATTGGTAGTCGACTGGAACTGTTTTTTTTTTAGTTGTTTAAATAGATAGGCCCATTTAATCTAGGCCTGTCTTGCACGCCCGAGGCCACTGTTTAAATTTAAATTGCACACTTTACTGTCTGAAGCTGCTTACTATGGTGTGTTGTGCACTATCTGAGGACAAACTGTAGACTGGGGTTTCACACAAGCCTGCTGCTGGGTGGTTACGCAATCCGTCTGGGCCATTGTTTAGGCTGACTGTATGTATGTTGCATTGGGGCTCCCCACAGGTGAAAGTCTGGCAATTTGGAAAGTGCTTAACATAATGATTTCAATTAATATAAAATTAAACTGGGGTAGCTTACATACATGAAGTGAATTTAAAATCTTTATAAAATCAAGACCAAAATCAATAAAATAAAAAACCTTCTAATTCGACCCATTACAATACCCCCCCAATGAGAAGTCTTCTGTCGAAACAGAAGAATTCTCATTGCTAAACCCCTAAGAGGACTGGTGAGGAACTGGTGCCAACAACCCCCTCTTTGTTCTTGTACATCATGGGTACACGACCCCCCTGGCTCGGCGACCATGGACGCATCTGAACGAGATTAGTGGACTTCTCTGGGCGAGATCCCAACACCGAAAAATCGAACAGACACGCACCACCGCGCACCTCGCCTTCTATCATGTTTCCCCAAAAATCCAAATCCCTGGCTTATATCATGCCAGATCCTCAACCGATATGTTCCCCCTTACATGCAAACTGGGTCGCCTTTGGCAAATACTGGGCGCATACATACCCCTATAATGTATTCTACACAAACTCATCATTTAAAATTTAAGTCAAAATCAGATTGTATCAAAACAAAACAAATCTCTTATCTGAATAGATTAAATCTCTTTATTATTACTGAAAAAAAACAAATAAATTGAGTATTTAATTAAAACATGGACTGCCCTATCCTAACATTTGATTATACATATATCCTAAACAATATAATTCAATAATACTATTAATACTCATAGACAATAATACAACCAAAAATGCAAAACATCAATTTAATGGCAGGCACAAAAAGTATATACAAATATATAGATATATATATATATATATTTTTTTCTACCCCCTTTTAATCCCTTAACCCCCGATACCCGTTACATATTAATGTGTTCTGCGCGAGGCTTCTTGGCCTTTTTCAGCCTCATCCTCGCCGTAAACCACATCTCCCTCGTGACCTGTAACTATGTCACCGCCCATCCACACTCACTATTACCCCCCCTAGACTGTAGCGTCTAGTTGCTTTCACAAGGACTGATGCGGAAGGGGTGGACATTTTTTTCTTTTATTCCACCCCCATCCTTGCTTCGGCGTTACAATAAAATTCGGTAGTATACCTACTATTTTCTATTTATACACCCCTAATGGACTACCACCCCTATCTGGGTGAAAATAGCCCTGTTCCAAAATTAGGTAGATTCCCCAAAAAATAACCCCCCTACTAAATCTAACAAACCACCGGGTTAACAAAATAAAACAAACCACAAGCCGGTTATATCAAGTAAAATTTATGATTTGTCACAATTAGCTACTTTCACGGTCATGGTCCGGTGAGGTCATGACCGCATTTAAGTGGGGAATCTACAGTTAATACATAAGATATAGATTGACAATTATAAAAGTTTACATGAGCAGTAATATACACGTCTTACTTTCCAAACCCTGTTTCAGCTTGAACATTTTTGATTATATCTATACAAGATTTCCTTCAATTTCCCATTTAAGTAAAGTACATATTTCATTTGTTTTACAATTACATTTGAAGTATGGATCAGAATAAATTTAAATTTGTTATTAAAATCATCTTTCCAATTAATTTAATTACCAAATTAATTTAATTTTATTTAATTTCTCAAACTCTAAGTTACAGTAATTACCTCATTATTATTTTATCTGAAAAAAATTAACTTAAATTCTTTTATGTCACAATAAGATTTTACTCAAGATACTGATTCAGCAGACTACAACATTTTTTGTTATTGTCACCAAGCATGACCACAGGCATTAGTGACATCATTAACATATGACATACCACACCTGTTTACATAAACACTTGGGTGCCAGGCTTGTTTTCATAAACACAGTTATAACCACTCTCAGTTTCAGCATTCATGGTGACATCATACTGCCACACATAACTTCCTACAAATTTTCTGTTTCGATAAATCTTCTTGTTAACATATTTGTCAAAGTCTAGTTATTAAAATTCAAACCCAAATATAATTTTAATTCACCTTTCAATTATTATTTCTCTTTTAATTACAATTTCTATTTAATACCATTATTTCAATTCATTTTTATTATTCACTTAAACTCTTTTCACACCTGTAAGCATTTTATTCTATCTGACTGGTATAATGAACTTTATACTTACAATACATTATCCACCTATTGACATGAATACAAAATACACACCATACACACACCAATATCTCCGTGTAACCTCTGAAACATTTAACAACAATGTTATTTCATATCAAACAATTTAACATTTATTTATTAATATCAAGTCTCATAAAACAATTTAAATCCATTGGAAAAATTCAACCAGATAACATTTAAGTCAATCAAAATATTTAAACATTTCAAATTATTTTAATTAAATCAATTATTGAAAACAACATTTTTAATTACTTTCACCCATTGCAATAACTACAACTCATTCATTATCTTCTTCCAAATTGTTTTTGTTATTTATTTAGGCTGCAAAATATTAATATTATTATTATCATCACGACAATTTCTACTACATACATACATTGTTTGGTAAACCCATTGTTTATCTAACATTTTATAATACATACAAATAATTTCACTAAACATGTATTTACAATTCTTCAGCAATAATTATTCAGTTATATCATACTTCAATATCAAAAATCAGCTAGGTCATTACCATATATTAACATATTTAAAATTGTTCATTTATGAATTTCAGCCTCCATCGTCAAAAATTAGTCGGGGTTTCACATAACAATTTTCAATTTTATTTACATTCCGTATACGGTTATCTTGTGTATAGTAACCATAAAATTTCTGTTTATTCATTTTACCATAATAATCATATACCAAGTCAACATTAAGTACATCGGTTAAGTCTCCATCAATAATTACCTTCATTATCAAGTCAGTTACTTTTTCATCATAAGGTAAATTATTATTATTTAAAACTGTATCAACAAAATAATCTTCACTCTCTATTTTAACAGGTAAGTACTTCAAATCATTTAGCATCTCTTTCAACTCATTATAGTCTCTCTTTAATTTATATAATTCTGTCTCTCTATCAACACACAACTCTCCATCTAAATCTCTCTCATCATAACACCATATCATACTTTCTCTCTCATTCCATGCAGAGGGTACAAAATTATTCAACAAAAATAAACAACTCAAATCTTTCACTAATAAGGGTCTCTTGCCCTCCAATAATAACACTTTTGAACACCTTGGTTCATCACAAATAAGGGGAAAATTTACCCTCTGCCCTACACATTCATCTACTCTTTCTTTCCATTCTTTTTCTATTCCAACAACACTAATTATTACTTCATTACAACTTATCATTTTCTCACTCTCACTTACTGTTTCACTATCTATTTTCAACGTATCACTTTCTGATACCACCCTTTCAGTCACATTACCATTTTCAATATCATTGTTCTTACTCTCGACTACCACACTGTTAATTATATTCTCATTTTCGACATTATTGTCATCATTTGTTAAATTCTTACTATCATTATTATTTTTACTTTTACTCTGTTCTACTACTGACTCTACTATTTTCTCAATGTCTCGTTTCAATTCATTACAACTATTTTCGCATTTTGTTTTTACTTCATCAATATCAAATTTAAGTACATCAAATTTACAATTGAATTCGGTCTTAATTTCATCAAAACGATTATTTAATTCGTTAAATTTGTTATTCTGTACTTTGAATTTCATATCTAACTCATTATTCTGATTTGTTAATACATTGAATTTAGCGTCAGAATCACTCTTCTATTCTTTGCTTTGTTCTAAGAGTAATTGTAACATACTCATTACATCACTATTGAATTGGACGTTACATTTCGTTGAAGTCGGGGTCAATTGCACACCCGAATCTTCAGTTACATTACTCTGGTCACTTAAATTTAACTCTGTTTTCTCTTGACTCGCACTTGGAGTCGAATGTATCTCAAAATTACTCATGTTTGACTCGTCAAAATTTTCGACACTAGTCGTTTCATTTATGTTATTTTCGTTATCTGCCATTTTTATAAATTTATTAATCTAGATTTACTTACATAAAAACATCTACCACTTAACTCTTAACCTCTATACATTGATGTACTAATTTGTATGTGCTGCGTAATTTTTACGTAGTTATTCAACCCTCAAATCAAACTTGCATTTATCGTAGGTGTGGAATTTTAATTATTCAAATTCTAGTCCCGTTCGTAGCGCCAAATGTGAAATTACATAGAATTATTTGATCTTCCACCTACCTTGTGTAGTCTTCTGCCAGAGTCCGCAACACGAACGTCAAAATGCAAGTATTATTATAGGGTTGCACAACAAACGCACACCACACTCATTTGTTTGATGTAACAAAAAAATTTATTATATCATTACTTCATTTTAAATAAAATTTCAACTAACTCAACTTTTCTCTCTTTTTTCAACAGATAAAACAGGCACATTTATTTAAACATTTTCTTATTCTAATGTATATTTTATTAATCAAGGCGAACCCAGCTTGCCACACTCTCGCATTCAGACAAATTTTTAAAACCCCCACATTTACTTAAGTTAGGCCTTTATAAGAAAATATTTGAATGGAATACTGTAACTTGTTGCAGTAGCGTCCCCGCCGACCTCATGGCGCGTCCTGTAACGTTCTCGCACTATGTCCAAACGTTTGATAGTTCACTTTTTGTTTTCTACACACTCACTTGATTTTTACATCGTTACATATTACTCTCAACTGTTGAATTGTTTTATAAACTCTGATACCAACTTGGTTAGTCGGCCGACTTAATAAAATGAAAATTTGCCCGGGCAGAAAGTTTAGATGACCGCTCGCGGTCTGTATTGGTAGTCGACTGGAACTGTTTTTTTTGAGTTGTTTAAATAGATAGGCCCATTTAATCTAGGCCTGTCTTGCACGCCCGAGGCCACTGTTTAAATTTAAATTGCACACTTTACTGTCTGAAGCTGCTTACTACGGTGTGTTGTGCACTATCTGAGGACAAACTGTAGACTGGGTTTCACACAAGCCTGCTGCTGGGTGGTTACGCAATCCGTCTGGGCCATTGTTTAGGCTGACTGTATGTATGTTGCATTGGGGCTCCCCACAGGTGAAAGTCTGGCAATTTGGAAAGTGCTTAACATGATGATTTCAATTAATATAAAATTAAACTGGGGTAGCTTACATACATGAAGTGAATTTAAAATCTTTATAAAATCAAGACCAAAATCAATAAAATAAAAAACCTTCTAATTCGACCCATTACAATCCTCTTCAAATGCAAGTACTACACCCTCCCCAATTGCATCACCAACTATCGCTGTTGACAACAACTTTCCTCCATCAAGTGGTAAGACTCAAACAACCCAAGATTTTTACAATTCATTTTGTGCTAACTTATTATAAAGTGTAAATATTCATGTTTCTGCTTTGCAGTTTCATAATAAAAATAAAGTAATTTTTTAATTTATAATTTGCTCACTAATACTTTTTACACATACCTTTAAATATTCTTCCTTTAAATTATCATAAATGGCTTGACATACTTCGGGAACTATTCTTCCATTGTACAAGGTGGAATGCGGAAAAGGTATTGCAGACTACAAGAAGCATCTCCTGAAAATTCATAGGTATGTATACTCAATATTCAAAAAATCCAATATTCAAGAGATAGGTACAGTAGAGTCCCGGGAATCGGAACCCCGATTGTCCGGACATCCAGACAGGATTTAAAAAAAATACTAATTAAAATTTAGTAAATTAAAAATTTAATTCAGCGAGCGGTAAGTGTGAAAATAATTCAATGAGAGGGTTTGACTTCCTCAGTTGGCCATGATGAGAAAATGCCGACAAAGAAGACGGGGGCGCACACCCTATTTTCCAGGAAATGACTCACTTCCAACAGCTGTTTTTAGAAAGTCTCTTTCATTTTCTTTTGTTTCCTTCCCTTCAGTTGTTAGTTGGTACTTTAATGTATTATTCGTTTGTTTGTGAGTCTGTTACAGCTATGTTTTGTAGTGCTGTACAATAAATAAATTTTGAGTTTTAGTCACAAAGTTGTTTTGTTTTGTTAACCCTATTTTGTTAGGTCAAAAACTTGGATCTACGTATGCAGTTTGTAGTATTGATAATAAAATTAAGCTGAAGGAAAAGATGTATTCATAAAAAAGAAAAAAAATAGCTAAAATATGTAGCGGGACTCTACTGTACTTGAATATTCGCTTGAATATGCTTACCTGAAGCCAGAAAACGAAGTGTGACCATTAATCTGTCATGAACAGGAATTGCATCACGTAATTTTGTATCTTGCTTGACAATCTGATGTTTTACTAAATTTAAAAGCAGTTCAAATTGCACTCCAGACATCCGAATAAAATTTCTAAACTGTTGTGCATCTTCCAACCGCAACTCATTTACGAGTGTTGAACAAGCTCCGAATTCATTTCGTCGATCCACCCATTTTCTTGCCCAACACTCCTTTTTTTTCACTTTCCGGTTTTTCACAATTTTATACGCAATTATAAAAGCTAGGGCCTGACGCGAATCCATTTGGAAAGAAAAGATAAAAATAAACAAGTTGCGATCAAATCACACAACTGACTGCGAGTTGACTCTCAAGTCGACACGAAATGTTCGTGGTCACGAGACTGCAGTGACTGTCGAGTCTCACGAATCTCGAGAGCGTAAGTGATCTCAAATGGACAACACCCTGAGACTAATCTCGAGACTTTCTCTCGAGATTTTCTCTCATGTGGACACTTAGCATTACCTTAGAAATCAGTTAACACAGCCTAGCGGCGATCTAAGAAAAGTATATAACAAACGCCAGAGTAAACAAAACACATTTTGTCAATTTCCACTCAACCAGCAACAACGAATCCAGACCAAAATTATCATCAAAATTTATTAATCAACAAGTGAAGAAGTTTAAATGTAGTAAAGTGCATCGAAACCAGTAGTGATATCTTTACTAGAAGTGTGAATTAAAAGAACGAGGTTAGGTGCATTACCTAACCAAGTAAATAATTATTCAAGAAAATATAATCGTTCATACGTGTAAACAGTGCAGTGAAATCACGATCAGTGTACCAGATCGTGAAGTGTGTTAATAAATAATCCATGAGATTATAATTCAGGGAGTACTGTGTCATATATTTACATTGTTTATGAATAAGATGTTAGTGGTATAAAACATAATACACCTGTATACTAACGCAAAAACAATAATACCATAAGTACTAAGCACTGTCTTCATTTTATTTAGAAGAATTATACTAGTCCGAACATAAGAATTCATGTATTAGCGTTACCGTAATTAACCTCAAACTTGTCAAGGTTAAACGAACTTTTCGTCAATCGATTTAAATGATTAAAGGTGTCTAACCTATTAATTTCAACCCTTGTAATAGCATTGTATCGCAAGGCATTGGCGTTTTATCCTGTAATTTAAAAGAAACCACCCTTGAGGTATGAAGTATTTGTAAACAAACAATTGATTATTATTAGAGTTATCATTGCAAACCCACTGGGTTAAAATAGTTAAAAGCCGGATGATTTGTAATTAATACATTAATTTGAATGTATTATTTTGAAACAAGTAAATGGTGAGCAATAAACAAATGAGTTGTGAACTAACAAACATTGTCAGTAATTATTTAAACAGTGATTAATTCTTTTTTACCAATTAATGAGTTGCGAATTCAAAGCAATCAACCAGTTAAGTTGGCTATTTGGACAAATGAACCGCCAACAGTTAAAATCAAATAAATAGATAAGAAGGAAATTAATTCATGATATTATTTTAATCACTCAATCAACAAATAATTTAACTTCAGTCAAAATTAATTATTTTATTATTCAAATAAATTCTTTTTATGGAATATTAACCAGAAATTCCATATGGCGCCCAGGTAAAAATCAAATGTGCTCACTTAATAACAAACAGTACAGTCATACTGTTTTATGAAAACTTAACAGTTTACAAACAAACTGAGACCAACTGAACTTCTAGTACTGTAACGTTTTGCCCACGTTACAAATCCAGGGAACCCATCATAATTGACACTAGCCAATTTTACGGGCTGCCTACGTTGTAACGAACTGAAATTAAACTCAACACAATTAACAAATAATAATTAAGCTAATTATTAGGACACAAGGGAAGGTATTTCACTGATTTATGCACTCACTTCAATGTGTAATAAGATGACTTCTCTTTATTAACAAATGATATGAAAGGATCCCATAACATAATTATTTATACTAAAATATTCAAAAGTGTTTTCTGGAAAACTAGGGATCATATTGATCATGTACTTTTACCTCGCATCCGAGTTTACTTTAAATATTGTAAAGACGTCTGAGTATTACTGTGCTCATCTAGGAGCTTGCAAGATTACATTTACCATTTGAAGAATGGTATTATTTACTAAAGGGATTATAATTAACATTTACATATTAACGTTACAACGTATGATTTTCAATATTACAGTGTACATCTATTTGGTTTCATTTATTGTTTAAAGAAAATTATAGTCTTTGAAAAGTCTCTTTCATCTATAAGTTAAGTCTCAAATGTAATTAACTCTCGATAGTCAAGCTATCGAGTCACCTTTACAATAAGTTGTGCTGTCCTCGTCCTGGGGTGTCACACTTGGGAATTCTGGTAGTCGGCGTCGTCATCTGGGTCGTGTCTTCGACGAATATTTTATAGCTGGTTCACTGAGGAGATTGAAGTAATGCTGGTTAAAGTTGGGGTAGATCCACGTAGGTCCTGGTCAGCGTCGTAGGGGTCGTAGACGTCCATATGTGCAGTTTATGCAGGTCACATATTCACATGTAGTGTTGTACTGGAGTTTACATCTTGAGTAGAGACGTCATCTTGCTTACGTGTTGTTAATTTTTCTTAAATTATTACATTTCTTAACAAAACCTTTCTACATTTTATATATATTAAAAACTTGCTCCCCACGTTTTGTAGTGGTAGCTAACAGTTACATTTAAATTTAATCAACACATTTCTGAAGAGCTCTCGCTCGTAGTTGTGCACTGTCTGACGGCTGCATAGTAACTCTTTTCTCGATTCGACTGGCACATTACAACGAAGCGGAGCGAGTACTCCGCGATAATATAGTTTCTATTTTTATTTAAATTGACATTATTATAACAAGAAGAAACAAATTAATTATACTTATTTAATTTAACGGGAATTATTTTAACTACTACTCGTGCCTTCAAATTATTAATTACAAACATTACGATTTTATACATTTCTAAGTTACAGATGGTTCGCTAAGCACATTGAGTCCTTAATTAAACAGGTCAACGCATGATGACTTACAAAAGGGTTAACTGTGATATTAATAGCTTTTTACAATTCGATTTTTTTATTAATTGTTTAATTAGATTTTTCCATTTACATCTCATACTTATTCTGAGTTAGTACAGGGGCATTAGGTTTAATAGTGCGATTTAAAAATACTTAATTGCTTTTTAATTTTTTTTTATTAAATATTTTATTATCAATTAAATTGTCACATACTCCGCCGCTTAAAATCCACATTAAGAATTTTAGTGAGCAGAACGCAAAATTGGGGACTTGGAGTATGCTTGGTGTCAATGTGTGGAATTTCTCTCACATTGTTATTGACAAGGGTTATACCCATTTATTTCTTCTCTACCATACAATATACGTATATATTTTCTTATAAACTACCCGTTTTTATTACATAAAATTCACACTTAATATCTACATTTTAAAACGCAAAACTCTTTCTTATGTCTACTACTTAAATCTACTACCGGTTTTTTCTTTGGGTTATAGTTACTCTCTTCATAGAATAATTTTCTAAATATTTTGTTATTTAGAGCTCAGTTTAGTGGTCATTGAGTACTCATTTACTTATCTTTCGCTGAACTGGATCTCAGGTTGATCAGGCCTCATTTCCAATTTCTACGATTAACACTTAGCATGGTTACTGAGGTATAAGATAACTTCACTACCTAGTATTACCTTTTTTATTTTTGGTTATGCTATTTCCTCTTTTCTTCTTATACAATTTTATCTGCGAAATATGTGTTCTCCGCACATATTCTCGAGTCGCAGGTTCGTACAGGGCTACTGTAACTGGAGTTAAGTACTTCTGGATTTGGTAAGGACCACACCATCGGTATGATAGTTTAGAGGTGGTCTTATCAATTGCACTACTAGTCGGGTGAGTCTTGTACATTACCAAGTCACCGACTTGGTACCTAGCTACATTGTTATGAATATTTCTCTCGTGGTATTTTCTGGATTTCTCTAAGTTCGCTCTTAAATTAGCGCGAGCTTTATTCCATATTTGCTTAATCTGCGTATCCTTTATTTGCGGAGGTAGCAGCTCGTGTATTTTCCATTTAGTGGACAAGGGGTGGTTTGGTTTGTATTTATACAGTAACTCAAACGGGGTCGACTTGTGTCCTTCGTGATAAGCTGAATTAAAGGCGTATTGTATCCAGGATAGGTTTTGGTCCCAAGACATATGATCGTTCGCATGGTAGGCGATTAAAGCAGATTTGAGGTTTCGTAGATACCTTTCAGCAATATTGCCTTGCGGTCGATACTCCGTAGTGGTAATATGGTCTATTCCTAACTTGAAACACATATTCTTAAATTCTTTCGCTTTAAACTGTGGTCCGTTATCTGACACTATACGTACAGGTGTACCGTAATCTTTAAATAATCTTTCCTGTAATATTTTTACAGTCATCGACGCTAATGCTCGCCGTATGGGATACATCCAAACAAATTTGGTGAACGAATCTACACAGATGAGTAACATAGTATTACCTGATTTCGATCGTGGGTAAGGACCTGAAAAGTCTAAATAAAGTTTAGAGAAAGGGGTCTTAGGGATTTCTGAAATTAATTGGCTTACCTGATTATTTCTTGCCGGTTTACTGAGAGCACATAAATTACATTTTTTTTACGAAACTAGCTATTTCGCTGTTCATATTGTTCCAATGATATTCCTTTCGAACACGATGTATAGTTTTATTGATTCCCATATGAGCTCCAATGGTAGATGAATGGAAGTACTCCATCAGCATGGGCTTAATCATATCAGGGCCTATTATTCTTAATTCGTTTCCATTTCTTATTTTGTGGCATAGTACACTTTTACTTAATACGTATTTCTCGGATTTAATACCTTGCGCAAGTTGTTCTATAATCAGTTTCAGAAGAGGGTCTTGTTGCTGATATAGGGCAATGTTTGTAAAGGCAAGGGGGAATTCAGTAATTACGGCGTTAGCAAGGGCTGTTTCTGGATTCTCCTCGTTTCCGGGAGTATTTGTGGGCGACTGGAATATACGGGACAGGGTATCAGCGACTACGTTTTGTGTACCTTTAATATGCTGCACTTTGAATTTATAGCAGTTTAACCTGAATACCCATCTTCCTATATGTCCTAACTGTTTAGGATGATTCAGTAACCAAGATAATGCTTGATTATCAGTTTCCAAAAGGAATTTTTTATGTTCTAGAAAGGGTTTAAACTTCTCAAATGCAAAAACAATGGCTAAACATTCCAATTCATATGCGGAATATTTTCTTTCTTGGTCGCTCAAGGCTCGCGATGCATAACTAATAGGTAGTCTACTGTTTTCTATCTCTTGATAGATGACTGCACCTAACGCTACACTAGAACTGTCGGTCTGCACTACGAAAGGTTTCGTGAAATCGGCTAGTTGCAAAACTGGGGGAGATATGATGCTTTCGTTGAGTTGTTAAAACGCATTTTGGTGTTGTGCGCTCCATTCAAACTTCGCTCCCTTCTTTCTTAAGGAATTCAGCGGTGCTGCTATTTCGGCAAGATGGGGAATATACTTGTGGAAATAATTTACCATTCCCAAAAATCGGGCTATACCTTTTGCATCTCGCGGGGGTAAAAATTCTCTGATGGTGCGGGTTCGTTTGGGGTCAACGCTTACTTTTCCATTCGCTTTCACGATGTGACCTAAGAATGAAAATTGTGGGACGGCAATATTTACTTTTTTGGGGTTAACGGTTAATCCTGCTTTTTGTAACCGAGATAACACTTCACATAGGTGTTTAAGATGTTGTTCCATTGATTCGCTATAGATAACGATGTCGTCCAAGTAGTGATACACATATTTAAATTTAATATCATGTAATATCCTTTCTAATAATCTACTACATACGGAACTTCATTGAGATATTCCAAAGGGTACTCTAGTAAATTGGTACAGGTTAAAAGGAACGGCAAACACGGTTAGACGTTTTGATTCTTCCGACAGGGGTATTTGGTGAAAAGCTTGATTCAGGTCCATTACCGTAAAGACTTTCGCTTTCGTGAAGTAATGAAAAGCACTATGGATGTCTGGAAGAGGGATAGATTCAAATTCTATTCGTTTGTTTAATTGCCGGTAGTCCACAACTAGTGTGTGTTTATCGTGACCTTTTGGTACTAAGAAGGAGGGTGATGAATATGGAGACGTAGAGGGTTCAATGACTCCTTGTTCTAACAACTTGTTGATATGGTTTCTCATCACTTCCATCTTCTGGAGGCGACAACTTGTATGGGGGTAGGCGTATTACTTTCTGATCGCTCAGATTGATCTTATATTCTATTAGTTTCGTAAGTCCTAGCTTCGGTGTAAGAACTGAGGAAAATTCTTTTATTAATTTCTGCATTCTCATTCTATCTCTACTTTCTAGATGTGATAATTCAGACTTGGTGTACTACATGTGCAGTAGATGATCTAGTTCTTTCTTGTTTGTCATTATTACAATCAAAATTATACTTCCGTGTACGGTCGAATCGAAATTAATATTTCTGCTCATAGATGTCAAGAATCATTCCCGTTTTACTGAGAAAGTCTGCTCCCAATATTAAGTCGGGTCCTAATTCATTACATACTAACATAGTAAAAACCCAGGTTAGGTTCTTGATTTTAACTTTAATGGTAATGCTCAGTTTTATTATTATATTTCGTTTATTGGCGGTAGCACATTTTATATTCACCACTTGACTCCGTTTTACTAGGTGGTGTTCCAATAATTTATCTGCTAACTCTTGACTGATTAAGGTTCTGGTAGATCCCGAATCAATTAATGCGATTGTGGAGGTAACACCTAGGTCAACTTGTATTAAGGGTAATAGACTTTTAGTCCTGTTACATTTATTTATCGCGTTACATTTTTCAAGAAACTTTCTTACATAGGGATCTATTTCTTTAGAGCTTCTTTTCCTTCCCATTTTTTTTTCTTTTATACATTTCTTTAGGTTCACCGGATTTCAAGTTGCTGCGGAAGACACAGGATTTCAGGTCTCCCTGCCTTACATGTTTTTTGGATCAGGGTGTTTACGGTCGAATTGCTTGCTGTTACAGTTTTTACTTATGTGTCCATATTTGCCGCAATTATAACAGACGTGCTTATTGCGAGGAAGGTACCTAGTTTCCGTTTTAGATGGTGTTACATTTGACTTACCAGGGTTGCGCACATTGTGAGGTCTATTGAATGCTCGCCTTTCATGCAGGGTTGTTACCTCGGGCACTAGGGCTCGCAATTCATTTCTATTTGCTTCTGCTGATTTCATTGTATGTCTATTTTGATCTGAGTACCATACATTCGAAGAATGGATACTGCATTGTTCTAGATCCGCAAAGGTGTTAGGTCGATTTATCAAAGCTAAACGAGATCTTTCCTCTGGTGACAATCCTACTAAAATGGTGTCAACCATCTGTGTCTCATTCCAATCTACTTGTAGTAGTCGAGATAACTCTCTGATGTCTGAGATGTAATGGGCTAATCTCTCGTGATTTCCTTGTACTCGTAGTACGGTCTTTCTTTTAAGTTCTTCATAAATTCCGGTTGGAATAAAGTACTTTATTATTGAGTTATGCAGGTCTTCTACTGGAAGGGTAGAGCTTAATGCTTCTATCACACGATTCTTTAACGGGGGTTTACATTTCGGTAGGAGAACTTGCAAAATTTGCCAGTCATTCAGCTGCTGTAGATCGTTTATCTGCAGGAGATAGTTGATGAAATTTAGTAGTTTGGTGACATTTAATCCATCAGTGTAAGGGATTTCAGTTAATAGTTTCTCCACAGGATGAGTGATTTTTCCATATAGGTCTGCGTTATAGTTCAAGTTTGGCATCGCTTTAGGAGGACGATATGATGCATTCGGGGTAGTCAATTCGTGCGTTTCGGGGCGAATCTGGAAACGATTGGGAGGAGGGGCTTCAAATATAGTCAGGGCATTTAAATCTCTATCTGGGTATTGCTCGTGAGTAGCTTGTATTTGCGATACGGCGGGTGAGTCGCGATCAGTGTTAGGTGGAGGTAGATCTGTAGTAGGGGATTGAACTGGGGAGATGTGTAGTTTCTTCAAGGACTTCTCAATTTCATCCATTCGGAACGAGTCGGATTTTCTTCGTAACTCATTGATAATAGTGGGTAATCACGTAAAGCTCGTCAGCAAAATTTTGGAGTTCATGAGGTATTTCCGTAAGATTAGGCCAGATCAATAAATTTTTCATTCGCCGGGTTAAATGCTCTATTCTTTGAGTAGTCCGCAATATTATCGCCGGAGATTTCTCGTCTTGGAGGGTTTGAGACAATAAGGTTAGCTCGCTATACTTGGCATTACAAATTTCTCTCTCGCTCTCATAATCGAGTCCGCTTAGGTTGCTTAATTGCGCAGGTGTATCAAGTCCACTTTCGCGTATTGACTTACGCAATTCCGCGACTGTTACATTCGCATGGGGTAGACCACGCAAAAGAGCTTCATAAGACAGCTCGTCCTTTAATAGTAAATCCGGATTAAATTGTGCCATTTTTTATCTTATTTCTAACACATTAAAACGTACTTAAAATTGATTTTACTACACTATACACTTACTACATAGACAAGTTCTTTCTTGGGTAAATCATTTGCATAGTTCTCAAGAGAATAATTTCTCTTCTAAGGGAGAGACAGAAATTCCACACACATATACTTCAATGTTAAATCAACGATCAGCTGTTTGCTGGAATGTAGGTCACCCTCGTTTATTTAGTAAACAAAGACAAGGTAGTTGTATGCGTGGGAACGCGAGGATTACGCACACGTATTGTTCTCTACACAATGCCTCAGCCTATCTTTCTCGACCGGTTTTAACTGGACAGGCCAGTCGGAGTAAGGGGTGAATCTAATTCAACAAAACACGCTTTACAAGTTACAGGTGTATTACGGTTATAACAGTCTGAGTTTAGTAATTAATTCTCTTGCTTTCCACCATTAAATTTTTTTAATATTTTTACTTTTGGTAACAAAATTCAGTTACGAATTTCTTTACACGTAATTAACCGGGTCTACTTTACGCAGGAGTTTATGTTTTTGTTTTTACCGTGACGACAGACATACACTTACATTCTATGCAGGCATATTCATGAAACTACAGGTCTTGAATTGTCACAATATAAACCTGTTAAAAACTGAACAGATTAACAAGCACTAACATTCATGTGCGTACTTGCATTTGGCGTCATACAATGATATTTCAAGTTATACAGACTATCATTGTATTAAATTACGTATCTTAAAATAAATTAATTTTATGAAAATTAATGTTACATGAAATACAGTAACTGAGTGCATAGATCAGATAACGAGTGCCGAGAGTTATCTATTTTACTACGTAACAATTATTTTAATTATCAGAGTGACGTATCTTTGTTAGCGTCACGATGCTTACAACCTTTTTTTAACTCAAAGCAGAGTGGCGCATTTTTGTAACGTTTTGCCCACGTTACAAATCCAAGGAACCCATCATAATTGACACTAGCCAATTATACGGGCTGCCTACGTTGTAACGAACTGAAATTAAACTCGACACAATTAACAAATAATAATTAAGCTAATTATTAGGACACAAGGGAAGGTATTTCACTGATTTATGCACTCACTTCAATGTGTAACAAGATGACTTCTCTTTATTAACAAATGATATGAAAGGATCCCATAACATAATTATTTATACTAAAATATTCAAAAGTGTTTTCTGGAAAACTAGGGATCATATTGATCATGTACTTTTACCTCGGATCCGAGTTTACTTTAAATATTGTAAAGACGTCTGAGTATTACTATGCTCATCTAGGAGCTTGCAAGATTACATTTACCATTTGAAGAATGGTATTATTTACTAAAGGGATTATAATTAACATTTACATATTAACGTTACAACGTATGATTTTCAATATTACAGTGTACATCTATTTGGTTTCATTTATTGTTTAAAGAAAATTATAGTCTTTGAAAAGTCTCTTTCATCTATAAGTTAAGTCTCAAATGTAATTAACTCTCGATAGTCAAGCTATCGAGTCACCTTTACAATAAGTTGTGCTGTCCTCGTCCTGGGGTGTCACACTTGGGAATTCTGGTAGTCGGCGTCGTCATCTGGGTCGTGTCTTCGGCGAATATTTTATAGCTGGTTCACTGAGGAGATTGAAGTAATGCTGGTTAAAGTTGGGGTAGATCCACGTAGGTCCTGGTCAGCGTCGTAGGGGTCGTAGACGTCCATATGTGCAGTTTATGCAGGTCACATATTCACATGTAGTGTTGTACTGGAGTTTACATCTTGAGTAGAGACGTCATCTTGCTTACGTGTTGTTAATTTTTCTTAAATTATTACATTTCTTAACAAAACCTTTCTACATTTTATATATATTAAAAACTTGCTCCCCACGTTTTGTAGTGGTAGCTAACAGTTACATTTAAATTTAATCAACACATTTCTGAAGAGCTCTCGCTCGTAGTTGTGCATTGTCTGACGGCTGCATAGTAACTCTTTTCTCGATTCGACTGGCACATTACAACGAAGCGGAGCGAGTACTCCGCGATAATATAGTTCCTATTTTTATTTAAATTGACATTATTATAACAAGAAGAAACAAATTAATTATACTTATTTAATTTAACGGGAATTATTTTAACTACTACTCGTGCCTTCAAATTATTAATTACAAACATTACGATTTTATACATTTCTAAGTTACAGACGGTTCGCTAAGCACGTTGAGTCCTTAATTAAACAGGTCAACGCATGATGACTTACAAAAGGGTTAACTGTGATATTAATAGCTTTTTACAATTCGATTTTTTTATTAATTGTTTAATTAGATTTTTCCATTTACATCTCATACTTATTCTGAGTTAGTACAGGGGCATTAGGTTTAATAGTGCGATTTAAAAATACTTAATTGCTTTTTAATTTTTTTTTTATTAAATATTTTATTATCAATTAAATTGTCACATACTCCGCCGCTTAAAATCCACATTGAGAATTTTAGTGAGCAGAACGCAAAATTGGGGACTTGGAGTATGCTTGGTGTCAATGTGTGGAATTTCTCTCACATTGTTATTGACAAGGGTTATACCCATTTATTTCTTCTCTACCATACAATATACGTATATATTTTCTTATAAACTACCCGTTTTTATTACATAAAATTCACACTTAATATCTACATTTTAAAACACAAAACTCTTTCTTATGTCTACTACTTAAATCTACTACCGGTTTTTTCTTTGGGTTATAGTTACTCTCTTCATAGAATAATTTTCTAAATATTTTGTTATTTAGAGCTCAGTTTAGTGGTCATTGAGTACTCATTTACTTATCTTTCGCTGAACTGGATCTCAGGTTGATCAGGCCTCATTTCCAAATTCTACGATTAACACTTAGCATGGTTACTGAGGTATAAGATAACTTCACTACCTAGTATTACCTTTTTTATTTTTGGTTATGCTATTTCCTCTTTTCTTCTTATACAATTTTATCTGCGAAATATGTGTTCTCCGCACATATTCTCGAGTCGCAGGTTCGTACAGGGCTACTGTACTGGAGTTAAGTACTTCTGGATTTGGTAAGGACCACACCATCGGTATGATAGTTTAGAGGTGGTCTTATCAATTGCACTACTAGTCGGGTGAGTCTTGTACATTACTAAGTCACCGACTTGGTACCTAGCTACATTGTTATGAATATTTCTCTCGTGGTATTTTCTGGATTTCTCTAAGTTCGCTCTTAAATTAGCGCGAGCTTTATTCCATATTTGCTTAATCTGCGTATCCTTTATTTGTGGAGGTAGCAGCTCGTGTATTTTCCATTTAGTGGACAAGGGGTGGTTTGGTTTGTATTTATACAGTAACTCAAACGGGGTCGACTTGTGTCCTTCGTGATAAGCTGAATTAAAGGCGTATTGTATCCAGGATAGGTTTTGGTCCCAAGACATATGATCGTTCGCATGGTAGGCGATTAAAGCAGATTTGAGGTTTCGTAGATACCTTTCAGCAATATTGCCTTGCGGTCGATACTCCGTAGTGGTAATATGGTCTATTCCTAACTTGAAACACATATTCTTAAATTCTTTCGCTTTAAACTGTGGTCCGTTATCTGACACTATACGTACAGGTGTACCGTAATCTTTAAATAATCTTTCCTGTAATATTTTTACAGTCGTCGACGCTAATGCTCGCCGTATGGGATACATCCAAACAAATTTGGTGAACGAATCTACACAGATGAGTAACATAGTATTACCTGATTTCGATCGTGGGTAAGGACCTGAAAAGTCTAAATAAAGTTTAGAGAAAGGGGTCTTAGGGATTTCTGAAATTAATTGGCTTACCTGATTATTTCTTGCCGGTTTACTGAGAGCACATAAATTACATTTTTTTTACGAAACTAGCTATTTCGCTGTTCATATTGTTCCAATGATATTCCTTTCGAACACGATGTATAGTTTTATTGATTCCCACATGGGCTTAATCATATCAGGGCCTATTATTCTTAATTCCTTTCCATTTCTTATTTTGTGGCATAGTACACTTTTACTTAATACGTATTTCTCGGATTTAATACCTTGCGCAAGTTGTTCTATAATCGGTTTCAGAAGAGGGTCTTGTTGCTGATATAGGGCAATGTTTGTAAAGGCAAGGGGGAATTCAGTAATTACGGCGTTAGCAAGGGCTGTTTCCGGATTCTCCTCGTTTCCGGGAGTATTTGTGGGCGACTGGAATATACGGGACAGGGTATCAGCGACTACGTTTTGTGTACCTTTAATATGCTGCACTTTGAATTTATAGCAGTTTAACCTGAATACCCATCTTCCAATACGTCCTAACTGTTTAGGATGATTCAGTAACCAAGATAATGCTTGATTATCAGTTTCCAAAAGGAATTCTTTATGTTCTAGAAAGGGTTTAAACTTCTCAAATGCAAAAACAATGGCTAAACATTCCAATTCATATGCGGAATATTTTCTTTCTTGGTCGCTGAAGGTTCGCGATGCATAACTAATAGGTAGTCTACTGTTTTCTATCTCTTGATAGATGACTGCACCTAACGCTACACTAGAACTGTCGGTCTGCACTACGAAAGGTTTCGTGAAATCGGCTAGTTGCAAAACTGGGGGAGATATGATGCTTTCGTTGAGTTGTTAAAACGCATTTTGGTGTTGTGCGCTCCATTCAAACTTCGCTCCCTTCTTTCTTAAGGAATTCAGCGGTGCTGCTATTTCGGCAAGATGGGGAATATACTTGTGGAAATAATTTACCATTCCCAAAAATCGGGCTATACCTTTTGCATCTCGCGGGGGTAAAAATTCTCTGATGGTGCGGGTTCGTTTGGGGTCAACGCTTACTTTTCCATTCGCTTTCACGATGTGACCTAAGAATGAAAATTGTGGGACGGCAATATTTACTTTTTTGGGGCTAACAGTTAATCCTGCTTTTTGTAACCGAGATAACACTTCACGTAGGTGTTTAAGATGTTGTTCCATTGATTCGCTATAGATAACGATGTCGTCCAAGTAGTGATACACATATTTAAATTTAATATCATGTAATATCCTTTCTAATAATCTACTACATACGGAACTTCCTTGAGATATTCCAAAGGGTACTCTAGTAAATTGGTACAGGTTAAAAGGAATGGCAAACACGGTTAGACGTTTTGATTCTTCCGACAGGGGTATTTGGTGAAAAGCTTGATTCAGGTCCATTACCGTAAAGACTTTCGCTTTCGTGAAGTAATGAAATGCACTATGGATGTCTGGAAGAGGGATAGATTCAAATTCTATTCGTTTGTTTAATTGCCGGTAGTCCACAACTAGTGTGTGTTTATCGTGACCTTTTGGTACTAAGAAGGAGGATGATGAATATGGAGACGTAGAGGGTTCAATGACTCCTTGTTCTAACAACTTGTTGATATGGTTTCTCATCACTTCCATCTTCTGGAGGCGACAACTTGTATGGGGGTAGGCGTATTACTTTCTGATCGCTCAGATTGATCTTATATTCTATTAGTTTCGTAAGTCCTAGCTTCGGTGTAAGAACTGAGGAAAATTCTTTTATTAATTTCTGCATTCTCATTCTATCTCTACTTTCTAGATGTGATAATTCAGACTCTTGGTGTACTACATGTGCAGTAGATGATCTAGTTCTTTCTTGTTTGTCATTATTACAATCAAAATTATACTTCCGTGTACGGTCGAATCGAAAATAATATTTCTGCTCATAGATGTCAAGAATCATTCCCGTTTTACTGATAAAGTCTGCTCCCAATATTAAGTCGGGTCCTAATTCATTACATACTAACATAGTAAAAACCCAGGTTAGGTTCTTGATTTTAACTTTAATGGTAATGCTCGGTTTTATTATTATATTTCGTTTATTGGCGGTAGCACATTTTATATTCACTGCTTGACTCCGTTTTACTAGGTCGTGTTCCAATAATTTATCTGCTAACTCTTGACTGATTAAGGTTCTGGTAGATCCCGAATCAATTAATGCGATTGTGGAGGTAACACCTAAGTCAACTTGTATTAAGGGTAATAGACTTTTAGTCCAGTTACATTTATTTATCGCGTTACATTTTTCAAGAAACTTTCTTACGTAGGGATCTATTTCTTTAGAGCTTCTTTTCCTTCCCCTTTTTTTTTCTTTTATACATTTCTTTAGGTTCACCGGATTTCAAGTTGCTGCGGAAGACACAGGATTTCAGGTCTCCCTGCCTTACATGTTTTTTGGATCAGGGTGTTTACGGTCGAATTGCTTGCTGTTACAGTTTTTACTTATGTGTCCATATTTGCCGCAATTATAACAGACGTGCTTATTGCGAGGAGGGTACCTAGTTTCCGTTTTAGATGGTGTTACATTTGACTTACCAGGGCTGCGCACATTGTGAGGTCTATTGAATGCTCGCCTTTCATGCAGGGTTGTTACCTCGGGCACTAGGGCTCGCAATTCATTTCTATTTGCTTCTGCTGATTTCATCGTATGTCTATTTTGATCTGAGTACCATACATTCGAAGAATGGATACTGCATTGTTCTAGATCCGCAAAGGTGTTAGGTCGATTTATCAAAGCTAAACGAGATCTTTCCTCTGGTGACAATCCTACTAAAATGGTGTCAACCATCTGTGTCTCATTCCAATCTACTTGTAGTAGTCGAGATGACTCTCTGATGTCTGAGATGTAATGGGCTAATCTCTCGTGATTTCCTTGTACTCGTAGTACGGTCTTTCTTTTAAGTTCTTCATAAATTCCGGTTGGAATAAAGTACTTTATTATTGAGTTATGCAGGTCTTCTACTGGAAGGGTAGAGCTTAATGCTTCTATCACACGATTCTTTAACAGGGGTTTACATTTCGGTAGGAGAACTTGCAAAATTTGCCAGTCATTCAGCTGCTGTAGATCGTTTATCTGCAGGAGATAGTTGATGAAATTTAGTAGTTTGGTGACATTTAATCCATCAGTGTAAGGGATTTCAGTTAAAAGTTTCTCCACAGGATGAGTGATTTTTCCATATAGGTCTGCGTTATAGTTCAAGTTTGGCATCGCTTTAGGAGGACGATATGATGCATTCGGGGTAGTCAATTCGTGCGTACTAAAATATTCAAAAGTGTTTTCTGGAAAACTAGGGATCATATTGATCATGTACTTTTACCTCGGATCCGAGTTTACTTTAAATATTGTAAAGACGTCTGAGTATTACTATGCTCATCTAGGAGCTTGCAAGATTACATTTACCATTTGAAGAATGGTATTATTTACTAAAGGGATTATAATTAACATTTACATATTAACGTTACAACGTATGATTTTCAATATTACAGTGTACATCTATTTGGTTTCATTTATTGTTTAAAGAAAATTATAGTCTTTGAAAAGTCTCTTTCATCTATAAGTTAAGTCTCAAATGTAATTAACTCTCGATAGTCAAGCTATCGAGTCACCTTTACAATAAGTTGTGCTGTCCTCGTCCTGGGGTGTCACACTTGGGAATTCTGGTAGTCGGCGTCGTCATCTGGGTCGTGTCTTCGGCGAATATTTTATAGCTGGTTCACTGAGGAGATTGAAGTAATGCTGGTTAAAGTTGGGGTAGATCCACGTAGGTCCTGGTCAGCGTCGTAGGGGTCGTAGACGTCCATATGTGCAGTTTATGCAGGTCACATATTCACATGTAGTGTTGTACTGGAGTTTACATCTTGAGTAGAGACGTCATCTTGCTTACGTGTTGTTAATTTTTCTTAAATTATTACATTTCTTAACAAAACCTTTCTACATTTTATATATATTAAAAACTTGCTCCCCACGTTTTGTAGTGGTAGCTAACAGTTACATTTAAATTTAATCAACACATTTCTGAAGAGCTCTCGCTCGTAGTTGTGCACTGTCTGACGGCTGCATAGTAACTCTTTTCTCGATTCGACTGGCACATTACAACGAAGCGGAGCGAGTACTCCGCGATAATATAGTTCCTATTTTTATTTAAATTGACATTATTATAACAAGAAGAAACAAATTAATTATACTTATTTAATTTAACGGGAATTATTTTAACTACTACTCGTGCCTTCAAATTATTAATTACAAACATTACGATTTTATACATTTCTAAGTTACAGACGGTTCGCTAAGCACGTTGAGTCCTTAATTAAACAGGTCAACGCATGATGACTTACAAAAGGGTTAACTGTGATATTAATAGCTTTTTACAATTCGATTTTTTTATTAATTGTTTAATTAGATTTTTCCATTTACATCTCATACTTATTCTGAGTTAGTACAGGGGCATTAGGTTTAATAGTGCGATTTAAAAATACTTAATTGCTTTTTAATTTTTTTTTTATTAAATATTTTATTATCAATTAAATTGTCACATACTCCGCCGCTTAAAATCCACATTGAGAATTTTAGTGAGCAGAACGCAAAATTGGGGACTTGGAGTATGCTTGGTGTCAATGTGTGGAATTTCTCTCACATTGTTATTGACAAGGGTTATACCCATTTATTTCTTCTCTACCATACAATATACGTATATATTTTCTTATAAACTACCCGTTTTTATTACATAAAATTCACACTTAATATCTACATTTTAAAACACAAAACTCTTTCTTATGTCTACTACTTAAATCTACTACCGGTTTTTTCTTTGGGTTATAGTTACTCTCTTCATAGAATAATTTTCTAAATATTTTGTTATTTAGAGCTCAGTTTAGTGGTCATTGAGTACTCATTTACTTATCTTTCGCTGAACTGGATCTCAGGTTGATCAGGCCTCATTTCCAAATTCTACGATTAACACTTAGCATGGTTACTGAGGTATAAGATAACTTCACTACCTAGTATTACCTTTTTTATTTTTGGTTATGCTATTTCCTCTTTTCTTCTTATACAATTTTATCTGCGAAATATGTGTTCTCCGCACATATTCTCGAGTCGCAGGTTCGTACAGGGCTACTGTACTGGAGTTAAGTACTTCTGGATTTGGTAAGGACCACACCATCGGTATGATAGTTTAGAGGTGGTCTTATCAATTGCACTACTAGTCGGGTGAGTCTTGTACATTACTAAGTCACCGACTTGGTACCTAGCTACATTGTTATGAATATTTCTCTCGTGGTATTTTCTGGATTTCTCTAAGTTCGCTCTTAAATTAGCGCGAGCTTTATTCCATATTTGCTTAATCTGCGTATCCTTTATTTGTGGAGGTAGCAGCTCGTGTATTTTCCATTTAGTGGACAAGGGGTGGTTTGGTTTGTATTTATACAGTAACTCAAACGGGGTCGACTTGTGTCCTTCGTGATAAGCTGAATTAAAGGCGTATTGTATCCAGGATAGGTTTTGGTCCCAAGACATATGATCGTTCGCATGGTAGGCGATTAAAGCAGATTTGAGGTTTCGTAGATACCTTTCAGCAATATTGCCTTGCGGTCGATACTCCGTAGTGGTAATATGGTCTATTCCTAACTTGAAACACATATTCTTAAATTCTTTCGCTTTAAACTGTGGTCCGTTATCTGACACTATACGTACAGGTGTACCGTAATCTTTAAATAATCTTTCCTGTAATATTTTTACAGTCGTCGACGCTAATGCTCGCCGTATGGGATACATCCAAACAAATTTGGTGAACGAATCTACACAGATGAGTAACATAGTATTACCTGATTTCGATCGTGGGTAAGGACCTGAAAAGTCTAAATAAAGTTTAGAGAAAGGGGTCTTAGGGATTTCTGAAATTAATTGGCTTACCTGATTATTTCTTGCCGGTTTACTGAGAGCACATAAATTACATTTTTTTTACGAAACTAGCTATTTTGCTGTTCATATTGTTCCAATGATATTCCTTTCGAACACGATGTATAGTTTTATTGATTCCCACATGGGCTTAATCATATCAGGGCCTATTATTCTTAATTCCTTTCAATTTCTTATTTTGTGGCATAGTACACTTTTACTTAATACGTATTTCTCGGATTTAATACCTTGCGCAAGTTGTTCTATAATCGGTTTCAGAAGAGGGTCTTGTTGCTGATATAGGGCAATGTTTGTAAAGGCAAGGGGGAATTCAGTAATTACGGCGTTAGCAAGGGCTGTTTCCGGATTCTCCTCGTTTCCGGGAGTATTTGTGGGCGACTGGAATATACGGGACAGGGTATCAGCGACTACGTTTTGTGTACCTTTAATATGCTGCACTTTGAATTTATAGCAGTTTAACCTGAATACCCATCTTCCAATACGTCCTAACTGTTTAGGATGATTCAGTAACCAAGATAATGCTTGATTATCAGTTTCCAAAAGGAATTCTTTATGTTCTAGAAAGGGTTTAAACTTCTCAAATGCAAAAACAATGGCTAAACATTCCAATTCATATGCGGAATATTTTCTTTCTTGGTCGCTGAAGGTTCGCGATGCATAACTAATAGGTAGTCTACTGTTTTCTATCTCTTGATAGATGACTGCACCTAACGCTACACTAGAACTGTCGGTCTGCACTACGAAAGGTTTCGTGAAATCGGCTAGTTGCAAAACTGGGGGAGATATGATGCTTTCGTTGAGTTGTTAAAACGCATTTTGGTGTTGTGCGCTCCATTCAAACTTCGCTCCCTTCTTTCTTAAGGAATTCAGCGGTGCTGCTATTTCGGCAAGATGGGGAATATACTTGTGGAAATAATGTACCATTCCCAAAAATCGGGCTATACCTTTTGCATCTCGCAGGGGTAAAAATTCTCTGATGGTGCGGGTTCGTTTGGGGTCAACGCTTACTTTTCCATTCGCTTTCACGATGTGACCTAAGAATGAAAATTGTGGGACGGCAATATTTACTTTTTTGGGGCTAACAGTTAATCCTGCTTTTTGTAACCGAGATAACACTTCACGTAGGTGTTTAAGATGTTGTTCCATTGATTCGCTATAGATAACGATGTCGTCCAAGTAGTGATACACATATTTAAATTTAATATCATGTAATATCCTTTCTAATAATCTACTACATACGGAACTTCCTTGAGATATTCCAAAGGGTACTCTAGTAAATTGGTACAGGTTAAAAGGAACGGCAAACACGGTTAGACGTTTTGATTCTTCCGACAGGGGTATTTGGTGAAAAGCTTGATTCAGGTCCATTACCGTAAAGACTTTCGCTTTCGTGAAGTAATGAAAAGCACTATGGATGTCTGGAAGAGGGATAGATTCAAATTCTATTCGTTTGTTTAATTGCCGGTAGTCCACAACTAGTGTGTGTTTATCGTGACCTTTTGGTACTAAGAAGGAGGGTGATGAATATGGAGACGTAGAGGGTTCAATGACTCCTTGTTCTAACAACTTGTTGATATGGTTTCTCATCACTTCCATCTTCTGGAGGCGACAACTTGTATGGGGGTAGGCGTATTACTTTCTGATCGCTCAGATTGATCTTATATTCTATTAGTTTCGTAAGTCCTAGCTTCGGTGTAAGAACTGAGGAAAATTCTTTTATTAATTTCTGCATTCTCATTCTATCTCTACTTTCTAGATGTGATAATTCAGACTCTTGGTGTACTACATGTGCAGTAGATGATCTAGTTCTTTCTTGTTTGTCATTATTACAATCAAAATTATACTTCCGTGTACGGTCGAATCGAAAATAATATTTCTGCTCATAGATGTCAAGAATCATTCCCGTTTTACTGATAAAGTCTGCTCCCAATATTAAGTCGGGTCCTAATTCATTACATACTAACATAGTAAAAACCCAGGTTAGGTTCTTGATTTTAACTTTAATGGTAATGCTCAGTTTTATTATTATATTTCGTTTATTGGCGGTAGCACATTTTATATTCACCGCTTGACTCCGTTTTACTAGGTGGTGTTCCAATAATTTATCTGCTAACTCTTGACTGATTAAGGTTCTGGTAGATCCCGAATCAATTAATGCGATTGTGGAGGTAACACCTAAGTCAACTTGTATTAAGGGTAATAGACTTTTAGTCCAGTTACATTTATTTATCGCGTTACATTTTTCAAGAAACTTTCTTACGTAGGGATCTATTTCTTTAGAGCTTCTTTTCCTTCCCCTTTTTTTTTCTTTTATACATTTCTTTAGGTTCACCGGATTTCAAGTTGCTGCGGAAGACACAGGATTTCAGGTCTCCCTGCCTTACATGTTTTTTGGATCAGGGTGTTTACGGTCGAATTGCTTGCTGTTACAGTTTTTACTTATGTGTCCATATTTGCCGCAATTATAACAGACGTGCTTATTGCGAGGAGGGTACCTAGTTTCCGTTTTAGATGGTGTTACATTTGACTTACCAGGGCTGCGCACATTGTGAGGTCTATTGAATGCTCGCCTTTCATGCAGGGTTGTTACCTCGGGCACTAGGGCTCGCAATTCATTTCTATTTGCTTCTGCTGATTTCATCGTATGTCTATTTTGATCTGAGTACCATACATTCGAAGAATGGATACTGCATTGTTCTAGATCCGCAAAGGTGTTAGGTCGATTTATCAAAGCTAAACGAGATCTTTCCTCTGGTGACAATCCTACTAAAATGGTGTCAACCATCTGTGTCTCATTCCAATCTACTTGTAGTAGTCGAGATGACTCTCTGATGTCTGAGATGTAATGGGCTAATCTCTCGTGATTTCCTTGTACTCGTAGTACGGTCTTTCTTTTAAGTTCTTCATAAATTCCGGTTGGAATAAAGTACTTTATTATTGAGTTATGCAGGTCTTCTACTGGAAGGGTAGAGCTTAATGCTTCTATCACACGATTCTTTAACAGGGGTTTACATTTCGGTAGGAGAACTTGCAAAATTTGCCAGTCATTCAGCTGCTGTAGATCGTTTATCTGCAGGAGATAGTTGATGAAATTTAGTAGTTTGGTGACATTTAATCCATCAGTGTAAGGGATTTCAGTTAAAAGTTTCTCCACAGGATGAGTGATTTTTCCATATAGGTCTGCGTTATAGTTCAAGTTTGGCATCGCTTTAGGAGGACGATATGATGCATTCGGGGTAGTCAATTCGTGCGTACTAAAATATTCAAAAGTGTTTTCTGGAAAACTAGGGATCATATTGATCATGTACTTTTACCTCGGATCCGAGTTTACTTTAAATATTGTAAAGACGTCTGAGTATTACTATGCTCATCTAGGAGCTTGCAAGATTACATTTACCATTTGAAGAATGGTATTATTTACTAAAGGGATTATAATTAACATTTACATATTAACGTTACAACGTATGATTTTCAATATTACAGTGTACATCTATTTGGTTTCATTTATTGTTTAAAGAAAATTATAGTCTTTGAAAAGTCTCTTTCATCTATAAGTTAAGTCTCAAATGTAATTAACTCTCGATAGTCAAGCTATCGAGTCACCTTTACAATAAGTTGTGCTGTCCTCGTCCTGGGGTGTCACACTTGGGAATTCTGGTAGTCGGCGTCGTCATCTGGGTCGTGTCTTCGGCGAATATTTTATAGCTGGTTCACTGAGGAGATTGAAGTAATGCTGGTTAAAGTTGGGGTAGATCCACGTAGGTCCTGGTCAGCGTCGTAGGGGTCGTAGACGTCCATATGTGCAGTTTATGCAGGTCACGTATTCACATGTAGTGTTGTACTGGAGTTTACATCTTGAGTAGAGACGTCATCTTGCTTACGTGTTGTTAATTTTTCTTAAATTATTACATTTCTTAACAAAACCTTTCTACATTTTATATATATTAAAAACTTGCTCCCCACGTTTTGTAGTGGTAGCTAACAGTTACATTTAAATTTAATCAACACATTTCTGAAGAGCTCTCGCTCGTAGTTGTGCACTGTCTGACGGCTGCATAGTAACTCTTTTCTCGATTCGACTGGCACATTACAACGAAGCGGAGCGAGTACTCCGCGATAATATAGTTCCTATTTTTATTTAAATTGACATTATTATAACAAGAAGAAACAAATTAATTATACTTATTTAATTTAACGGGAATTATTTTAACTACTACTCGTGCCTTCAAATTATTAATTACAAACATTACGATTTTATACATTTCTAAGTTACAGACGGTTCGCTAAGCACGTTGAGTCCTTAATTAAACAGGTCAACGCATGATGACTTACAAAAGGGTTAACTGTGATATTAATAGCTTTTTACAATTCGATTTTTTTATTAATTGTTTAATTAGATTTTTCCATTTACATCTCATACTTATTCTGAGTTAGTACAGGGGCATTAGGTTTAATAGTGCGATTTAAAAATACTTAATTGCTTTTTAATTTTTTTTTTATTAAATATTTTATTATCAATTAAATTGTCACATACTCCGCCGCTTAAAATCCACATTGAGAATTTTAGTGAGCAGAACGCAAAATTGGGGACTTGGAGTATGCTTGGTGTCAATGTGTGGAATTTCTCTCACATTGTTATTGACAAGGGTTATACCCATTTATTTCTTCTCTACCATACAATATACGTATATATTTTCTTATAAACTACCCGTTTTTATTACATAAAATTCACACTTAATATCTACATTTTAAAACACAAAACTCTTTCTTATGTCTACTACTTAAATCTACTACCGGTTTTTTCTTTGGGTTATAGTTACTCTCTTCATAGAATAATTTTCTAAATATTTTGTTATTTAGAGCTCAGTTTAGTGGTCATTGAGTACTCATTTACTTATCTTTCGCTGAACTGGATCTCAGGTTGATCAGGCCTCATTTCCAAATTCTACGATTAACACTTAGCATGGTTACTGAGGTATAAGATAACTTCACTACCTAGTATTACCTTTTTTATTTTTGGTTATGCTATTTCCTCTTTTCTTCTTATACAATTTTATCTGCGAAATATGTGTTCTCCGCACATATTCTCGAGTCGCAGGTTCGTACAGGGCTACTGTACTGGAGTTAAGTACTTCTGGATTTGGTAAGGACCACACCATCGGTATGATAGTTTAGAGGTGGTCTTATCAATTGCACTACTAGTCGGGTGAGTCTTGTACATTACTAAGTCACCGACTTGGTACCTAGCTACATTGTTATGAATATTTCTCTCGTGGTATTTTCTGGATTTCTCTAAGTTCGCTCTTAAATTAGCGCGAGCTTTATTCCATATTTGCTTAATCTGCGTATCCTTTATTTGTGGAGGTAGCAGCTCGTGTATTTTCCATTTAGTGGACAAGGGGTGGTTTGGTTTGTATTTATACAGTAACTCAAACGGGGTCGACTTGTGTCCTTCGTGATAAGCTGAATTAAAGGCGTATTGTATCCAGGATAGGTTTTGGTCCCAAGACATATGATCGTTCGCATGGTAGGCGATTAAAGCAGATTTGAGGTTTCGTAGATACCTTTCAGCAATATTGCCTTGCGGTCGATACTCCGTAGTGGTAATATGGTCTATTCCTAACTTGAAACACATATTCTTAAATTCTTTCGCTTTAAACTGTGGTCCGTTATCTGACACTATACGTACAGGTGTACCGTAATCTTTAAATAATCTTTCCTGTAATATTTTTACAGTCGTCGACGCTAATGCTCGCCGTATGGGATACATCCAAACAAATTTGGTGAACGAATCTACACAGATGAGTAACATAGTATTACCTGATTTCGATCGTGGGTAAGGACCTGAAAAGTCTAAATAAAGTTTAGAGAAAGGGGTCTTAGGGATTTCTGAAATTAATTGGCTTACCTGATTATTTCTTGCCGGTTTACTGAGAGCACATAAATTACATTTTTTTTACGAAACTAGCTATTTTGCTGTTCATATTGTTCCAATGATATTCCTTTCGAACACGATGTATAGTTTTATTGATTCCCACATGGGCTTAATCATATCAGGGCCTATTATTCTTAATTCCTTTCAATTTCTTATTTTGTGGCATAGTACACTTTTACTTAATACGTATTTCTCGGATTTAATACCTTGCGCAAGTTGTTCTATAATCGGTTTCAGAAGAGGGTCTTGTTGCTGATATAGGGCAATGTTTGTAAAGGCAAGGGGGAATTCAGTAATTACGGCGTTAGCAAGGGCTGTTTCCGGATTCTCCTCGTTTCCGGGAGTATTTGTGGGCGACTGGAATATACGGGACAGGGTATCAGCGACTACGTTTTGTGTACCTTTAATATGCTGCACTTTGAATTTATAGCAGTTTAACCTGAATACCCATCTTCCAATACGTCCTAACTGTTTAGGATGATTCAGTAACCAAGATAATGCTTGATTATCAGTTTCCAAAAGGAATTCTTTATGTTCTAGAAAGGGTTTAAACTTCTCAAATGCAAAAACAATGGCTAAACATTCCAATTCATATGCGGAATATTTTCTTTCTTGGTCGCTGAAGGTTCGCGATGCATAACTAATAGGTAGTCTACTGTTTTCTATCTCTTGATAGATGACTGCACCTAACGCTACACTAGAACTGTCGGTCTGCACTATGAAAGGTTTCGTGAAATCGGCTAGTTGCAAAACTGGGGGAGATATGATGCTTTCGTTGAGTTGTTAAAACGCATTTTGGTGTTGTGCGCTCCATTCAAACTTCGCTCCCTTCTTTCTTAAGGAATTCAGCGGTGCTGCTATTTCGGCAAGATGGGGAATATACTTGTGGAAATAATTTACCATTCCCAAAAATCGGGCTATACCTTTTGCATCTCGCGGGGGTAAAAATTCTCTGATGGTGCGGGTTCGTTTGGGGTCAACGCTTACTTTTCCATTCGCTTTCACGATGTGACCTAAGAATGAAAATTGTGGGACGGCAATATTTACTTTTTTGGGGCTAACAGTTAATCCTGCTTTTTGTAACCGAGATAACACTTCACGTAGGTGTTTAAGATGTTGTTCCATTGATTCGCTATAGATAACGATGTCGTCCAAGTAGTGATACACATATTTAAATTTAATATCATGTAATATCCTTTCTAATAATCTACTACATACGGAACTTCCTTGAGATATTCCAAAGGGTACTCTAGTAAATTGGTACAGGTTAAAAGGAACGGCAAACACGGTTAGACGTTTTGATTCTTCCGACAGGGGTATTTGGTGAAAAGCTTGATTCAGGTCCATTACCGTAAAGACTTTCGCTTTCGTGAAGTAATGAAAAGCACTATGGATGTCTGGAAGAGGGATAGATTCAAATTCTATTCGTTTGTTTAATTGCCGGTAGTCCACAACTAGTGTGTGTTTATCGTGACCTTTTGGTACTAAGAAGGAGGGTGATGAATATGGAGACGTAGAGGGTTCAATGACTCCTTGTTCTAACAACTTGTTGATATGGTTTCTCATCACTTCCATCTTCTGGAGGCGACAACTTGTATGGGGGTAGGCGTATTACTTTCTGATCGCTCAGATTGATCTTATATTCTATTAGTTTCGTAAGTCCTAGCTTCGGTGTAAGAACTGAGGAAAATTCTTTTATTAATTTCTGCATTCTCATTCTATCTCTACTTTCTAGATGTGATAATTCAGACTCTTGGTGTACTACATGTGCAGTAGATGATCTAGTTCTTTCTTGTTTGTCATTATTACAATCAAAATTATACTTCCGTGTACGGTCGAATCGAAAATAATATTTCTGCTCATAGATGTCAAGAATCATTCCCGTTTTACTGATAAAGTCTGCTCCCAATATTAAGTCGGGTCCTAATTCATTACATACTAACATAGTAAAAACCCAGGTTAGGTTCTTGATTTTAACTTTAATGGTAATGCTCAGTTTTATTATTATATTTCGTTTATTGGCGGTAGCACATTTTATATTCACCGCTTGACTCCGTTTTACTAGGTGGTGTTCCAATAATTTATCTGCTAACTCTTGACTGATTAAGGTTCTGGTAGATCCCGAATCAATTAATGCGATTGTGGAGGTAACACCTAAGTCAACTTGTATTAAGGGTAATAGACTTTTAGTCCAGTTACATTTATTTATCGCGTTACATTTTTCAAGAAACTTTCTTACGTAGGGATCTATTTCTTTAGAGCTTCTTTTCCTTCCCCTTTTTTTTTCTTTTATACATTTCTTTAGGTTCACCGGATTTCAAGTTGCTGCGGAAGACACAGGATTTCAGGTCTCCCTGCCTTACATGTTTTTTGGATCAGGGTGTTTACGGTCGAATTGCTTGCTGTTACAGTTTTTACTTATGTGTCCATATTTGCCGCAATTATAACAGACGTGCTTATTGCGAGGAGGGTACCTAGTTTCCGTTTTAGATGGTGTTACATTTGACTTACCAGGGCTGCGCACATTGTGAGGTCTATTGAATGCTCGCCTTTCATGCAGGGTTGTTACCTCGGGCACTAGGGCTCGCAATTCATTTCTATTTGCTTCTGCTGATTTCATCGTATGTCTATTTTGATCTGAGTACCATACATTCGAAGAATGGATACTGCATTGTTCTAGATCCGCAAAGGTGTTAGGTCGATTTATCAAAGCTAAACGAGATCTTTCCTCTGGTGACAATCCTACTAAAATGGTGTCAACCATCTGTGTCTCATTCCAATCTACTTGTAGTAGTCGAGATGACTCTCTGATGTCTGAGATGTAATGGGCTAATCTCTCGTGATTTCCTTGTACTCGTAGTACGGTCTTTCTTTTAAGTTCTTCATAAATTCCGGTTGGAATAAAGTACTTTATTATTGAGTTATGCAGGTCTTCTACTGGAAGGGTAGAGCTTAATACTTCTATCACACGATTCTTTAACAGGGGTTTACATTTCGGTAGGAGAACTTGCAAAATTTGCCAGTCATTCAGCTGCTGTAGATCGTTTATCTGCAGGAGATAGTTGATGAAATTTAGTAGTTTGGTGACATTTAATCCATCAGTGTAAGGGATTTCAGTTAAAAGTTTCTCCACAGGATGAGTGATTTTTCCATATAGGTCTGCGTTATAGTTCAAGTTTGGCATCGCTTTAGGAGGACGATATGATGCATTCGGGGTAGTCAATTCGTGCGTACTAAAATATTCAAAAGTGTTTTCTGGAAAACTAGGGATCATATTGATCATGTACTTTTACCTCGGATCCGAGTTTACTTTAAATATTGTAAAGACGTCTGAGTATTACTATGCTCATCTAGGAGCTTGCAAGATTACATTTACCATTTGAAGAATGGTATTATTTACTAAAGGGATTATAATTAACATTTACATATTAACGTTACAACGTATGATTTTCAATATTACAGTGTACATCTATTTGGTTTCATTTATTGTTTAAAGAAAATTATAGTCTTTGAAAAGTCTCTTTCATCTATAAGTTAAGTCTCAAATGTAATTAACTCTCGATAGTCAAGCTATCGAGTCACCTTTACAATAAGTTGTGCTGTCCTCGTCCTGGGGTGTCACACTTGGGAATTCTGGTAGTCGGCGTCGTCATCTGGGTCGTGTCTTCGGCGAATATTTTATAGCTGGTTCACTGAGGAGATTGAAGTAATGCTGGTTAAAGTTGGGGTAGATCCACGTAGGTCCTGGTCAGCGTCGTAGGGGTCGTAGACGTCCATATGTGCAGTTTATGCAGGTCACATATTCACATGTAGTGTTGTACTGGAGTTTACATCTTGAGTAGAGACGTCATCTTGCTTACGTGTTGTTAATTTTTCTTAAATTATTACATTTCTTAACAAAACCTTTCTACATTTTATATATATTAAAAACTTGCTCCCCACGTTTTGTAGTGGTAGCTAACAGTTACATTTAAATTTAATCAACACATTTCTGAAGAGCTCTCGCTCGTAGTTGTGCACTGTCTGACGGCTGCATAGTAACTCTTTTCTCGATTCGACTGGCACATTACAACGAAGCGGAGCGAGTACTCCGCGATAATATAGTTCCTATTTTTATTTAAATTGACATTATTATAACAAGAAGAAACAAATTAATTATACTTATTTAATTTAACGGGAATTATTTTAACTACTACTCGTGCCTTCAAATTATTAATTACAAACATTACGATTTTATACATTTCTAAGTTACAGACGGTTCGCTAAGCACGTTGAGTCCTTAATTAAACAGGTCAACGCATGATGACTTACAAAAGGGTTAACTGTGATATTAATAGCTTTTTACAATTCGATTTTTTTATTAATTGTTTAATTAGATTTTTCCATTTACATCTCATACTTATTCTGAGTTAGTACAGGGGCATTAGGTTTAATAGTGCGATTTAAAAATACTTAATTGCTTTTTAATTTTTTTTTTATTAAATATTTTATTATCAATTAAATTGTCACATACTCCGCCGCTTAAAATCCACATTGAGAATTTTAGTGAGCAGAACGCAAAATTGGGGACTTGGAGTATGCTTGGTGTCAATGTGTGGAATTTCTCTCACATTGTTATTGACAAGGGTTATACCCATTTATTTCTTCTCTACCATACAATATACGTATATATTTTCTTATAAACTACCCGTTTTTATTACATAAAATTCACACTTAATATCTACATTTTAAAACACAAAACTCTTTCTTATGTCTACTACTTAAATCTACTACAGGTTTTTTCTTTGGGTTATAGTTACTCTCTTCATAGAATAATTTTCTAAATATTTTGTTATTTAGAGCTCAGTTTAGTGGTCATTGAGTACTCATTTACTTATCTTTCGCTGAACTGGATCTCAGGTTGATCAGGCCTCATTTCCAAATTCTACGATTAACACTTAGCATGGTTACTGAGGTATAAGATAACTTCACTACCTAGTATTACCTTTTTTATTTTTGGTTATGCTATTTCCTCTTTTCTTCTTATACAATTTTATCTGCGAAATATGTGTTCTCCGCACATATTCTCGAGTCGCAGGTTCGTACAGGGCTACTGTACTGGAGTTAAGTACTTCTGGATTTGGTAAGGACCACACCATCGGTATGATAGTTTAGAGGTGGTCTTATCAATTGCACTACTAGTCGGGTGAGTCTTGTACATTACTAAGTCACCGACTTGGTACCTAGCTACATTGTTATGAATATTTCTCTCGTGGTATTTTCTGGATTTCTCTAAGTTCGCTCTTAAATTAGCGCGAGCTTTATTCCATATTTGCTTAATCTGCGTATCCTTTATTTGTGGAGGTAGCAGCTCGTGTATTTTCCATTTAGTGGACAAGGGGTGGTTTGGTTTGTATTTATACAGTAACTCAAACGGGGTCGACTTGTGTCCTTCGTGATAAGCTGAATTAAAGGCGTATTGTATCCAGGATAGGTTTTGGTCCCAAGACATATGATCGTTCGCATGGTAGGCGATTAAAGCAGATTTGAGGTTTCGTAGATACCTTTCAGCAATATTGCCTTGCGGTCGATACTCCGTAGTGGTAATATGGTCTATTCCTAACTTGAAACACATATTCTTAAATTCTTTCGCTTTAAACTGTGGTCCGTTATCTGACACTATACGTACAGGTGTACCGTAATCTTTAAATAATCTTTCCTGTAATATTTTTACAGTCGTCGACGCTAATGCTCGCCGTATGGGATACATCCAAACAAATTTGGTGAACGAATCTACACAGATGAGTAACATAGTATTACCTGATTTCGATCGTGGGTAAGGACCTGAAAAGTCTAAATAAAGTTTAGAGAAAGGGGTCTTAGGGATTTCTGAAATTAATTGGCTTACCTGATTATTTCTTGCCGGTTTACTGAGAGCACATAAATTACATTTTTTTTACGAAACTAGCTATTTTGCTGTTCATATTGTTCCAATGATATTCCTTTCGAACACGATGTATAGTTTTATTGATTCCCACATGGGCTTAATCATATCAGGGCCTATTATTCTTAATTCCTTTCAATTTCTTATTTTGTGGCATAGTACACTTTTACTTAATACGTATTTCTCGGATTTAATACCTTGCGCAAGTTGTTCTATAATCGGTTTCAGAAGAGGGTCTTGTTGCTGATATAGGGCAATGTTTGTAAAGGCAAGGGGGAATTCAGTAATTACGGCGTTAGCAAGGGCTGTTTCCGGATTCTCCTCGTTTCCGGGAGTATTTGTGGGCGACTGGAATATACGGGACAGGGTATCAGCGACTACGTTTTGTGTACCTTTAATATGCTGCACTTTGAATTTATAGCAGTTTAACCTGAATACCCATCTTCCAATACGTCCTAACTGTTTAGGATGATTCAGTAACCAAGATAATGCTTGATTATCAGTTTCCAAAAGGAATTCTTTATGTTCTAGAAAGGGTTTAAACTTCTCAAATGCAAAAACAATGGCTAAACATTCCAATTCATATGCGGAATATTTTCTTTCTTGGTCGCTGAAGGTTCGCGATGCATAACTAATAGGTAGTCTACTGTTTTCTATCTCTTGATAGATGACTGCACCTAACGCTACACTAGAACTGTCGGTCTGCACTACGAAAGGTTTCGTGAAATCGGCTAGTTGCAAAACTGGGGGAGATATGATGCTTTCGTTGAGTTGTTAAAACGCATTTTGGTGTTGTGCGCTCCATTCAAACTTCGCTCCCTTCTTTCTTAAGGAATTCAGCGGTGCTGCTATTTCGGCAAGATGGGGAATATACTTGTGGAAATAATTTACCATTCCCAAAAATCGGGCTATACCTTTTGCATCTCGCGGGGGTAAAAATTCTCTGATGGTGCGGGTTCGTTTGGGGTCAACGCTTACTTTTCCATTCGCTTTCACGATGTGACCTAAGAATGAAAATTGTGGGACGGCAATATTTACTTTTTTGGGGCTAACAGTTAATCCTGCTTTTTGTAACCGAGATAACACTTCACGTAGGTGTTTAAGATGTTGTTCCATTGATTCGCTATAGATAACGATGTCGTCCAAGTAGTGATACACATATTTAAATTTAATATCATGTAATATCCTTTCTAATAATCTACTACATACGGAACTTCCTTGAGATATTCCAAAGGGTACTCTAGTAAATTGGTACAGGTTAAAAGGAACGGCAAACACGGTTAGACGTTTTGATTCTTCCGACAGGGGTATTTGGTGAAAAGCTTGATTCAGGTCCATTACCGTAAAGACTTTCGCTTTCGTGAAGTAATGAAAAGCACTATGGATGTCTGGAAGAGGGATAGATTCAAATTCTATTCGTTTGTTTAATTGCCGGTAGTCCACAACTAGTGTGTGTTTATCGTGACCTTTTGGTACTAAGAAGGAGGGTGATGAATATGGAGACGTAGAGGGTTCAATGACTCCTTGTTCTAACAACTTGTTGATATGGTTTCTCATCACTTCCATCTTCTGGAGGCGACAACTTGTATGGGGGTAGGCGTATTACTTTCTGATCGCTCAGATTGATCTTATATTCTATTAGTTTCGTAAGTCCTAGCTTCGGTGTAAGAACTGAGGAAAATTCTTTTATTAATTTCTGCATTCTCATTCTATCTCTACTTTCTAGATGTGATAATTCAGACTCTTGGTGTACTACATGTGCAGTAGATGATCTAGTTCTTTCTTGTTTGTCATTATTACAATCAAAATTATACTTCCGTGTACGGTCGAATCGAAAATAATATTTCTGCTCATAGATGTCAAGAATCATTCCCGTTTTACTGATAAAGTCTGCTCCCAATATTAAGTCGGGTCCTAATTCATTACATACTAACATAGTAAAAACCCAGGTTAGGTTCTTGATTTTAACTTTAATGGTAATGCTCAGTTTTATTATTATATTTCGTTTATTGGCGGTAGCACATTTTATATTCACCGCTTGACTCCGTTTTACTAGGTGGTGTTCCAATAATTTATCTGCTAACTCTTGACTGATTAAGGTTCTGGTAGATCCCGAATCAATTAATGCGATTGTGGAGGTAACACCTAAGTCAACTTGTATTAAGGGTAATAGACTTTTAGTCCAGTTACATTTATTTATCGCGTTACATTTTTCAAGAAACTTTCTTACGTAGGGATCTATTTCTTTAGAGCTTCTTTTCCTTCCCCTTTTTTTTTCTTTTATACATTTCTTTAGGTTCACCGGATTTCAAGTTGCTGCGGAAGACACAGGATTTCAGGTCTCCCTGCCTTACATGTTTTTTGGATCAGGGTGTTTACGGTCGAATTGCTTGCTGTTACAGTTTTTACTTATGTGTCCATATTTGCCGCAATTATAACAGACGTGCTTATTGCGAGGAGGGTACCTAGTTTCCGTTTTAGATGGTGTTACATTTGACTTACCAGGGCTGCGCACATTGTGAGGTCTATTGAATGCTCGCCTTTCATGCAGGGTTGTTACCTCGGGCACTAGGGCTCGCAATTCATTTCTATTTGCTTCTGCTGATTTCATCGTATGTCTATTTTGATCTGAGTACCATACATTCGAAGAATGGATACTGCATTGTTCTAGATCCGCAAAGGTGTTAGGTCGATTTATCAAAGCTAAACGAGATCTTTCCTCTGGTGACAATCCTACTAAAATGGTGTCAACCATCTGTGTCTCATTCCAATCTACTTGTAGTAGTCGAGATGACTCTCTGATGTCTGAGATGTAATGGGCTAATCTCTCGTGATTTCCTTGTACTCGTAGTACGGTCTTTCTTTTAAGTTCTTCATAAATTCCGGTTGGAATAAAGTACTTTATTATTGAGTTATGCAGGTCTTCTACTGGAAGGGTAGAGCTTAATGCTTCTATCACACGATTCTTTAACAGGGGTTTACATTTCGGTAGGAGAACTTGCAAAATTTGCCAGTCATTCAGCTGCTGTAGATCGTTTATCTGCAGGAGATAGTTGATGAAATTTAGTAGTTTGGTGACATTTAATCCATCAGTGTAAGGGATTTCAGTTAAAAGTTTCTCCACAGGATGAGTGATTTTTCCATATAGGTCTGCGTTATAGTTCAAGTTTGGCATCGCTTTAGGAGGACGATATGATGCATTCGGGGTAGTCAATTCGTGCGTACTAAAATATTCAAAAGTGTTTTCTGGAAAACTAGGGATCATATTGATCATGTACTTTTACCTCGGATCCGAGTTTACTTTAAATATTGTAAAGACGTCTGAGTATTACTATGCTCATCTAGGAGCTTGCAAGATTACATTTACCATTTGAAGAATGGTATTATTTACTAAAGGGATTATAATTAACATTTACATATTAACGTTACAACGTATGATTTTCAATATTACAGTGTACATCTATTTGGTTTCATTTATTGTTTAAAGAAAATTATAGTCTTTGAAAAGTCTCTTTCATCTATAAGTTAAGTCTCAAATGTAATTAACTCTCGATAGTCAAGCTATCGAGTCACTTTACAATAAGTTGTGCTGTCCTCGTCCTGGGGTGTCACACTTGGGAATTCTGGTAGTCGGCGTCGTCATCTGGGTCGTGTCTTCGGCGAATATTTTATAGCTGGTTCACTGAGGAGATTGAAGTAATGCTGGTTAAAGTTGGGGTAGATCCACGTAGGTCCTGGTCAGCGTCGTAGGGGTCGTAGACGTCCATATGTGCAGTTTATGCAGGTCACATATTCACATGTAGTGTTGTACTGGAGTTTACATCTTGAGTAGAGACGTCATCTTGCTTACGTGTTGTTAATTTTTCTTAAATTATTACATTTCTTAACAAAACCTTTCTACATTTTATATATATTAAAAACTTGCTCCCCACGTTTTGTAGTGGTAGCTAACAGTTACATTTAAATTTAATCAACACATTTCTGAAGAGCTCTCGCTCGTAGTTGTGCACTGTCTGACGGCTGCATAGTAACTCTTTTCTCGATTCGACTGGCACATTACAACGAAGCGGAGCGAGTACTCCGCGATAATATAGTTCCTATTTTTATTTAAATTGACATTATTATAACAAGAAGAAACAAATTAATTATACTTATTTAATTTAACGGGAATTATTTTAACTACTACTCGTGCCTTCAAATTATTAATTACAAACATTACGATTTTATACATTTCTAAGTTACAGACGGTTCGCTAAGCACGTTGAGTCCTTAATTAAACAGGTCAACGCATGATGACTTACAAAAGGGTTAACTGTGATATTAATAGCTTTTTACAATTCGATTTTTTTATTAATTGTTTAATTAGATTTTTCCATGTACATCTCATACTTATTCTGAGTTAGTACAGGGGCATTAGGTTTAATAGTGCGATTTAAAAATACTTAATTGCTTTTTAATTTTTTTTTTATTAAATATTTTATTATCAATTAAATTGTCACATACTCCGCCGCTTAAAATCCACATTGAGAATTTTAGTGAGCAGAACGCAAAATTGGGGACTTGGAGTATGCTTGGTGTCAATGTGTGGAATTTCTCTCACATTGTTATTGACAAGGGTTATACCCATTTATTTCTTCTCTACCATACAATATACGTATATATTTTCTTATAAACTACCCGTTTTTATTACATAAAATTCACACTTAATATCTACATTTTAAAACACAAAACTCTTTCTTATGTCTACTACTTAAATCTACTACCGGTTTTTTCTTTGGGTTATAGTTACTCTCTTCATAGAATAATTTTCTAAATATTTTGTTATTTAGAGCTCAGTTTAGTGGTCATTGAGTACTCATTTACTTATCTTTCGCTGAACTGGATCTCAGGTTGATCAAGCCTCATTTCCAAATTCTACGATTAACACTTAGCATGGTTACTGAGGTATAAGATAACTTCACTACCTAGTATTACCTTTTTTATTTTTGGTTATGCTATTTCCTCTTTTCTTCTTATACAATTTTATCTGCGAAATATGTGTTCTCCGCACATATTCTCGAGTCGCAGGTTCGTACAGGGCTACTGTACTGGAGTTAAGTACTTCTGGATTTGGTAAGGACCACACCATCGGTATGATAGTTTAGAGGTGGTCTTATCAATTGCACTACTAGTCGGGTGAGTCTTGTACATTACTAAGTCACCGACTTGGTACCTAGCTACATTGTTATGAATATTTCTCTCGTGGTATTTTCTGGATTTCTCTAAGTTCGCTCTTAAATTAGCGCGAGCTTTATTCCATATTTGCTTAATCTGCGTATCCTTTATTTGTGGAGGTAGCAGCTCGTGTATTTTCCATTTAGTGGACAAGGGGTGGTTTGGTTTGTATTTATACAGTAACTCAAACGGGGTCGACTTGTGTCCTTCGTGATAAGCTGAATTAAAGGCGTATTGTATCCAGGATAGGTTTTGGTCCCAAGACATATGATCGTTCGCATGGTAGGCGATTAAAGCAGATTTGAGGTTTCGTAGATACCTTTCAGCAATATTGCCTTGCGGTCGATACTCCGTAGTGGTAATATGGTCTATTCCTAACTTGAAACACATATTCTTAAATTCTTTCGCTTTAAACTGTGGTCCGTTATCTGACACTATACGTACAGGTGTACCGTAATCTTTAAATAATCTTTCCTGTAATATTTTTACAGTCGTCGACGCTAATGCTCGCCGTATGGGATACATCCAAACAAATTTGGTGAACGAATCTACACAGATGAGTAACATAGTATTACCTGATTTCGATCGTGGGTAAGGACCTGAAAAGTCTAAATAAAGTTTAGAGAAAGGGGTCTTAGGGATTTCTGAAATTAATTGGCTTACCTGATTATTTCTTGCCGGTTTACTGAGAGCACATAAATTACATTTTTTTTACGAAACTAGCTATTTTGCTGTTCATATTGTTCCAATGATATTCCTTTCGAACACGATGTATAGTTTTATTGATTCCCACATGGGCTTAATCATATCAGGGCCTATTATTCTTAATTCCTTTCAATTTCTTATTTTGTGGCATAGTACACTTTTACTTAATACGTATTTCTCGGATTTAATACCTTGCGCAAGTTGTTCTATAATCGGTTTCAGAAGAGGGTCTTGTTGCTGATATAGGGCAATGTTTGTAAAGGCAAGGGGGAATTCAGTAATTACGGCGTTAGCAAGGGCTGTTTCCGGATTCTCCTCGTTTCCGGGAGTATTTGTGGGCGACTGGAATATACGGGACAGGGTATCAGCGACTACGTTTTGTGTACCTTTAATATGCTGCACTTTGAATTTATAGCAGTTTAACCTCAATACCCATCTTCCAATACGTCCTAACTGTTTAGGATGATTCAGTAACCAAGATAATGCTTGATTATCGGTTTCCAAAAGGAATTCTTTATGTTCTAGAAAGGGTTTAAACTTCTCAAATGCAAAAACAATGGCTAAACATTCCAATTCATATGCGGAATATTTTCTTTCTTGGTCGCTGAAGGTTCGCGATGCATAACTAATAGGTAGTCTACTGTTTTCTATCTCTTGATAGATGACTGCACCTAACGCTACACTAGAACTGTCGGTCTGCACTACGAAAGGTTTCGTGAAATCGGCTAGTTGCAAAACTGGGGGAGATATGATGCTTTCGTTGAGTTGTTAAAACGCATTTTGGTGTTGTGCGCTCCATTCAAACTTCGCTCCCTTCTTTCTTAAGGAATTCAGCGGTGCTGCTATTTCGGCAAGATGGGGAATATACTTGTGGAAATAATTTACCATTCCCAAAAATCGGGCTATACCTTTTGCATCTCGCGGGGGTAAAAATTCTCTGATGGTGCGGGTTCGTTTGGGGTCAACGCTTACTTTTCCATTCGCTTTCACGATGTGACCTAAGAATGAAAATTGTGGGACGGCAATATTTACTTTTTTGGGGCTAACAGTTAATCCTGCTTTTTGTAACCGAGATAACACTTCACGTAGGTGTTTAAGATGTTGTTCCATTGATTCGCTATAGATAACGATGTCGTCCAAGTAGTGATACACATATTTAAATTTAATATCATGTAATATCCTTTCTAATAATCTACTACATACGGAACTTCCTTGAGATATTCCAAAGGGTACTCTAGTAAATTGGTACAGGTTAAAAGGAACGGCAAACACGGTTAGACGTTTTGATTCTTCCGACAGGGGTATTTGGTGAAAAGCTTGATTCAGGTCCATTACCGTAAAGACTTTCGCTTTCGTGAAGTAATGAAAAGCACTATGGATGTCTGGAAGAGGGATAGATTCAAATTCTATTCGTTTGTTTAATTGCCGGTAGTCCACAACTAGTGTGTGTTTATCGTGACCTTTTGGTACTAAGAAGGAGGGTGATGAATATGGAGACGTAGAGGGTTCAATGACTCCTTGTTCTAACAACTTGTTGATATGGTTTCTCATCACTTCCATCTTCTGGAGGCGACAACTTGTATGGGGGTAGGCGTATTACTTTCTGATCGCTCAGATTGATCTTATATTCTATTAGTTTCGTAAGTCCTAGCTTCGGTGTAAGAACTGAGGAAAATTCTTTTATTAATTTCTGCATTCTCATTCTATCTCTACTTTCTAGATGTGATAATTCAGACTCTTGGTGTACTACATGTGCAGTAGATGATCTAGTTCTTTCTTGTTTGTCATTATTACAATCAAAATTATACTTCCGTGTACGGTCGAATCGAAAATAATATTTCTGCTCATAGATGTCAAGAATCATTCCCGTTTTACTGATAAAGTCTGCTCCCAATATTAAGTCGGGTCCTAATTCATTACATACTAACATAGTAAAAACCCAGGTTAGGTTCTTGATTTTAACTTTAATGGTAATGCTCAGTTTTATTATTATATTTCGTTTATTGGCGGTAGCACATTTTATATTCACCGCTTGACTCCGTTTTACTAGGTGGTGTTCCAATAATTTATCTGCTAACTCTTGACTGATTAAGGTTCTGGTAGATCCCGAATCAATTAATGCGATTGTGGAGGTAACACCTAAGTCAACTTGTATTAAGGGTAATAGACTTTTAGTCCAGTTACATTTATTTATCGCGTTACATTTTTCAAGAAACTTTCTTACGTAGGGATCTATTTCTTTAGAGCTTCTTTTCCTTCCCCTTTTTTTTTCTTTTATACATTTCTTTAGGTTCACCGGATTTCAAGTTGCTGCGGAAGACACAGGATTTCAGGTCTCCCTGCCTTACATGTTTTTTGGATCAGGGTGTTTACGGTCGAATTGCTTGCTGTTACAGTTTTTACTTATGTGTCCATATTTGCCGCAATTATAACAGACGTGCTTATTGCGAGGAGGGTACCTAGTTTCCGTTTTAGATGGTGTTACATTTGACTTACCAGGGCTGCGCACATTGTGAGGTCTATTGAATGCTCGCCTTTCATGCAGGGTTGTTACCTCGGGCACTAGGGCTCGCAATTCATTTCTATTTGCTTCTGCTGATTTCATCGTATGTCTATTTTGATCTGAGTACCATACATTCGAAGAATGGATACTGCATTGTTCTAGATCCGCAAAGGTGTTAGGTCGATTTATCAAAGCTAAACGAGATCTTTCCTCTGGTGACAATCCTACTAAAATGGTGTCAACCATCTGTGTCTCATTCCAATCTACTTGTAGTAGTCGAGATGACTCTCTGATGTCTGAGATGTAATGGGCTAATCTCTCGTGATTTCCTTGTACTCGTAGTACGGTCTTTCTTTTAAGTTCTTCATAAATTCCGGTTGGAATAAAGTACTTTATTATTGAGTTATGCAGGTCTTCTACTGGAAGGGTAGAGCTTAATGCTTCTATCACACGATTCTTTAACAGGGGTTTACATTTCGGTAGGAGAACTTGCAAAATTTGCCAGTCATTCAGCTGCTGTAGATCGTTTATCTGCAGGAGATAGTTGATGAAATTTAGTAGTTTGGTGACATTTAATCCATCAGTGTAAGGGATTTCAGTTAAAAGTTTCTCCACAGGATGAGTGATTTTTCCATATAGGTCTGCGTTATAGTTCAAGTTTGGCATCGCTTTAGGAGGACGATATGATGCATTCGGGGTAGTCAATTCGTGCGTACTAAAATATTCAAAAGTGTTTTCTGGAAAACTAGGGATCATATTGATCATGTACTTTTACCTCGGATCCGAGTTTACTTTAAATATTGTAAAGACGTCTGAGTATTACTATGCTCATCTAGGAGCTTGCAAGATTACATTTACCATTTGAAGAATGGTATTATTTACTAAAGGGATTATAATTAACATTTACATATTAACGTTACAACGTATGATTTTCAATATTACAGTGTACATCTATTTGGTTTCATTTATTGTTTAAAGAAAATTATAGTCTTTGAAAAGTCTCTTTCATCTATAAGTTAAGTCTCAAATGTAATTAACTCTCGATAGTCAAGCTATCGAGTCACTTTACAATAAGTTGTGCTGTCCTCGTCCTGGGGTGTCACACTTGGGAATTCTGGTAGTCGGCGTCGTCATCTGGGTCGTGTCTTCGGCGAATATTTTATAGCTGGTTCACTGAGGAGATTGAAGTAATGCTGGTTAAAGTTGGGGTAGATCCACGTAGGTCCTGGTCAGCGTCGTAGGGGTCGTAGACGTCCATATGTGCAGTTTATGCAGGTCACATATTCACATGTAGTGTTGTACTGGAGTTTACATCTTGAGTAGAGACGTCATCTTGCTTACGTGTTGTTAATTTTTCTTAAATTATTACATTTCTTAACAAAACCTTTCTACATTTTATATATATTAAAAACTTGCTCCCCACGTTTTGTAGTGGTAGCTAACAGTTACATTTAAATTTAATCAACACATTTCTGAAGAGCTCTCGCTCGTAGTTGTGCACTGTCTGACGGCTGCATAGTAACTCTTTTCTCGATTCGACTGGCACATTACAACGAAGCGGAGCGAGTACTCCGCGATAATATAGTTCCTATTTTTATTTAAATTGACATTATTATAACAAGAAGAAACAAATTAATTATACTTATTTAATTTAACGGGAATTATTTTAACTACTACTCGTGCCTTCAAATTATTAATTACAAACATTACGATTTTATACATTTCTAAGTTACAGACGGTTCGCTAAGCACGTTGAGTCCTTAATTAAACAGGTCAACGCATGATGACTTACAAAAGGGTTAACTGTGATATTAATAGCTTTTTACAATTCGATTTTTTTATTAATTGTTTAATTAGATTTTTCCATGTACATCTCATACTTATTCTGAGTTAGTACAGGGGCATTAGGTTTAATAGTGCGATTTAAAAATACTTAATTGCTTTTTAATTTTTTTTTTATTAAATATTTTATTATCAATTAAATTGTCACATACTCCGCCGCTTAAAATCCACATTGAGAATTTTAGTGAGCAGAACGCAAAATTGGGGACTTGGAGTATGCTTGGTGTCAATGTGTGGAATTTCTCTCACATTGTTATTGACAAGGGTTATACCCATTTATTTCTTCTCTACCATACAATATACGTATATATTTTCTTATAAACTACCCGTTTTTATTACATAAAATTCACACTTAATATCTACATTTTAAAACACAAAACTCTTTCTTATGTCTACTACTTAAATCTACTACCGGTTTTTTCTTTGGGTTATAGTTACTCTCTTCATAGAATAATTTTCTAAATATTTTGTTATTTAGAGCTCAGTTTAGTGGTCATTGAGTACTCATTTACTTATCTTTCGCTGAACTGGATCTCAGGTTGATCAAGCCTCATTTCCAAATTCTACGATTAACACTTAGCATGGTTACTGAGGTATAAGATAACTTCACTACCTAGTATTACCTTTTTTATTTTTGGTTATGCTATTTCCTCTTTTCTTCTTATACAATTTTATCTGCGAAATATGTGTTCTCCGCACATATTCTCGAGTCGCAGGTTCGTACAGGGCTACTGTACTGGAGTTAAGTACTTCTGGATTTGGTAAGGACCACACCATCGGTATGATAGTTTAGAGGTGGTCTTATCAATTGCACTACTAGTCGGGTGAGTCTTGTACATTACTAAGTCACCGACTTGGTACCTAGCTACATTGTTATGAATATTTCTCTCGTGGTATTTTCTGGATTTCTCTAAGTTCGCTCTTAAATTAGCGCGAGCTTTATTCCATATTTGCTTAATCTGCGTATCCTTTATTTGTGGAGGTAGCAGCTCGTGTATTTTCCATTTAGTGGACAAGGGGTGGTTTGGTTTGTATTTATACAGTAACTCAAACGGGGTCGACTTGTGTCCTTCGTGATAAGCTGAATTAAAGGCGTATTGTATCCAGGATAGGTTTTGGTCCCAAGACATATGATCGTTCGCATGGTAGGCGATTAAAGCAGATTTGAGGTTTCGTAGATACCTTTCAGCAATATTGCCTTGCGGTCGATACTCCGTAGTGGTAATATGGTCTATTCCTAACTTGAAACACATATTCTTAAATTCTTTCGCTTTAAACTGTGGTCCGTTATCTGACACTATACGTACAGGTGTACCGTAATCTTTAAATAATCTTTCCTGTAATATTTTTACAGTCGTCGACGCTAATGCTCGCCGTATGGGATACATCCAAACAAATTTGGTGAACGAATCTACACAGATGAGTAACATAGTATTACCTGATTTCGATCGTGGGTAAGGACCTGAAAAGTCTAAATAAAGTTTAGAGAAAGGGGTCTTAGGGATTTCTGAAATTAATTGGCTTACCTGATTATTTCTTGCCGGTTTACTGAGAGCACATAAATTACATTTTTTTTACGAAACTAGCTATTTTGCTGTTCATATTGTTCCAATGATATTCCTTTCGAACACGATGTATAGTTTTATTGATTCCCACATGGGCTTAATCATATCAGGGCCTATTATTCTTAATTCCTTTCAATTTCTTATTTTGTGGCATAGTACACTTTTACTTAATACGTATTTCTCGGATTTAATACCTTGCGCAAGTTGTTCTATAATCGGTTTCAGAAGAGGGTCTTGTTGCTGATATAGGGCAATGTTTGTAAAGGCAAGGGGGAATTCAGTAATTACGGCGTTAGCAAGGGCTGTTTCCGGATTCTCCTCGTTTCCGGGAGTATTTGTGGGCGACTGGAATATACGGGACAGGGTATCAGCGACTACGTTTTGTGTACCTTTAATATGCTGCACTTTGAATTTATAGCAGTTTAACCTCAATACCCATCTTCCAATACGTCCTAACTGTTTAGGATGATTCAGTAACCAAGATAATGCTTGATTATCGGTTTCCAAAAGGAATTCTTTATGTTCTAGAAAGGGTTTAAACTTCTCAAATGCAAAAACAATGGCTAAACATTCCAATTCATATGCGGAATATTTTCTTTCTTGGTCGCTGAAGGTTCGCGATGCATAACTAATAGGTAGTCTACTGTTTTCTATCTCTTGATAGATGACTGCACCTAACGCTACACTAGAACTGTCGGTCTGCACTACGAAAGGTTTCGTGAAATCGGCTAGTTGCAAAACTGGGGGAGATATGATGCTTTCGTTGAGTTGTTAAAACGCATTTTGGTGTTGTGCGCTCCATTCAAACTTCGCTCCCTTCTTTCTTAAGGAATTCAGCGGTGCTGCTATTTCGGCAAGATGGGGAATATACTTGTGGAAATAATTTACCATTCCCAAAAATCGGGCTATACCTTTTGCATCTCGCGGGGGTAAAAATTCTCTGATGGTGCGGGTTCGTTTGGGGTCAACGCTTACTTTTCCATTCGCTTTCACGATGTGACCTAAGAATGAAAATTGTGGGACGGCAATATTTACTTTTTTGGGGCTAACAGTTAATCCTGCTTTTTGTAACCGAGATAACACTTCACGTAGGTGTTTAAGATGTTGTTCCATTGATTCGCTATAGATAACGATGTCGTCCAAGTAGTGATACACATATTTAAATTTAATATCATGTAATATCCTTTCTAATAATCTACTACATACGGAACTTCCTTGAGATATTCCAAAGGGTACTCTAGTAAATTGGTACAGGTTAAAAGGAACGGCAAACACGGTTAGACGTTTTGATTCTTCCGACAGGGGTATTTGGTGAAAAGCTTGATTCAGGTCCATTACCGTAAAGACTTTCGCTTTCGTGAAGTAATGAAAAGCACTATGGATGTCTGGAAGAGGGATAGATTCAAATTCTATTCGTTTGTTTAATTGCCGGTAGTCCACAACTAGTGTGTGTTTATCGTGACCTTTTGGTACTAAGAAGGAGGGTGATGAATATGGAGACGTAGAGGGTTCAATGACTCCTTGTTCTAACAACTTGTTGATATGGTTTCTCATCACTTCCATCTTGGGAGGCGACAACTTGTATGGGGGTAGGCGTATTACTTTCTGATCGCTCAGATTGATCTTATATTCTATTAGTTTCGTAAGTCCTAGCTTCGGTGTAAGAACTGAGGAAAATTCTTTTATTAATTTCTGCATTCTCATTCTATCTCTACTTTCTAGATGTGATAATTCAGACTCTTGGTGTACTACATGTGCAGTAGATGATCTAGTTCTTTCTTGTTTGTCATTATTACAATCAAAATTATACTTCCGTGTACGGTCGAATCGAAAATAATATTTCTGCTCATAGATGTCAAGAATCATTCCCGTTTTACTGATAAAGTCTGCTCCCAATATTAAGTCGGGTCCTAATTCATTACATACTAACATAGTAAAAACCCAGGTTAGGTTCTTGATTTTAACTTTAATGGTAATGCTCAGTTTTATTATTATATTTCGTTTATTGGCGGTAGCACATTTTATATTCACCGCTTGACTCCGTTTTACTAGGTGGTGTTCCAATAATTTATCTGCTAACTCTTGACTGATTAAGGTTCTGGTAGATCCCGAATCAATTAATGCGATTGTGGAGGTAACACCTAAGTCAACTTGTATTAAGGGTAATAGACTTTTAGTCCAGTTACATTTATTTATCGCGTTACATTTTTCAAGAAACTTTCTTACGTAGGGATCTATTTCTTTAGAGCTTCTTTTCCTTCCCCTTTTTTTTTCTTTTATACATTTCTTTAGGTTCACCGGATTTCAAGTTGCTGCGGAAGACACAGGATTTCAGGTCTCCCTGCCTTACATGTTTTTTGGATCAGGGTGTTTACGGTCGAATTGCTTGCTGTTACAGTTTTTACTTATGTGTCCATATTTGCCGCAATTATAACAGACGTGCTTATTGCGAGGAGGGTACCTAGTTTCCGTTTTAGATGGTGTTACATTTGACTTACCAGGGCTGCGCACATTGTGAGGTCTATTGAATGCTCGCCTTTCATGCAGGGTTGTTACCTCGGGCACTAGGGCTCGCAATTCATTTCTATTTGCTTCTGCTGATTTCATCGTATGTCTATTTTGATCTGAGTACCATACATTCGAAGAATGGATACTGCATTGTTCTAGATCCGCAAAGGTGTTAGGTCGATTTATCAAAGCTAAACGAGATCTTTCCTCTGGTGACAATCCTACTAAAATGGTGTCAACCATCTGTGTCTCATTCCAATCTACTTGTAGTAGTCGAGATGACTCTCTGATGTCTGAGATGTAATGGGCTAATCTCTCGTGATTTCCTTGTACTCGTAGTACGGTCTTTCTTTTAAGTTCTTCATAAATTCCGGTTGGAATAAAGTACTTTATTATTGAGTTATGCAGGTCTTCTACTGGAAGGGTAGAGCTTAATGCTTCTATCACACGATTCTTTAACAGGGGTTTACATTTCGGTAGGAGAACTTGCAAAATTTGCCAGTCATTCAGCTGCTGTAGATCGTTTATCTGCAGGAGATAGTTGATGAAATTTAGTAGTTTGGTGACATTTAATCCATCAGTGTAAGGGATTTCAGTTAAAAGTTTCTCCACAGGATGAGTGATTTTTCCATATAGGTCTGCGTTATAGTTCAAGTTTGGCATCGCTTTAGGAGGACGATATGATGCATTCGGGGTAGTCAATTCGTGCGTACTAAAATATTCAAAAGTGTTTTCTGGAAAACTAGGGATCATATTGATCATGTACTTTTACCTCGGATCCGAGTTTACTTTAAATATTGTAAAGACGTCTGAGTATTACTATGCTCATCTAGGAGCTTGCAAGATTACATTTACCATTTGAAGAATGGTATTATTTACTAAAGGGATTATAATTAACATTTACATATTAACGTTACAACGTATGATTTTCAATATTACAGTGTACATCTATTTGGTTTCATTTATTGTTTAAAGAAAATTATAGTCTTTGAAAAGTCTCTTTCATCTATAAGTTAAGTCTCAAATGTAATTAACTCTCGATAGTCAAGCTATCGAGTCACTTTACAATAAGTTGTGCTGTCCTCGTCCTGGGGTGTCACACTTGGGAATTCTGGTAGTCGGCGTCGTCATCTGGGTCGTGTCTTCGGCGAATATTTTATAGCTGGTTCACTGAGGAGATTGAAGTAATGCTGGTTAAAGTTGGGGTAGATCCACGTAGGTCCTGGTCAGCGTCGTAGGGGTCGTAGACGTCCATATGTGCAGTTTATGCAGGTCACATATTCACATGTAGTGTTGTACTGGAGTTTACATCTTGAGTAGAGACGTCATCTTGCTTACGTGTTGTTAATTTTTCTTAAATTATTACATTTCTTAACAAAACCTTTCTACATTTTATATATATTAAAAACTTGCTCCCCACGTTTTGTAGTGGTAGCTAACAGTTACATTTAAATTTAATCAACACATTTCTGAAGAGCTCTCGCTCGTAGTTGTGCACTGTCTGACGGCTGCATAGTAACTCTTTTCTCGATTCGACTGGCACATTACAACGAAGCGGAGCGAGTACTCCGCGATAATATAGTTCCTATTTTTATTTAAATTGACATTATTATAACAAGAAGAAACAAATTAATTATACTTATTTAATTTAACGGGAATTATTTTAACTACTACTCGTGCCTTCAAATTATTAATTACAAACATTACGATTTTATACATTTCTAAGTTACAGACGGTTCGCTAAGCACGTTGAGTCCTTAATTAAACAGGTCAACGCATGATGACTTACAAAAGGGTTAACTGTGATATTAATAGCTTTTTACAATTCGATTTTTTTATTAATTGTTTAATTAGATTTTTCCATGTACATCTCATACTTATTCTGAGTTAGTACAGGGGCATTAGGTTTAATAGTGCGATTTAAAAATACTTAATTGCTTTTTAATTTTTTTTTTATTAAATATTTTATTATCAATTAAATTGTCACATACTCCGCCGCTTAAAATCCACATTGAGAATTTTAGTGAGCAGAACGCAAAATTGGGGACTTGGAGTATGCTTGGTGTCAATGTGTGGAATTTCTCTCACATTGTTATTGACAAGGGTTATACCCATTTATTTCTTCTCTACCATACAATATACGTATATATTTTCTTATAAACTACCCGTTTTTATTACATAAAATTCACACTTAATATCTACATTTTAAAACACAAAACTCTTTCTTATGTCTACTACTTAAATCTACTACCGGTTTTTTCTTTGGGTTATAGTTACTCTCTTCATAGAATAATTTTCTAAATATTTTGTTATTTAGAGCTCAGTTTAGTGGTCATTGAGTACTCATTTACTTATCTTTCGCTGAACTGGATCTCAGGTTGATCAAGCCTCATTTCCAAATTCTACGATTAACACTTAGCATGGTTACTGAGGTATAAGATAACTTCACTACCTAGTATTACCTTTTTTATTTTTGGTTATGCTATTTCCTCTTTTCTTCTTATACAATTTTATCTGCGAAATATGTGTTCTCCGCACATATTCTCGAGTCGCAGGTTCGTACAGGGCTACTGTACTGGAGTTAAGTACTTCTGGATTTGGTAAGGACCACACCATCGGTATGATAGTTTAGAGGTGGTCTTATCAATTGCACTACTAGTCGGGTGAGTCTTGTACATTACTAAGTCACCGACTTGGTACCTAGCTACATTGTTATGAATATTTCTCTCGTGGTATTTTCTGGATTTCTCTAAGTTCGCTCTTAAATTAGCGCGAGCTTTATTCCATATTTGCTTAATCTGCGTATCCTTTATTTGTGGAGGTAGCAGCTCGTGTATTTTCCATTTAGTGGACAAGGGGTGGTTTGGTTTGTATTTATACAGTAACTCAAACGGGGTCGACTTGTGTCCTTCGTGATAAGCTGAATTAAAGGCGTATTGTATCCAGGATAGGTTTTGGTCCCAAGACATATGATCGTTCGCATGGTAGGCGATTAAAGCAGATTTGAGGTTTCGTAGATACCTTTCAGCAATATTGCCTTGCGGTCGATACTCCGTAGTGGTAATATGGTCTATTCCTAACTTGAAACACATATTCTTAAATTCTTTCGCTTTAAACTGTGGTCCGTTATCTGACACTATACGTACAGGTGTACCGTAATCTTTAAATAATCTTTCCTGTAATATTTTTACAGTCGTCGACGCTAATGCTCGCCGTATGGGATACATCCAAACAAATTTGGTGAACGAATCTACACAGATGAGTAACATAGTATTACCTGATTTCGATCGTGGGTAAGGACCTGAAAAGTCTAAATAAAGTTTAGAGAAAGGGGTCTTAGGGATTTCTGAAATTAATTGGCTTACCTGATTATTTCTTGCCGGTTTACTGAGAGCACATAAATTACATTTTTTTTACGAAACTAGCTATTTCGCTGTTCATATTGTTCCAATGATATTCCTTTCGAACACGATGTATAGTTTTATTGATTCCCACATGGGCTTAATCATATCAGGGCCTATTATTCTTAATTCCTTTCAATTTCTTATTTTGTGGCATAGTACACTTTTACTTAATACGTATTTCTCGGATTTAATACCTTGCGCAAGTTGTTCTATAATCGGTTTCAGAAGAGGGTCTTGTTGCTGATATAGGGCAATGTTTGTAAAGGCAAGGGGGAATTCAGTAATTACGGCGTTAGCAAGGGCTGTTTCCGGATTCTCCTCGTTTCCAGGAGTATTTGTGGGCGACTGGAATATACGGGACAGGGTATCAGCGACTACGTTTTGTGTACCTTTAATATGCTGCACTTTGAATTTATAGCAGTTTAACCTGAATACCCATCTTCCAATACGTCCTAACTGTTTAGGATGATTCAGTAACCAAGATAATGCTTGATTATCAGTTTCCAAAAGGAATTCTTTATGTTCTAGAAAGGGTTTAAACTTCTCAAATGCAAAAACAATGGCTAAACATTCCAATTCATATGCGGAATATTTTCTTTCTTGGTCGCTGAAGGTTCGCGATGCATAACTAATAGGTAGTCTACTGTTTTCTATCTCTTGATAGATGACTGCACCTAACGCTACACTAGAACTGTCGGTCTGCACTACGAAAGGTTTCGTGAAATCGGCTAGTTGCAAAACTGGGGGAGATATGATGCTTTCGTTGAGTTGTTAAAACGCATTTTGGTGTTGTGCGCTCCATTCAAACTTCGCTCCCTTCTTTCTTAAGGAATTCAGCGGTGCTGCTATTTCGGCAAGATGGGGAATATACTTGTGGAAATAATTTACCATTCCCAAAAATCGGGCTATACCTTTTGCATCTCGCGGGGGTAAAAATTCTCTGATGGTGCGGGTTCGTTTGGGGTCAACGCTTACTTTTCCATTCGCTTTCACGATGTGACCTAAGAATGAAAATTGTGGGACGGCAATATTTACTTTTTTGGGGCTAACAGTTAATCCTGCTTTTTGTAACCGAGATAACACTTCACGTAGGTGTTTAAGATGTTGTTCCATTGATTCGCTATAGATAACGATGTCGTCCAAGTAGTGATACACATATTTAAATTTAATATCATGTAATATCCTTTCTAATAATCTACTACATACGGAACTTCCTTGAGATATTCCAAAGGGTACTCTAGTAAATTGGTACAGGTTAAAAGGAACGGCAAACACGGTTAGACGTTTTGATTCTTCCGACAGGGGTATTTGGTGAAAAGCTTGATTCAGGTCCATTACCGTAAAGACTTTCGCTTTCGTGAAGTAATGAAAAGCACTATGGATGTCTGGAAGAGGGATAGATTCAAATTCTATTCGTTTGTTTAATTGCCGGTAGTCCACAACTAGTGTGTGTTTATCGTGACCTTTTGGTACTAAGAAGGAGGGTGATGAATATGGAGACGTAGAGGGTTCAATGACTCCTTGTTCTAACAACTTGTTGATATGGTTTCTCATCACTTCCATCTTGGGAGGCGACAACTTGTATGGGGGTAGGCGTATTACTTTCTGATCGCTCAGATTGATCTTATATTCTATTAGTTTCGTAAGTCCTAGCTTCGGTGTAAGAACTGAGGAAAATTCTTTTATTAATTTCTGCATTCTCATTCTATCTCTACTTTCTAGATGTGATAATTCAGACTCTTGGTGTACTACATGTGCAGTAGATGATCTAGTTCTTTCTTGTTTGTCATTATTACAATCAAAATTATACCTCCGTGTACGGTCGAATCGAAAATAATATTTCTGCTCATAGATGTCAAGAATCATTCGCGTTTTACTGATAAAGTCTGCTCCCAATATTAAGTCGGGTCCTAATTCATTACATACTAACATAGTAAAAACCCAGGTTAGGTTCTTGATTTTAACTTTAATGGTAATGCTCAGTTTTATTATTATATTTCGTTTATTGGCGGTAGCACATTTTATATTCACCGCTTGACTCCGTTTTACTAGGTGGTGTTCCAATAATTTATCTGCTAACTCTTGACTGATTAAGGTTCTGGTAGATCCCGAATCAATTAATGCGATTGTGGAGGTAACACCTAAGTCAACTTGTATTAAGGGTAATAGACTTTTAGTCCAGTTACATTTATTTATCGCGTTACATTTTTCAAGAAACTTTCTTACGTAGGGATCTATTTCTTTAGAGCTTCTTTTCCTTCCCCTTTTTTTTTCTTTTATACATTTCTTTAGGTTCACCGGATTTCAAGTTGCTGCGGAAGACACAGGATTTCAGGTCTCCCTGCCTTACATGTTTTTTGGATCAGGGTGTTTACGGTCGAATTGCTTGCTGTTACAGTTTTTACTTATGTGTCCATATTTGCCGCAATTATAACAGACGTGCTTATTGCGAGGAGGGTACCTAGTTTCCGTTTTAGATGGTGTTACATTTGACTTACCAGGGCTGCGCACATTGTGAGGTCTATTGAATGCTCGCCTTTCATGCAGGGTTGTTACCTCGGGCACTAGGGCTCGCAATTCATTTCTATTTGCTTCTGCTGATTTCATCGTATGTCTATTTTGATCTGAGTACCATACATTCGAAGAATGGATACTGCATTGTTCTAGATCCGCAAAGGTGTTAGGTCGATTTATCAAAGCTAAACGAGATCTTTCCTCTGGTGACAATCCTACTAAAATGGTGTCAACCATCTGTGTCTCATTCCAATCTACTTGTAGTAGTCGAGATGACTCTCTGATGTCTGAGATGTAATGGGCTAATCTCTCGTGATTTCCTTGTACTCGTAGTACGGTCTTTCTTTTAAGTTCTTCATAAATTCCGGTTGGAATAAAGTACTTTATTATTGAGTTATGCAGGTCTTCTACTGGAAGGGTAGAGCTTAATGCTTCTATCACACGATTCTTTAACAGGGGTTTACATTTCGGTAGGAGAACTTGCAAAATTTGCCAGTCATTCAGCTGCTGTAGATCGTTTATCTGCAGGAGATAGTTGATGAAATTTAGTAGTTTGGTGACATTTAATCCATCAGTGTAAGGGATTTCAGTTAAAAGTTTCTCCACAGGATGAGTGATTTTTCCATATAGGTCTGCGTTATAGTTCAAGTTTGGCATCGCTTTAGGAGGACGATATGATGCATTCGGGGTAGTCAATTCGTGCGTTTCTGGGCGAATCTGGAAACGATTGGGAGGAGGGGCTTCAAATATAGTCAGGGCATTTAAATCTCTATCTGGGTATTGCTCGTGAGTAGCTTGTATTTGCGATACGGCGGGTGAGTCGCGATCAGTGTTAGGTGGAGGTAGATCTGTAGTAGGGGATTGAACTGGGGAGATGTGTAGTTTCTTCAAGGACTTCTCAATTTCATCCATTCGGAACGAGTCGGATTTTCTTCGTAACTCATTGATAATAGTGGGTAATCACGTAAAGCTCGTCAGCAAAATTTTGGACTTCATGAGGTATTTCCGTAAGATTAGGCCAGATCAATAAATTTTTCATTCGCCGGGTTAAATGCTCTATTCTTTGAGTAGTCCGCAATATTATCGCCGGAGATTTCTCGTCTTGGAGGGTTTGAGACAATAAGGTTAGCTCGCTATACTTGGCATTACAAATTTCTCTCTCGCTCTCATAATCGAGTCCGCTTAGGTTGCTTAATTGCGCAGGTGTATCAAGTCCACTTTCGCGTATTGACTTACGCAATTCCGCGACTGTTACATTCGCATGGGGTAGACCACGCAAAAGAGCTTCATAAGACAGCTCGTCCTTTAATAGTAAATCCGGATTAAATTGTGCCATTTTTTATCTTATTTCTAACACATTAAAACGTACTTAAAATTGATTTTACTACACTATACACTTACTACATAGACAAGTTCTTTCTTGGGTAAATCATTTGCATAGTTCTCAAGAGAATAATTTCTCTTCTAAGGGAGAGACAGAAATTCCACACACATATACTTCAATGTTAAATCAACGATCAGCTGTTTGCTGGAATGTAGGTCACCCTCGTTTATTTAGTAAACAAAGACAAGGTAGTTGTATGCGTGGGAACGCGAGGATTACGCACACGTATTGTTCTCTACACAATGCCTCAGCCTATCTTTCTCGACCGGTTTTAACTGGACAGGCCAGTCGGAGTAAGGGGTGAATCTAATTCAACAAAACACGCTTTACAAGTTACAGGTGTATTACGGTTATAACAGTCTGAGTTTAGTAATTAATTCTCTTGCTTTCCACCATTAAATTTTTTTAATATTTTTACTTTTGGTAACAAAATTCAGTTACGAATTTCTTTACACGTAATTAACCGGGTCTACTTTACGCAGGAGTTTATGTTTTTGTTTTTACCGTGACGACAGACATACACTTACATTCTATGCAGGCATATTCATGAAACTACAGGTCTTGAATTGTCACAATATAAACCTGTTAAAAACTGAACAGATTAACAAGCACTAAAATTCATGTGCGTACTTGCATTTGGCGTCATACAATGATATTTCAAGTTATACAGACTATCATTGTATTAAATTACGTATCTTAAAATAAATTAATTTTATGAAAATTAATGTTACATGAAATACAGTAACTGAGTGCATAGATCAGATAACGAGTGCCGAGAGTTATCTATTTTACTACGTAACAATTATTTTAATTATCAGAGTGACGTATCTTTGTTAGCGTCACGATGCTTACAACCTTTTTTTAACTCAAAGCAGAGTGGCGCATTTTTGTAACGTTTTGCCCACGTTACAAATCCAAGGAACCCATCATAATTGACACTAGCCAATTATACGGGCTGCCTACGTTGTAACGAACTGAAATTAAACTCGACACAATTAACAAATAATAATTAAGCTAATTATTAGGACACAAGGGAAGGTATTTCACTGATTTATGCACTCACTTCAATGTGTAACAAGATGACTTCTCTTTATTAACAAATGATATGAAAGGATCCCATAACATAATTATTTATACTAAAATATTCAAAAGTGTTTTCTGGAAAACTAGGGATCATATTGATCATGTACTTTTACCTCGGATCCGAGTTTACTTTAAATATTGTAAAGACGTCTGAGTATTACTATGCTCATCTAGGAGCTTGCAAGATTACATTTACCATTTGAAGAATGGTATTATTTACTAAAGGGATTATAATTAACATTTACATATTAACGTTACAACGTATGATTTTCAATATTACAGTGTACATCTATTTGGTTTCATTTATTGTTTAAAGAAAATTATAGTCTTTGAAAAGTCTCTTTCATCTATAAGTTAAGTCTCAAATGTAATTAACTCTCGATAGTCAAGCTATCGAGTCACCTTTACAATAAGTTGTGCTGTCCTCGTCCTGGGGTGTCACACTTGGGAATTCTGGTAGTCGGCGTCGTCATCTGGGTCGTGTCTTCGGCGAATATTTTATAGCTGGTTCACTGAGGAGATTGAAGTAATGCTGGTTAAAGTTGGGGTAGATCCACGTAGGTCCTGGTCAGCGTCGTAGGGGTCGTAGACGTCCATATGTGCAGTTTATGCAGGTCACATATTCACATGTAGTGTTGTACTGGAGTTTACATCTTGAGTAGAGACGTCATCTTGCTTACGTGTTGTTAATTTTTCTTAAATTATTACATTTCTTAACAAAACCTTTCTACATTTTATATATATTAAAAACTTGCTCCCCACGTTTTGTAGTGGTAGCTAACAGTTACATTTAAATTTAATCAACACATTTCTGAAGAGCTCTCGCTCGTAGGTGTGCACTGTCTGACGGCTGCATAGTAACTCTTTTCTCGATTCGACTGGCACATTACAACGAAGCGGAGCGAGTACTCCGCGATAATATAGTTTCTATTTTTATTTAAATTGACATTATTATAACAAGAAGAAACAAATTAATTATACTTATTTAATTTACGGGAATTATTTTAACTACTACTCGTGCCTTCAAATTATTAATTACAAAAATTACGATTTTATACATTTCTAAGTTACAGACGGTTCGCTAAGCACGTTGAGTCCTTAATTAAACAGGTCAACGCATGATAACTTACAAAAGGGTTAACTGTGATATTAATAGCTTTTTACAATTCGAGTTTTTTATTAATTGTTTAGTTAGATTTTTCCATTTACATCTCATACTTATTCTGAGTTAGTACAGGGGCATTAGGTTTAATAGTGCGATTTAAAAATACTTAATTGCATTTTAATTTTTTTTTTATTAAATATTTTATTATCAATTAAATTGTCACATACTCCGCCGCTTAAAATCCACATTAAGAATTTTAGTGAGCAGAACGCAAAATTGGGGACTTGGAGTATGCGTGGTGTCAATGTGTGGAATTTCTCTCACATTGTTATTGACAAGGGTTATACCCATTTATTTCTTCTCTACCATACAATATACGTATATATTTTCTTATAAACTACCCGTTTTTATTACATAAAATTCACACTTAATATCTACATTTTAAAACGCAAAACTCTTTCTTATGTCTACTACTTAAATCTACTACCGGTTTTTTCTTTGGGTTATAGTTACTCTCTTCATAGAATAATTTTCTAAATATTTTGTTATTTAGAGCTCAGTTTAGAGGTCATTGAGTACTCATTTACTTATCTTTCGCTGAACTGGATCTCAGGTTGATCAGGCCTCATTTCCAATTTCTACGATTAACACTTAGCATGGTTACTGAGGTATAAGATAACTTCACTACCTAGTATTACCTTTTTTATTTTTGGTTATGCTATTTCCTCTTTTCTTCTTATACAATTTTATCTGCGAAATATGTGTTCTCCGCACATATTCTCGAGTCGCAGGTTCGTACAGGGCTACTGTAACTGGAGTTAAGTACTTCTGGATTTGGTAAGGACCACACCATCGGTATGATAGTTTAGAGGTGGTCTTATCAATTGCACTACTAGTCGGGTGAGTCTTGTACATTACTAAGTCACCGACTTGGTACCTAGCTACATTGTTATGAATATTTCTCTCGTGGTATTTTCTGGATTTTTCTAAGTTCGCTCTTAAATTAGCGCGAGCTTTATTCCATATTTGCTTAATCTGCGTATCCTTTATTTGCGGAGGTAGCAGCTCGTGTATTTTCCATTTAGTGGACAAGGGGTGGTTTGGTTTGTATTTATACAGTAACTCAAACGGGGTCGACTTGTGTCCTTCGTGATAAGCTGAATTAAAGGCGTATTGTATCCAGGATAGGTTTTGGTCCCAAGACATATGATCGTTCGCATGGTAGGCGATTAAAGCAGATTTGAGGTTTCGTAGATACCTTTCAGCAATATTGCCTTGCGGTCGATACTCCGTAGTGGTAATATGGTCTATTCCTAACTTGAAACACATATTCTTAAATTCTTTCGCTTTAAACTGTGGTCCGTTATCTGACACTATACGTACAGGTGTACCGTAATCTTTAAATAATCTTTCCTGTAATATTTTTACAGTCGTCGACGCTAATGCTCGCCGTATGGGATACATCCAAACAAATTTGGTGAACGAATCTACACAGATGAGTAACATAGTATTACCTGATTTCGATCGTGGGTAAGGACCTGAAAAGTCTAAATAAAGTTTAGAGAAAGGGGTCTTAGGGATTTCTGAAATTAATTGGCTTACCTGATTATTTCTTGCCGGTTTACTGAGAGCACATAAATTACATTTTTTTTACGAAACTAGCTATTTCGCTGTTCATATTGTTCCAATGATATTCCTTTCGAACACGATGTATAGTTTTATTGATTCCCATATGAGCTCCAATGGTAGATGAATGGAAGTACTCCATCAGCATGGGCTTAATCATATCAGGGCCTATTATTCTTAATTCGTTTCCATTTCTTATTTTGTGGCATAGTACACTTTTACTTAATACGTATTTCTCGGATTTAATACCTTGCGCAAGTTGTTCTATAATCAGTTTCAGAAGAGGGTCTTGTTGCTGATATAGGGCAATGTTTGTAAAGGCAAGGGGGAATTCAGTAATTACGGCGTTAGCAAGGGCTGTTTCCGGATTCTCCTTGTTTCCGGGAGTATTTGTGGGCGACTGGAATATACGGGACAGGGTATCAGCGACTACGTTTTGTGTACCTTTAATATGCTGCACTTTGAATTTATAGCAGTTTAACCTGAATACCCATCTTCCTATACGTCCTAACTGTTTAGGATGATTCAGTAACCAAGATAATGCTTGATTATCAGTTTCCAAAAGGAATTCTTTATGTTCTAGAAAGGGTTTAAACTTCTCAAATGCAAAAACAATGGCTAAACATTCCAATTCATATGCGGAATATTTTCTTTCTTGGTCGCTGAAGGTTCGCGATGCATAACTAATAGGTAGTCTACTGTTTTCTATCTCTTGATAGATGACTGCACCTAACGCTACACTAGAACTGTCGGTCTGCACTACGAAAGGTTTCGTGAAATCGGCTACTTGCAAAACTGGGGGAGATATGATGCTTTCGTTGAGTTGTTAAAACGCATTTTGGTGTTGTGCGCTCAATTCAAACTTTGCTCCCTTCTTTCTTAAGGAATTCAGCGGTGCTGCTATTTCGGCAAGATGGGGAATATACTTGTGGAAATAATTTACCATTCCCAAAAATCGGGCTATACCTTTTGCATCTCGCGGGGGTAAAAATTCTCTGATGGTGCGGGTTCGTTTGGGGTCAACGCTTACTTTTCCATTCGCTTTCACGATGTGACCTAAGAATGAAAATTGTGGGACGGCAATATTTACTTTTTTGGGGTTAACGGTTAATCCTGCTTTTTGTAACCGAGATAACACTTCACATAGGTGTTTAAGATGTTGTTCCATTGATTCGCTATAGATAACGATGTCGTCCAAGTAGTGATACACATATTTAAATTTAATATCATGTAATATCCTTTCTAATAATCTACTACATACGGAACTTCATTGAGATATTCCAAAGGGTACTCTAGTAAATTGGTACAGGTTAAAAGGAACGGCAAACACGGTTAGACGTTTTGATTCTTCCGACAGGGGTATTTGGTGAAAAGCTTGATTCAGGTCCATTACCGTAAAGACTTTCGCTTTCGTGAAGTAATGAAAAGCACTATGGATGTCTGGAAGAGGGATAGATTCAAATTCTATTCGTTTGTTTAATTGCCGGTAGTCCACAACTAGTGTGTGTTTATCGTGACCTTTTGGTACTAAGAAGGAGGGTGATGAATATGGAGACGTAGAGGGTTCAATGACTCCTTGTTCTAACAACTTGTTGATATGGTTTCTCATCACTTCCATCTTCTGGAGGCGACAACTTGTATGGGGGTAGGCGTATTACTTTCTGATCGCTCAGATTGATCTTAAATTCTATTAGTTTCGTAAGTCCTAGCTTCGGTGTAAGAACTGAGGAAAATTCTTTTATTAATTTCTGCATTCTCATTCTATCTCTACTTTCTAGATGTGATAATTCAGACTCTTGGTGTACTACATGTGCAGTAGATGATCTAGTTCTTTCTTGTTTGTCATTATTACAATCAAAATTATACTTCCGTGTACGGTCGAATCGAAAATAATATTTCTGCTCATAGATGTCAAGAATCATTCCCGTTTTACTGATAAAGTCTGCTCCCAATATTAAGTCGGGTCCTAATACATTACATACTAACATAGTAAAAACCCAGGTTAGGTTCTTGATTTTAACTTTAATGGTAATGCTCAGTTTTATTATTATATTTCGTTTATTGGCGGTAGCACATTTTATATTCACCACTTGACTCCGTTTTACTAGGTGGTGTTGCAATAATTTATCTGCTAACTCTTGACTGATTAAGGTTCTGGTAGATCCCGAATCAATTAATGCGATTGTGGAGGTAACACCTAGGTCAACTTGTATTAAGGGTAATAGACTTTTAGTCCAGTTACATTTATTTATCGCGTTACATTTTTCAAGAAACTTTCTTACATAGGGATCTATTTCTTTAGAGCTTCTTTTCCTTCCCATTTTTTTTTTTCTTTTATACATTTCTTTAGGTTCACCGGATTTCAAGTTGCTGCGGAAGACACAGGATTTCAGGTCTCCCTGCCTTACATGTTTTTTGGATCAGGGTGTTTACGGTCGAATTGCTTGCTGTTACAGTTTTTACTTATGTGTCCATATTTGCCGCAATTATAACAGACGTGCTTATTGCGAGGAAGGTACCTAGTTTCCGTTTTAGATGGTGTTACATTTGACTTACCAGGGCTGCGCACATTGTGAGGTCTATTGAATGCTCGCCTTTCATGCAGGGTTGTTACCTCGGGCACTAGGGCTCGCAATTCATTTCTATTTGCTTCTGCTGATTTCATTGTATGTCTATTTTGATCTGAGTACCATACATTCAAAGAATGGATACTGCATTGTTCTAGATCCGCAAAGGTGTTAGGTCGATTTATCAAAGCTAAACGAGATCTTTCCTCTGGTGACAATCCTACTAAAATGGTGTCAACCATCTGTGTCTCATTCCAATCTACTTGTAGTAGTCGAGATGACTCTCTGATGTCAGATGTAATGGGCTAATCTCTCGTGATTTCCTTGTACTCGTAGTACGGTCTTTCTTTTAAGTTCTTCATAAATTCCGGTTGGAATAAAGTACTTTATTATTGAGTTATGCAGGTCTTCTACTGGAAGGGTAGAGCTTAATGCTTCTATCACACGATTCTTTAACGGGGGTTTACATTTCGGTAGGAGAACTTGCAAAATTTGCCAGTCATTCAGCTGCTGTAGATCGTTTATCTGCAGGAGATAGTTGATGAAATTTAGTAGTTTGGTGACATTTAATCCATCAGTGTAAGGGATTTCAGTTAAAAGTTTCTCCACAGGATGAGTGATTTTTCCATATAGGTCTGCGTTATAGTTCAAGTTTGGCATCGCTTTAGGAGGACGATATGATGCATTCGGGGTAGTCAATTCGTGCGTTTCGGGGCGAATCTGGAAACGATTGGGAGGAGGGGCTTCAAATATAGTCAGGGCATTTAAATCTCTATCTGGGTATTGCTCGTGAGTAGCTTGTATTTGCGATACGGCGGGTGAGTCGCGATCAGTGTTAGGTGGAGGTAGATCTGTAGTAGGGGATTGAACTGGGGAGATGTGTAGTTTCTTCAAGGACTTCTCAATTTCATCCATTCGGAACGAGTCGGATTTTCTTCGTAACTCATTGATAATAGTGGGTAATCACGTAAAGCTCGTCAGCAAAATTTTGGACTTCATGAGGTATTTCCGTAAGATTAGGCCAGATCAATAAATTTTTCATTCGCCGGGTTAAATGCTCTATTCTTTGAGTAGTCCGCAATATTATCGCCGGAGATTTCTCGTCTTGGAGGGTTTGAGACAATAAGGTTAGCTCGCTATACTTGGCATTACAAATTTCTCTCTCGCTCTCATAATCGAGTCCGCTTAGGTTGCTTAATTGCGCAGGTGTATCAAGTCCACTTTCGCGTATTGACTTACGCAATTCCGCGACTGTTACATTCGCATGGGGTAGACCACGCAAAAGAGCTTCATAAGACAGCTCGTCCTTTAATAGTAAATCCGGATTAAATTGTGCCATTTTTTATCTTATTTCTAACACATTAAAACGTACTTAAAATTGATTTTACTACACTATACACTTACTACATAGACAAGTTCTTTCTTGGGTAAATCATTTGCATAGTTCTCAAGAGAATAATTTCTCTTCTAAGGGAGAGACAGAAATTCCACACACATATACTTCAATGTTAAATCAACGATCAGCTGTTTGCTGGAATGTAGGTCACCCTCGTTTATTTAGTAAACAAAGACAAGGTAGTTGTATGCGTGGGAACGCGAGGATTACGCACACGTATTGTTCTCTACACAATGCCTCAGCCTATCTTTCTCGACCGGTTTTAACTGGACAGGCCAGTCGGAGTAAGGGGTGAATCTAATTCAACAAAACACGCTTTACAAGTTACAGGTGTATTACGGTTATAACAGTCTGAGTTTAGTAATTAATTCTCTTGCTTTCCACCATTAAATTTTTTTAATATTTTTACTTTTGGTAACAAAATTCAGTTACGAATTTCTTTACACGTAATTAACCGGGTCTACTTTACGCAGGAATTTATGTTTTTGTTTTTACCGTGACGACAGACATACACTTACATTCTATGCAGGCATATTCATGAAACTACAGGTCTTGAATTGTCACAATATAAACCTGTTAAAAACTGAACAGATTAACAAGCACTAAAATTCATGTGCGTACTTGCATTTGGCGTCATACAATGATATTTCAAGTTATACAGACTATCATTGTATTAAATTACGTATCTTAAAATAAATTAATTTTATGAAAATTAATGTTACATGAAATACAGTAACTGAGTGCATAGATCAGATAACGAGTGCCGAGAGTTATCTATTTTACTACGTAACAATTATTTTAATTATCAGAGTGACGTATCTTTGTTAGCGTCACGATGCTTACAACCTTTTTTTAACTCAAAGCAGAGTGGCGCACTTTTGTAACGTTTTGCCCACGTTACAAATCCAAGGAACCCATCATAATTGACACTAGCCAATTATACGGGCTGCCTACGTTGTAACGAACTGAAATTAAACTCGACACAATTAACAAATAATAATTAAGCTAATTATTAGGACACAAGGGAAGGTATTTCACTGATTTATGCACTCACTTCAATGTGTAACAAGATGACTTCTCTTTATTAACAAATGATATGAAAGGATCCCATAACATAATTATTTATACTAAAATATTCAAAAGTGTTTTCTGGAAAACTAGGGATCATATTGATCATGTACTTTTACCTCGGATCCGAGTTTACTTTAAATATTGTAAAGACGTCTGAGTATTACTATGCTCATCTAGGAGCTTGCAAGATTACATTTACCATTTGAAGAATGGTATTATTTACTAAAGGGATTATAATTAACATTTACATATTAACGTTACAACGTATGATTTTCAATATTACAGTGTACATCTATTTGGTTTCATTTATTGTTTAAAGAAAATTATAGTCTTTGAAAAGTCTCTTTCATCTATAAGTTAAGTCTCAAATGTAATTAACTCTCGATAGTCAAGCTATCGAGTCACCTTTACAATAAGTTGTGCTGTCCTCGTCCTGGGGTGTCACACTTGGGAATTCTGGTAGTCGGCGTCGTCATCTGGGTCGTGTCTTCGGCGAATATTTTATAGCTGGTTCACTGAGGAGACTGAAGTAATGCTGGTTAAAGTTGGGGTAGATCCACGTAGGTCCTGGTCAGCGTCGTAGGGGTCGTAGACGTCCATATGTGCAGTTTATGCAGGTCACATATTCACATGTAGTGTTGTACTGGAGTTTACATCTTGAGTAGAGACGTCATCTTGCTTACGTGTTGTTAATTTTTCTTAAATTATTACATTTCTTAACAAAACCTTTCTACATTTTATATATATTAAAAACTTGCTCCCCACGTTTTGTAGTGGTAGCTAACAGTTACATTTAAATTTAATCAACACATTTCTGAAGAGCTCTCGCTCGTAGTTGTGCACTGTCTGACGGCTGCATAGTAACTCTTTTCTCGATTCGACTGGCACATTACAACGAAGCGGAGCGAGTACTCCGCGATAATATAGTTTCTATTTTTATTTAAATTGACATTATTATAACAAGAAGAAACAAATTAATTATACTTATTTAATTTAACGGGAATTATTTTAACTACTACTCGTGCCTTCAAATTATTAATTACAAACATTACGATTTTATACATTTCTAAGTTACAGACGGTTCGCTAAGCACGTTGAGTCCTTAATTAAACAGGTCAACGCATGATGACTTACAAAAGGGTTAACTGTGATATTAATAGCTTTTTACAATTCGATTTTTTTATTAATTGTTTAATTAGATTTTTCCATTTACATCTCATACTTATTCTGAGTTAGTACAGGGGCATTAGGTTTAATAGTGCGATTTAAAAATACTTAATTGCTTTTTAATTTTTTTTTTATTAAATATTTTATTATCAATTAAATTGTCACATACTCCGCCGCTTAAAATCCACATTGAGAATTTTAGTGAGCGAACGCAAAATTGGGGACTTGGAGTATGCTTGGTGTCAATGTGTGGAATTTCTCTCACATTGTTATTGACAAGGGTTATACCCATTTATTTCTTCTCTACCATACAATATACGTATATATTTTCTTATAAACTACCCGTTTTTATTACATAAAATTCACACTTAATATCTACATTTTAAAACACAAATCTCTTTCTTATGTCTACTACTTAAATCTACTACCGGTTTTTTCTTTCGGTTATAGTTACTCTCTTCATAGAATAATTTTCTAAATATTTTGTTATTTAGAGCTCAGTTTAGTGGTCATTGAGTACTCATTTACTTATCTTTCGCTGAACTGGATCTCAGGTTGATCAGGCCTCATTTCCAAATTCTACGATTAACACTTAGCATGGTTACTGAGGTATAAGATAACTTCACTACCTAGTATTACCTTTTTTATTTTTGGTTATGCTATTTCCTCTTTTCTTCTTATACAATTTTATCTGCGAAATATGTGTTCTCCGCACATATTCTCGAGTCGCAGGTTCGTACAGGGCTACTGTACTGGAGTTAAGTACTTCTGGATTTGGTAAGGACCACACCATCGGTATGATAGTTTAGAGGTGGTCTTATCAATTGCACTACTAGTCGGGTGAGTCTTGTACATTACTAAGTCACCGACTTGGTACCTAGCTACATTGTTATGAATATTTCTCTCGTGGTATTTTCTGGATTTCTCTAAGTTCGCTCTTAAATTAGCGCGAGCTTTATTCCATATTTGCTTAATCTGCGTATCCTTTATTTGTGGAGGTAGCAGCTCGTGTATTTTCCATTTAGTGGACAAGGGGTGGTTTGGTTTGTATTTATACAGTAACTCAAACGGGGTCGACTTGTGTCCTTCGTGATAAGCTGAATTAAAGGCGTATTGTATCCAGGATAGGTTTTGGTCCCAAGACATATGATCGTTCGCATGGTAGGCGATTAAAGCAGATTTGAGGTTTCGTAGATACCTTTCAGCAATATTGCCTTGCGGTCGATACTCCGTAGTGGTAATATGGTCTATTCCTAACTTGAAACACATATTCTTAAATTCTTTCGCTTTAAACTGTGGTCCGTTATCTGACACTACAGGTGTACCGTAATCTTTAAATAATCTTTCCTGTAATATTTTTACAGTCGTCGACGCTAATGCTCGCCGTATGGGATACATCCAAACAAATTTGGTGAACGAATCTACACAGATGAGTAACATAGTATTACCTGATTTCGATCGTGGGTAAGGACCTGAAAAGTCTAAATAAAGTTTAGAGAAAGGGGTCTTAGGGATTTCTGAAATTAATTGGCTTACCTGATTATTTCTTGCCGGTTTACTGAGAGCACATAAATTACATTTTTTTTACGAAACTAGCTATTTCGCTGTTCATATTGTTCCAATGATATTCCTTTCGAACACGATGTATAGTTTTATTGATTCCCATATGGGCTCCAATGGTAGATGAATGGAAGTACTCCATCAGCATGGGCTTAATCATATCAGGGCCTATTATTCTTAATTCCTTTCCATTTCTTATTTTGTGGCATAGTACACTTTTACTTAATACGTATTTCTCGGATTTAATACCTTGCGCAAGTTGTTCTATAATCGGTTTCAGAAGAGGGTCTTGTTGCTGATATAGGGCAATGTTTGTAAAGGCAAGGGGGAATTCAGTAATTACGGCGTTAGCAAGGGCTGTTTCCGGATTCTCCTCGTTTCCGGGAGTATTTGTGGGCGACTGGAATATACGGGACAGGGTATCAGCGACTACGTTTTGTGTACCTTTAATATGGTGCACTTTGAATTTATAGCAGTTTAACCTCAATACCCATCTTCCAATACGTCCTAACTGTTTAGGATGATTCAGTAACCAAGATAATGCTTGATTATCAGTTTCCAAAAGGAATTCTTTATGTTCTAGAAAGGGTTTAAACTTCTCAAATGCAAAAACAATGGCTAAACATTCCAATTCATATGCGGAATATTTTCTTTCTTGGTCGCTCAAGGTTTGCGATGCATAACTAATAGGTAGTCTACTGTTTTCTATCTCTTGATAGATGACTGCACCTAACGCTACACTAGAACTGTCGGTCTGCACTACGAAAGGTTTCGTGAAATCGGCTAGTTGCAAAACTGGGGGAGATATGATGCTTTCGTTGAGTTGTTAAAACGCATTTTGGTGTTGTGCGCTCCATTCAAACTTCGCTCCCTTCTTTCTTAAGGAATTCAGCGGTGCTGCTATTTCGGCAAGATGGGGAATATACTTGTGGAAATAATTTACCATTCCCAAAAATCGGGCTATACCTTTTGCATCTCGCGGGGGTAAAAATTCTCTGATGGTGCGGGTTCGTTTGGGGTCAACGCTTACTTTTCCATTCGCTTTCACGATGTGACCTAAGAATGAAAATTGTGGGACGGCAATATTTACTTTTTTGGGGTTAACGGTTAATCCTGCTTTTTGTAACCGAGATAACACTTCACGTAGGTGTTTAAGATGTTGTTCCATTGATTCGCTATAGATAACTATGTCGTCCAAGTAGTGATACACATATTTAAATTTAATATCATGTAATATCCTTTCTAATAATCTACTACATACGGAACTTCCTTGAGATATTCCAAAGGGTACTCTAGTAAATTGGTACAGGTTAAAAGGAACGGCAAACACGGTTAGACGTTTTGATTCTTCCGACAGGGGTATTTGGTGAAAAGCTTGATTCAGGTCCATTACCGTAAAGACTTTCGCTTTCGTGAAGTAATGAAAAGCACTATGGATGTCTGGAAGAGGGATAGATTCAAATTCTATTCGTTTGTTTAATTGCCGGTAGTCCACAACTAGTGTGTGTTTATCGTGACCTTTTGGTACTAAGAAGGAGGGTGATGAATATGGAGACGTAGAGGGTTCAATGACTCCTTGTTCTAACAACTTGTTGATATGGTTTCTCATCACTTCCATCTTGGGAGGCGACAACTTGTATGGGGGTAGGCGTATTACTTTCTGATCGCTCAGATTGATCTTATATTCTATTAGTTTCGTAAGTCCTAGCTTCGGTGTAAGAACTGAGGAAAATTCTTTTATTAATTTCTGCATTCTCATTCTATCTCTACTTTCTAGATGTGATAATTCAGACTCTTGGTGTACTACATGTGCAGTAGATGATCTAGTTCTTTCTTGTTTGTCATTATTACAATCAAAATTATACTTCCGTGTACGGTCGAATCGAAAATAATATTTCTGCTCATAGATGTCAAGAATCATTCCCGTTTTACTGATAAAGTCTGCTCCCAATATTAAGTCGGGTCCTAATTCATTACATACTAACATAGTAAAAACCCAGGTTAGGTTCTTGATTTTAACTTTAATGGTAATGCTCAGTTTTATTATTATATTTCGTTTATTGGCGGTAGCACATTTTATATTCACCGCTTGACTCCGTTTTACTAGGTGGTGTTCCAATAATTTATCTGCTAACTCTTGACTGATTAAGGTTCTGGTAGATCCCGAATCAATTAATGCGATTGTGGAGGTAACACCTAGGTCAACTTGTATTAAGGGTAATAGACTTTTAGTCCAGTTACATTTATTTATCGCGTTACATTTTTCAAGAAACTTTCTTACGTAGGGATCTATTTCTTTAGAGCTTCTTTTCCTTCCCCTTTTTTTTTCTTTTATACATTTCTTTAGGTTCACCGGATTTCAAGTTGCTGCGGAAGACACAGGATTTCAGGTCTCCCTGCCTTACATGTTTTTTGGATCAGGGTGTTTACGGTCGAATTGCTTGCTGTTACAGTTTTTACTTATGTGTCCATATTTGCCGCAATTATAACAGACGTGCTCATTGCGAGGAGGGTACCTAGTTTCCGTTTTAGATGGTGTTACATTTGACTTACCAGGGCTGCGCACATTGTGAGGTCCATTGAATGCTCGCCTTTCATGCAGGGTTGTTACCTCTGGCACTAGGGCTCGCAATTCATTTCTATTTGCTTCTGCTGATTTCATCGTATGTCTATTTTGATCTGAGTACCATACATTCGAAGAATGGATACTGCATTGTTCTAGATCCGGAAAGGTGTTAGGTCGATTTATCAAAGCTAAACGAGATCTTTCCTCTGGTGACAATCCTACTAAAATGGTGTCAACCATCTGTGTCTCATTCCAATCTACTTGTAGTAGTCGAGATGACTCTCTGATGTCTGAGATGTAATGGGCTAATCTCTCGTGATTTCCTTGTACTCGTAGTACGGTCTTTCTTTTAAGTTCTTCATAAATTCCGGTTGGAATAAAGTACTTTATTATTGAGTTATGCAGGTCTTCTACTGGAAGGGTAGAGCTTAATGCTTCTATCACACGATTCTTTAACGGGGGTTTACATTTCGGTAGGAGAACTTGCAAAATTTGCCAGTCATTCAGCTGCTGTAGATCGTTTATCTGCAGGAGATAGTTGATGAAATTTAGTAGTTTGGTGACATTTAATCCATCAGTGTAAGGGATTTCAGTTAAAAGTTTCTCCACAGGATGAGTGATTTTTCCATATAGGTCTGCGTTATAGTTCAAGTTTGGCATCGCTTTAGGAGGACGATATGATGCATTCGGGGTAGTCAATTCGTGCGTTTCGGGGCGAATCTGGAAACGATTGGGAGGAGGGGCTTCAAATATAGTCAGGGCATTTAAATCTCTATCTGGGTATTGCTCGTGAGTAGCTTGTATTTGCGATACGGCGGGTGAGTCGCGATCAGTGTTAGGTGGAGGTAGATCTGTAGTAGGGGATTGAACTGGGGAGATGTGTAGTTTCTTCAAGGACTTCTCAATTTCATCCATTCGGAACGAGTCGGATTTTCTTCGTAACTCATTGATAATAGTGGGTAATCACGTAAAGCTCGTCAGCAAAATTTTGGACTTCATGAGGTATTTCCGTAAGATTAGGCCAGATCAATAAATTTTTCATTCGCCGGGTTAAATGCTCTATTCTTTGAGTAGTCCGCAATATTATCGCCGGAGATTTCTCGTCTTGGAGGGTTTGAGACAATAAGGTTAGCTCGCTATACTTGGCATTACAAATTTCTCTCTCGCTCTCATAATCGAGTCCGCTTAGGTTGCTTAATTGCGCAGGTGTATCAAGTCCACTTTCGCGTATTGACTTACGCAATTCCGCGACTGTTACATTCGCATGGGGTAGACCACGCAAAAGAGCTTCATAAGACAGCTCGTCCTTTAATAGTAAATCCGGATTAAATTGTGCCATTTTTTATCTTATTTCTAACACATTAAAACGTACTTAAAATTGATTTTACTACACTATACACTTACTACATAGACAAGTTCTTTCTTGGGTAAATCATTTGCATAGTTCTCAAGAGAATAATTTCTCTTCTAAGGGAGAGACAGAAATTCCACACACATATACTTCAATGTTAAATCAACGATCAGCTGTTTGCTGGAATGTAGGTCACCCTCGTTTATTTAGTAAACAAAGACAAGGTAGTTGTATGCGTGGGAACGCGAGGATTACGCACACGTATTGTTCTCTACACAATGCCTCAGCCTATCTTTCTCGACCGGTTTTAACTGGACAGGCCAGTCGGAGTAAGGGGTGAATCTAATTCAACAAAACACGCTTTACAAGTTACAGGTGTATTACGGTTATAACAGTCTGAGTTTAGTAATTAATTCTCTTGCTTTCCACCATTAAATTTTTTTAATATTTTTACTTTTGGTAACAAAATTCAGTTACGAATTTCTTTACACGTAATTAACCGGGTCTACTTTACGCAGGAGTTTATGTTTTTGTTTTTACCGTGACGACAGACATACACTTACATTCTATGCAGGCATATTCATGAAACTACAGGTCTTGAATTGTCACAATATAAACCTGTTAAAAACTGAACAGATTAACAAGCACTAAAATTCATGTGCGTACTTGCATTTGGCGTCATACAATGATATTTCAAGTTATACAGACTATCATTGTATTAAATTACGTATCTTAAAATAAATTAATTTTATGAAAATTAATGTTACATGAAATACAGTAACTGAGTGCATAGATCAGATAACGAGTGCCGAGAGTTATCTATTTTACTACGTAACAATTATTTTAATTATCAGAGTGACGTATCTTTGTTAGCGTCACGATGCTTACAACCTTTTTTTAACTCAAAGCAGAGTGGCGCATTTTTGTAACGTTTTGCCCACGTTACAAATCCAAGGAACCCATCATAATTGACACTAGCCAATTATACGGGCTGCCTACGTTGTAACGAACTGAAATTAAACTCGACACAATTAACAAATAATAATTAAGCTAATTATTAGGACACAAGGGAAGGTATTTCACTGATTTATGCACTCACTTCAATGTGTAACAAGATGACTTCTCTTTATTAACAAATGATATGAAAGGATCCCATAACATAATTATTTATACTAAAATATTCAAAAGTGTTTTCTGGAAAACTAGGGATCATATTGATCATGTACTTTTACCTCGGATCCGAGTTTACTTTAAATATTGTAAAGACGTCTGAGTATTACTATGCTCATCTAGGAGCTTGCAAGATTACATTTACCATTTGAAGAATGGTATTATTTACTAAAGGGATTATAATTAACATTTACATATTAACGTTACAACGTATGATTTTCAATATTACAGTGTACATCTATTTGGTTTCATTTATTGTTTAAAGAAAATTATAGTCTTTGAAAAGTCTCTTTCATCTATAAGTTAAGTCTCAAATGTAATTAACTCTCGATAGTCAAGCTATCGAGTCACCTTTACAATAAGTTGTGCTGTCCTCGTCCTGGGGTGTCACACTTGGGAATTCTGGTAGTCGGCGTCGTCATCTGGGTCGTGTCTTCGGCGAATATTTTATAGCTGGTTCACTGAGGAGATTGAAGTAATGCTGGTTAAAGTTGGGGTAGATCCACGTAGGTCCTGGTCAGCGTCGTAGGGGTCGTAGACGTCCATATGTGCAGTTTATGCAGGTCACATATTCACATGTAGTGTTGTACTGGAGTTTACATCTTGAGTAGAGACGTCATCTTGCTTACGTGTTGTTAATTTTTCTTAAATTATTACATTTCTTAACAAAACCTTTCTACATTTTATATATATTAAAAACTTGCTCCCCACGTTTTGTAGTGGTAGCTAACAGTTACATTTAAATTTAATCAACACATTTCTGAAGAGCTCTCGCTCGTAGTTGTGCACTTTCTGACGGCTGCATAGTAACTCTTTTCTCGATTCGACTGGCACATTACAACGAAGCGGAGCGAGTACTCCGCGATAATATAGTTCCTATTTTTATTTAAATTGACATTATTATAACAAGAAGAAACAAATTAATTATACTTATTTAATTTAACGGGAATTATTTTAACTACTACTCGTGCCTTCAAATTATTAATTACAAACATTACGATTTTATACATTTCTAAGTTACAGACGGTTCGCTAAGCACGTTGAGTCCTTAATTAAACAGGTCAACGCATGATGACTTACAAAAGGGTTAACTGTGATATTAATAGCTTTTTACAATTCGATTTTTTTATTAATTGTTTAATTAGATTTTTCCATTTACATCTCATACTTATTCTGAGTTAGTACAGGGGCATTAGGTTTAATAGTGCGATTTAAAAATACTTAATTGCTTTTTAATTTTTTTTTTATTAAATATTTTATTATCAATTAAATTGTCACATACTCCGCCGCTTAAAATCCACATTGAGAATTTTAGTGAGCAGAACGCAAAATTGGGGACTTGGAGTATGCTTGGTGTCAATGTGTGGAATTTCTCTCACATTGTTATTGACAAGGGTTATACCCATTTATTTCTTCTCTACCATACAATATACGTATATATTTTCTTATAAACTACCCGTTTTTATTACATAAAATTCACACTTAATATCTACATTTTAAAACACAAATCTCTTTCTTATGTCTACTACTTAAATCTACTACCGGTTTTTTCTTTGGGTTATAGTTACTCTCTTCATAGAATAATTTTCTAAATATTTTGTTATTTAGAGCTCAGTTTAGTGGTCATTGAGTACTCATTTACTTATCTTTCGCTGAACTGGATCTCAGGTTGATCAGGCCTCATTTCCAAATTCTACGATTAACACTTAGCATGGTTACTGAGGTATAAGATAACTTCACTACCTAGTATTACCTTTTTTATTTTTGGTTATGCTATTTCCTCTTTTCTTCTTATACAATTTTATCTGCGAAATATGTGTTCTCCGCACATATTCTCGAGTCGCAGGTTCGTACAGGGCTACTGTACTGGAGTTAAGTACTTCTGGATTTGGTAAGGACCACACCATCGGTATGATAGTTTAGAGGTGGTCTTATCAATTGCACTACTAGTCGGGTGAGTCTTGTACATTACTAAGTCACCGACTTGGTACCTAGCTACATTGTTATGAATATTTCTCTCGTGGTATTTTCTGGATTTCTCTAAGTTCGCTCTTAAATTAGCGCGAGCTTTATTCCATATTTGCTTAATCTGCGTATCCTTTATTTGTGGAGGTAGCAGCTCGTGTATTTTCCATTTAGTGGACAAGGGGTGGTTTGGTTTGTATTTATACAGTAACTCAAACGGGGTCGACTTGTGTCCTTCGTGATAAGCTGAATTAAAGGCGTATTGTATCCAGGATAGGTTTTGGTCCCAAGACATATGATCGTTCGCATGGTAGGCGATTAAAGCAGATTTGAGGTTTCGTAGATACCTTTCAGCAATATTGCCTTGCGGTCGATACTCCGTAGTGGTAATATGGTCTATTCCTAACTTGAAACACATATTCTTAAATTCTTTCGCTTTAAACTGTGGTCCGTTATCTGACACTACAGGTGTACCGTAATCTTTAAATAATCTTTCCTGTAATATTTTTACAGTCGTCGACGCTAATGCTCGCCGTATGGGATACATCCAAACAAATTTGGTGAACGAATCTACACAGATGAGTAACATAGTATTACCTGATTTCGATCGTGGGTAAGGACCTGAAAAGTCTAAATAAAGTTTAGAGAAAGGGGTCTTAGGGATTTCTGAAATTAATTGGCTTACCTGATTATTTCTTGCCGGTTTACTGAGAGCACATAAATTACATTTTTTTTTTTTTACGAAACTAGCTATTTCGCTGTTCATATTGTTCCAATGATATTCCTTTCGAACACGATGTATAGTTTTATTGATTCCCATATGGGCTCCAATGGTAGATGAATGGAAGTACTCCATCAGCATGGGCTTAATCATATCAGGGCCTATTATTCTTAATTCCTTTCCATTTCTTATTTTGTGGCATAGTACACTTTTACTTAATACGTATTTCTCGGATTTAATACCTTGCGCAAGTTGTTCTATAATCGGTTTCAGAAGAGGGTCTTGTTGCTGATATAGGGCAATGTTTGTAAAGGCAAGGGGGAATTCAGTAATTACGGCGTTAGCAAGGGCTGTTTCCGGATTCTCCTCGTTTCCGGGAGTATTTGTGGGCGACTGGAATATACGGGACAGGGTATCAGCGACTACGTTTTGTGTACCTTTAATATGCTGCACTTTGAATTTATAGCAGTTTAACCTCAATACCCATCTTCCAATACGTCCTAACTGTTTAGGATGATTCAGTAACCAAGATAATGCTTGATTATCAGTTTCCAAAAGGAATTCTTTATGTTCTAGAAAGGGTTTAAACTTCTCAAATGCAAAAACAATGGCTAAACATTCCAATTCATATGCGGAATATTTTCTTTCTTGGTCGCTGAAGGTTCGCGATGCATAACTAATAGGTAGTCTACTGTTTTCTATCTCTTGATAGATGACTGCACCTAACGCTACACTAGAACTGTCGGTCTGCACTACGAAAGGTTTCGTGAAATCGGCTAGTTGCAAAACTGGGGGAGATATGATGCTTTCGTTGAGTTGTTAAAACGCATTTTGGTGTTGTGCGCTCCATTCAAACTTCGCTCCCTTCTTTCTTAAGGAATTCAGCGGTGCTGCTATTTCGGCAAGATGGGGAATATACTTGTGGAAATAATTTACCATTCCCAAAAATCGGGCTATACCTTTTGCATCTCGCGGGGGTAAAAATTCTCTGATGGTGCGGGTTCGTTTGGGGTCAACGCTTACTTTTCCATTCGCTTTCACGATGTGACCTAAGAATGAAAATTGTGGGACGGCAATATTTACTTTTTTGGGGCTAACGGTTAATCCTGCTTTTTGTAACCGAGATAACACTTCACGTAGGTGTTTAAGATGTTGTTCCATTGATTCGCTATAGATAACGATGTCGTCCAAGTAGTGATACACATATTTAAATTTAATATCATGTAATATCCTTTCTAATAATCTACTACATACGGAACTTCCTTGAGATATTCCAAAGGGTACTCTAGTAAATTGGTACAGGTTAAAAGGAACGGCAAACACGGTTAGACGTTTTGATTCTTCCGACAGGGGTATTTGGTGAAAAGCTTGATTCAGGTCCATTACCGTAAAGACTTTCGCTTTCGTGAAGTAATGAAAAGCACTATGGATGTCTGGAAGAGGGATAGATTCAAATTCTATTCGTTTGTTTAATTGCCGGTAGTCCACAACTAGTGTGTGTTTATCGTGACCTTTTGGTACTAAGAAGGAGGGTGATGAATATGGAGACGTAGAGGGTTCAATGACTCCTTGTTCTAACAACTTGTTGATATGGTTTCTCATCACTTCCATCTTGGGAGGCGACAACTTGTATGGGGGTAGGCGTATTACTTTCTGATCGCTCAGATTGATCTTATATTCTATTAGTTTCGTAAGTCCTAGCTTCGGTGTAAGAACTGAGGAAAATTCTTTTATTAATTTCTGCATTCTCATTCTATCTCTACTTTCTAGATGTGATAATTCAGACTCTTGGTGTACTACATGTGCAGTAGATGATCTAGTTCTTTCTTGTTTGTCATTATTACAATCAAAATTATACTTCCGTGTACGGTCGAATCGAAAATAATATTTCTGCTCATAGATGTCAAGAATCATTCCCGTTTTACTGATAAAGTCTGCTCCCAATATTAAGTCGGGTCCTAATTCATTACATACTAACATAGTAAAAACCCAGGTTAGGTTCTTGATTTTAACTTTAATGGTAATGCTCAGTTTTATTATTATATTTCGTTTATTGGCGGTAGCACATTTTATATTCACCGCTTGACTCCGTTTTACTAGGTGGTGTTCCAATAATTTATCTGCTAACTCTTGACTGATTAAGGTTCTGGTAGATCCCGAATCAATTAATGCGATTGTGGAGGTAACACCTAGGTCAACTTGTATTAAGGGTAATAGACTTTTAGTCCAGTTACATTTATTTATCGCGTTACATTTTTCAAGAAACTTTCTTACGTAGGGATCTATTTCTTTAGAGCTTCTTTTCCTTCCCCTTTTTTTTCTTTTATACATTTCTTTAGGTTCACCGGATTTCAAGTTGCTGCGGAAGACACAGGATTTCAGGTCTCCCTGCCTTACATGTTTTTTGGATCAGGGTGTTTACGGTCGAATTGCTTGCTGTTACAGTTTTTACTTATGTGTCCATATTTGCCGCAATTATAACAGACGTGCTTATTGCGAGGAGGGTACCTAGTTTCCGTTTTAGATGGTGTTACATTTGACTTACCAGGGCTGCGCACATTGTGAGGTCTATTGAATGCTCGCCTTTCATGCAGGGTTGTTACCTCGGGCACTAGGGCTCGCAATTCATTTCTATTTGCTTCTGCTGATTTCATCGTATGTCTATTTTGATCTGAGTACCATACATTCGAAGAATGGATACTGCATTGTTCTAGATCCGGAAAGGTGTTAGGTCGATTTATCAAAGCTAAACGAGATCTTTCCTCTGGTGACAATCCTACTAAAATGGTGTCAACCATCTGTGTCTCATTCCAATCTACTTGTAGTAGTCGAGATGACTCTCTGATGTCTGAGATGTAATGGGCTAATCTCTCGTGATTTCCTTGTACTCGTAGTACGGTCTTTCTTTTAAGTTCTTCATAAATTCCGGTTGGAATAAAGTACTTTATTATTGAGTTATGCAGGTCTTCTACTGGAAGGGTAGAGCTTAATGCTTCTATCACACGATTCTTTAACGGGGGTTTACATTTCGGTAGGAGAACTTGCAAAATTTGCCAGTCATTCAGCTGCTGTAGATCGTTTATCTGCAGGAGATAGTTGATGAAATTTAGTAGTTTGGTGACATTTAATCCATCAGTGTAAGGGATTTCAGTTAAAAGTTTCTCCACAGGATGAGTGATTTTTCCATATAGGTCTGCGTTATAGTTCAAGTTTGGCATCGCTTTAGGAGGACGATATGATGCATTCGGGGTAGTCAATTCGTGCGTTTCTGGGCGAATCTGGAAACGATTGGGAGGAGGGGCTTCAAATATAGTCAGGGCATTTAAATCTCTATCTGGGTATTGCTCGTGAGTAGCTTGTATTTGCGATACGGCGGGTGAGTCGCGATCAGTGTTAGGTGGAGGTAGATCTGTAGTAGGGGATTGAACTGGGGAGATGTGTAGTTTCTTCAAGGACTTCTCAATTTCATCCATTCGGAATGAGTCGGATTTTCTTCGTAACTCATTGATAATAGTGGGTAATCGACGTAAAGCTCGTCAGCAAAATTTTGGACTTCATGAGGTATTTCCGTAAGATTAGGCCAGATCAATAAATTTTTCATTCGCCGGGTTAAATGCTCTATTCTTTGAGTAGTCCGCAATATTATCGCCGGAGATTTCTCGTCTTGGAGGGTTTGAGACAATAAGGTTAGCTCGCTATACTTGGCATTACAAATTTCTCTCTCGCTCTCATAATCGAGTCCGCTTAGGTTGCTTAATTGCGCAGGTGTATCAAGTCCACTTTCGCGTATTGACTTACGCAATTCCGCGACTGTTACATTCGCATGGCGTAGACCACGCAAAAGAGCTTCATAAGACAGCTCGTCCTTTAATAGTAAATCCGGATTAAATTGTGCCATTTTTTATCTTATTTCTAACACATTAAAACGTACTTAAAATTGATTTTACTACACTATACACTTACTACATAGACAAGTTCTTTCTTGGGTAAATCATTTGCATAGTTCTCAAGAGAATAATTTCTCTTCTAAGGGAGAGACAGAAATTCCACACACATATACTTCAATGTTAAATCAACGATCAGCTGTTTGCTGGAATGTAGGTCACCCTCGTTTATTTAGTAAACAAAGACAAGGTAGTTGTATGCGTGGGAACGCGAGGATTACGCACACGTATTGTTCTCTACACAATGCCTCAGCCTATCTTTCTCGACCGGTTTTAACTGGACAGGCCAGTCGGAGTAAGGGGTGAATCTAATTCAACAAAACACGCTTTACAAGTTACAGGTGTATTACGGTTATAACAGTCTGAGTTTAGTAATTAATTCTCTTGCTTTCCACCATTAAATTTTTTTAATATTTTTACTTTTGGTAACAAAATTCAGTTACGAATTTCTTTACACGTAATTAACCGGGTCTACTTTACGCAGGAGTTTATGTTTTTGTTTTTACCGTGACGACAGACATACACTTACATTCTATGCAGGCATATTCATGAAACTACAGGTCTTGAATTGTCACAATATAAACCTGTTAAAAACTGAACAGATTAACAAGCACTAAAATTCATGTGCGTACTTGCATTTGGCGTCATACAATGATATTTCAAGTTATACAGACTATCATTGTATTAAATTACGTATCTTAAAATAAATTAATTTTATGAAAATTAATGTTACATGAAATACAGTAACTGAGTGCATAGATCAGATAACGAGTGCCGAGAGTTATCTATTTTACTACGTAACAATTATTTTAATTATCAGAGTGACGTATCTTTGTTAGCGTCACGATGCTTACAACCTTTTTTTAACTCAAAGCAGAGTGGCGCACTTTTGTAACGTTTTGCCCACGTTACAAATCCAAGGAACCCATCATAATTGACACTAGCCAATTATACGGGCTGCCTACGTTGTAACGAACTGAAATTAAACTCGACACAATTAACAAATAATAATTAAGCTAATTATTAGGACACAAGGGAAGGTATTTCACTGATTTATGCACTCACTTCAATGTGTAACAAGATGACTTCTCTTTATTAACAAATGATATGAAAGGATCCCATAACATAATTATTTATACTAAAATATTCAAAAGTGTTTTCTGGAAAACTAGGGATCATATTGATCATGTACTTTTACCTCGGATCCGAGTTTACTTTAAATATTGTAAAGACGTCTGAGTATTACTATGCTCATCTAGGAGCTTGCAAGATTACATTTACCATTTGAAGAATGGTATTATTTACTAAAGGGATTATAATTAACATTTACATATTAACGTTACAACGTATGATTTTCAATATTACAGTGTACATCTATTTGGTTTCATTTACTGTTTAAAGAAAATTATAGTCTTTGAAAAGTCTCTTTCATCTATAAGTTAAGTCTCAAATGTAATTAACTCTCGATAGTCAAGCTATCGAGTCACCTTTACAATAAGTTGTGCTGTCCTCGTCCTGGGGTGTCACACTTGGGAATTCTGGTAGTCGGCGTCGTCATCTGGGTCGTGTCTTCGGCGAATATTTTATAGCTGGTTCACTGAGGAGATTGAAGTAATGCTGGTTAAAGTTGGGGTAGATCCACGTAGGTCCTGGTCAGCGTCGTAGGGGTCGTAGACGTCCATATGTGCAGTTTATGCAGGTCACATATTCACATGTAGTGTTGTACTGGAGTTTACATCTTGAGTAGAGACGTCATCTTGCTTACGTGTTGTTAATTTTTCTTAAATTATTACATTTCTTAACAAAACCTTTCTACATTTTATATATATTAAAAACTTGCTCCCCACGTTTTGTAGTGGTAGCTAACAGTTACATTTAAATTTAATCAACACATTTCTGAAGAGCTCTCGCTCGTAGGTGTGCACTGTCTGACGGCTGCATAGTAACTCTTTTCTCGATTCGACTGGCACATTACAACGAAGCGGAGCGAGTACTCCGCGATAATATAGTTTCTATTTTTATTTAAATTGACATTATTATAACAAGAAGAAACAAATTAATTATACTTATTTAATTTACGGGAATTATTTTAACTACTACTCGTGCCTTCAAATTATTAATTACAAAAATTACGATTTTATACATTTCTAAGTTACAGACGGTTCGCTAAGCACGTTGAGTCCTTAATTAAACAGGTCAACGCATGATAACTTACAAAAGGGTTAACTGTGATATTAATAGCTTTTTACAATTCGAGTTTTTTATTAATTGTTTAGTTAGATTTTTCCATTTACATCTCATACTTATTCTGAGTTAGTACAGGGGCATTAGGTTTAATAGTGCGATTTAAAAATACTTAATTGCATTTTAATTTTTTTTTTATTAAATATTTTATTATCAATTAAATCGTCACAGTACGACACTAAATGTATGTGAAGGTTTGAATTATTTAATAACTTTGTCAAAACTACACATTAACATACACAGACGATATAATTTCAACGGAAGTGCGAACGAACTTCGAGAAATCTTCAAAGATAATTACATTTAACTAACGGGGATTACAACATTTAATTAATCAATTAAAAATTAAAAATTAATTAAACAAGAACATCGTAATTGAGTCAAACCAATTAAATTAAATCTGAATTAAATAAAAGAGATTCATTTTGTATTAAAGTGACGACAACAACGTGTGATAAATTACTTTAAAAAATAATTTCAAAAAGACGTACGAGAGTGATTTTGTATCACTTCAGCCTAGGCCTACAACTTCTGAACCTAGGCCTGAAAAGACTGTTACTCCACCAAGTGCTACAAGAAAAAAAATATTCAAAAGTGATGAGGGAGATAAGTATGCACAGTTTGAAGGTAGAAACTACAAAATTATTATAGAGTTTTCTATTTTGCAGTCTCTATTTGAAGTCCGGCAAACTACTGTGTGCTATAATGAATCTTCCACCACAGCAAAGTATACAGACATTCTTTCAAGTAGCACTGAAATAATTGCTATACAGTCAATGATAGCAGCTACCAAGGAAGCAGTAGAAGAGAATGAAACGCCTAAGACTGATATAAGCATAGCTTTTGATGGCAGCTGGCAAAAGCGTGGATTCAAGTCAAAAAATGGCTGTGGTACAGTCACTAGTTTAGACACTGGAAAAGTTCTGGATACAGAAGTAATGACACAATTTTGCAGTGGATGTACTAAACTAAAACCTAAGGACAATTTTAAAAAAATTCTCCATGGAAAATGTTGTGTGAAGAACTATGAAGGATCTAGTGGAGGCATGGAGTCTGCGGCAGCCGTTATAATATTCGGGCGATCTGAAAAAAACAAAGGGGTGCGGTATGTCAATTTCTTAGGTGACGGAGACTCTAAAGCCTTTGAAAGTGTTAGGGAGAGCAAACCTTACAATGATGTAGTAATAAAAGAACTTGAATGCGTAGGTCATGTTGAAAAGAGAATCGGTTCACGGTTGAGAAAACTAAAATTAAAAATGAAAGGTACAAATTTGAGTGATGGTAAACTCTACATGGGAAAGGTCGCATAACAGATAAAGTTATGGATGAGCTTCAACAGTATTATGGAAAACCCATTAGAAGCAATGGACATGATTTGAAGGCTATGCAAAGGGCTGTTTGGGCCACATATTTACATCGCCTGTTGACGGATGAAAGACCGAGTCACCAATTGTGGCCTGAATCACCAGACACATGGTGTAAGTACAGAATTGCTGAGTTTGAAGGCAAACTAGATGAATTTAAACAAAAAGGCATTACCAGAGGCAGTCCTAATGGGAATAAAATCCATTTTCAGAGATTTATCCAGCCCTGATCTCCTAAATAAATGTTTGCATGGACAGACGCAAAACGTCAACGAATCTTTTAACAATGTTGTATGGACCCGTATACCCAAGGGGACATTTATTGGTAAGAAAACATTAGAAATTGGTGTTTGGGACAGTGTAATTACATTTAACGATGGTAATGTGGGGAGGCTTCGCACTTGGAAGAGCTTGGTGTAAAAGACTTGGGAAAACATACCATACTGGCCCTCAAGAAATTTGACAAAGAACGGCTTCAGAAAGCAGACAAGGCAGCTGATGAAATGACTAAGGAGGCCAGAATAAAGAAAAGGAGACAACTTCTGTTAGATGACGAAGGGGAAGATGACCACTACTCTCCTGGAGGCTTCTAATGGTACGATAAGTAATATCATTTGTGGGCATATGTTTAGTCGCTTTTTTCCAAAAACTTTTTTGCTTGTAAAAGACCCATTTTTTAAAAAACTACTGAAGGTATCACTGTGAAATTTTTACACGGTGTAATGGACAAATTTAGTACTGTACTGAACTAGGATTATGTTAAAAAAATAAAAATTACAATTTTTATAAACACAAAAATTCATTTTTTTGTTTAAAAAATGTTTTTTTTTTTAAATTACACACAATTTATACATTGATATAAAAAGTTTATTGAAGTTTAGTGGACCCTTCAAACATGTCTCTAAGTTATGTAAAAATTTCAACCGTGTATATGAAAGGGTTACTGTGAAAATGGGTCATAAAGTTAGCAAAATAACATGGTCAGGATAGGCCGTTCAACTCCCCTTGATACCACAAATCATTAAAAATCAATTAAAAAAATATAATGTTACAGTAATTTTTAAAACAAACAATAATATTCAAAACGTATTATGCGCAAAAAGAAACAAAAATCCTGATACATGTTCTGGCATATATAAAATTGTATGTGATGACTGTGAGAAATTCTATATTGGACAAACAGGAAAAGTTTTTAAAGATAGATTTATAGAACATCTGCCCAAGAAGAATGTCAGTAATATAAAGTCCAGTTATGCGCAGCATTTAATGGAATACAACCACAATTATACCAGTTTTGTACAAAATTTAAAACCTCTACATTACTGTAAGAAAGGACGTTTCATGGATGCAATGGAAGAATTTATAATCTACAAAGCAAGTAAATTCCAGCGTGATGAGTTATTGAATGATATGTTGTCATTTAAATCCAACGTCTTCTTTGACACAGTAATACGGACACAACAAGAAGAAAGCAGACGACTGCCTGTGTAAGTTTGTGATAACAAGTCAGTCGACTTTTAACTTTACGACGACGCGCACGTGAGTGAATACACATAGCTATGTGTTTACGCGAATACGAGTGTTGTGCAGTGGTATTATAATTTTTAAAAACTTAACGATGAGTGACTAGTGCATGATTTAATTTTATAACATGATGGGACTGTGATCCTGAAACGTGTTGTTACGCAAATAATTAAGTTGCAAGGAAGAATTAGATAAAGGTAATTACCAATCTATATAATTTATTATAATATAAAATCTTATACTATAATACACATTTATAATTATCTAATATTGCTCTCAGCTTGCTCATTAGTGTGATAATTATTAGATTATCTAATTTCTTTCTAATGATCTAATTTCTTTTGAATATACTGCATATGCATTGCTTTGTTTTCTAATAAAATTTACTAATTACTTTTATATCATTTTAAATATCAATGACTGCATTATTGATTCAAAATTATAGTTTAAAACATTACTCTAATTACTATACAAGAAATATTTACATTTGCAAAATTTATTAATTCGTCTTTGAATTGGATTGTCTCTCTTTCTACATCGTTAATTATATTGTCTTTCTGTGAGTCTCTGTTTTACAAATACATGGTTGTTTTTCACCTTATTGTTGTGGTAAATCGGCAGCGTGTCCTCTTCGGTCCTAGGTCCGCGATCCTGGATGCTCCTTTGTAGTCGTGTAGTCCTGGAGTCCTTGAGCCTCGTCCCTCGGTGAGATTACATGTACTTGGCTGCTCCCTCATCTCCCGTCATGGCCTCAGGTTGCAGGTGTTCTCACGAAAGTGTTGAGTAATCGTGAAGAACCACCGGCTGCTGCTGTAGTTGTGTAACGGGGCAAATAAAGCAGAGGGTTTTAATACATAATGATTGTAACAATCTGTAGTAACCAACGCTGAGCAAGATTTTTGATCACAAAAGCTTGACTTTTGGGAACACCCGGTGGTCATTTCCGTACCAGGCCGGGCAAGGTACAAAGTAAATTGGAACATTGGAATGTGAAAGAGCGTGCGTGTGCTGCCATTTGCGACGTAAAAGTCACGTACAGGTTCTCCTTACTGTCTTATACGAGATGGCGAGAAAGGTGCGAGACGCTCACCCGCCAATCAGGTAGCAAGTTGGTGGTCGTGAAAAGTTCACCGAGAGTATTCTCGCCATTTTGGACGCCGCCAGTCGGCATCTAAATTCAGAACCGCGCAGATGTGTTAACGCGCGGTTCACCAAAAACGTGTTCGTGAGCAATGTAAGCCGACCGACTACTTAAAAATGTTATTTTAAAGTGTTTTAAACAGTAACGGAGTGTGAAATAAACAGACGGTCAACAATATCAATGTTAACAGTTTAAAACAGTACCAGAGTGTCTAGTGAGAGTAATAAATTTGTAGCGGTGATGAAAGGATTGGTTTCTACGAGGATGAGTACCTTTTAACAATTTTATATCTTTTAAACGACAAACAAATTAAACAGCTGTCTACTAAATTTTTGTTATACTGAAAGAGCTCTATTAATTGAAATGGGGATTTAAAGATATGATGAATGTGTGAATGAAAATTACAAAATATGAAGCCCTGGTTTGCGTAAAATAGATTTAAGTTTGAGTAATACAATTTATAATTTTTATACATTTTTCCTTTTCTAATTTTAAAGTTGGGTATAACCAATATAATAACAAAATCAATGTCTTGCTTTAGTGTTTAAATTATAATAGATGTAACAGAGAGAGAAGGAATATTTTGTGTTTATGATGGTAATGAAAGAAGCTTAAAGTGTTCCGAATAAAGTAATTGAAGTAATGTAGCAAAGAAAATAAAAGAGAATAAGATGTGTATGCAAATAATCAATTTGTTTTTCTTCCAATAACCATTCTGCTCTCAATATAACTCGTTCAACAGAGTCCTGGACCTGGTGAATAAAACATGCAATTAGTAATATTTCAAGATGGCGTCCAAAAAATTGGACAAAAACAGCTATATTTTGTGAAAATATAAAAGTAAAGTAGAGTAAAATAAAATAATATTACAGTTGATATACAAAAGTTGTCTCTGGGCAGAACCTCCGGCTGCTACTAGTTGAACGAGAAAGAGTTGTATAGTTGCTGGGCAGAGCCTCCGGCTGCTACTATGGTTGAACGAGAAAGAGAATTAAGTTAGCGCGTCTCGTGTATTTATACCCTAGGGCACTAAAATCATGTTTCGACAATATTCTGCATGTCAGAGTCTGTCGTTCGCGTCCTTTCTCACACACGATTATTATCACACTTAATTCACCTGTCTTCGCGAAATGCGAAGTCTTTTGCACATTACCCAATATTCATCTTGTCAGTAATTTTTATGTGTTCACTGTGTATATTTTTCTCTAGCTTAATTAACATAAGTTTTATTTATATTTATGTTCACTACAATCACACTTTTTATTCTTTTCCCACTATTTTTTATACACATGTGCGTCTTATTTTTATACACGCTTTGGTGTATTTGGTTTTGTGATATGCACACAATCTTTACAAAATAAATAAATTCATATAATTAATAGCGTTCATTAAGGGTGACGCTTTTCAGGAATCGACAGGTCTCACACACACATGTAACATACGCGTGTACACACAGACACAGCAAAGTGGCGTGATCAGCCTGTCCCAACATGAAAGTTTGGTCGTTCCTTTTACAGTTCAGATTGAAAGCTGAATTATTATTGCTAACAATATGGATTATTTATTTATTTTAATTACTTTGTGCAATGCACAGTACCCTATACATTTGTACTGTTGCAATATATATAAATCGGTTCATAACATCCTATGTCTTCCGATCTATAGTCTCCATTGGTCTTGATCTAACCAAGATTGGTTGTACTAATCAGAACTTAATTATTTCAGTAAGTGTGTTGTGAGCATACATGGTCCAAGCGCTGCTCAGTACACTTTGTAGAGTGACAGTTCTTTTGTGTGGAGTAATTTTTAACCTGTATTAATAACATAAATATTTAATTTGATAACCTGTATGTGATGATTGTTTAGAATTAAGAGTAAGTGAAAGAATAAGACGTGTCGTAAATATGAATATGGTGTTAATTTTTTTTTTTTAATGTTTCGTGTCATAATTTGATTTATGTCGAATGAGTAATCAGTAACCTGGAATTTTTTTGAAAATGTCTTGAAAATCTGGAATTATGCATGAATTTTCTGGCCTTGGTTTAGTGGCCACCCTGATTATCAGTATTATATGTATGGTGTCTGAACTGCTTCTGTCAGAGTGACATGCCTCTAATTCAAAGACGCAGTTAGCATTTCATATGTGCCATGCCTGTTTGTTTATATCAGGATTAAACTAAGAACGGAAATAGTATAGATGGCTTGTGAGTGTTGGGTTGGCCTAGAACTATAAGAAGACTCAAGTAAATTTCTAACTTTTGATAACTGACTTGATAATGTGGTAACTGACCATAGTAGCCATATCCAGCATTGTTCTTCCTTCTATACACATTCCTTTGACAGGGGTAGTGATATGAAAAAACAAATAATTAGCATTAAAATTATTCATAACTAAGGATTCTTACTCCCGCCTTACAAAAATGTTGGAAAGGCCCCCTTTCTTTCCACATCTGAACATAGAGGTATTACAACTTTCCAAAAACATCCCCAGCCATGTTTAAAATTTTTTCTGGTGTTGGGTGGTATATCTAAATAAACGCTGTAGCATATACAAAAAATTAATGGCTAAAATATTTAGTTAAGTAGAAAATTATAATAACTGAACATTTTGTGTGCCCGTTCCAACACTGGGGCCCCCTATGTTGCAAACTGCTTTATTCATTAGTTAGTTTTTTGTTTAATGCCAATTTTTAAAGATTGAATTGGCAATTCAATAACTAATCTAACCATTCTAAACTTTTTGGTATTTCAATCAAATTTCGGATTTATTCCTTATAATTATTTTTGGTATTGTTGGTGTGTCTTTTTGCCTGCATGGTAATCATTTTACTTCTTTCTTAACCTTATTATTCTGCACTTTTATGTGGTTTACTTGTTTTTGTTTTTATTTATTTTAGTGGCTGGTGCCATTTACAGACAAGTACAAGTGCATGTTTGAACTGTCTTGAAGTACACAACATTCCCCAGCTGTGGAAGCTGTCAACTCAGCTTGAGGAAATGAGTATTTGGTATAACCTTAGGTCAATGTAAGGTGGCTGGCATGTAGTGCTGGCCTAATCTCCCTGCCATACACAGTCTTCACTGTTACAGAAAGGAGTTAATTATTATCATTAGTAGTTTTGTGTATTTGTCAAATAATTTTGAGGTGAATTGAGTTAATGTGTGCCTATGTTGTTGCAGTTTTATGTATTCTGGAAAACTGGAGTACAAGCCAGAAGCGCACGCGGCTCTGTACGACACGGCCAAAGCACTCAACATGACTGTCCTCGCCAAATTGTTTGATGCACAGGTATCAATATTATTTAAGTGCACACACAACCCAAATTCTGTTTTTACAGCATAAATACTCTCTTCCCCTATCTCTGTGTAAAGTTTTACATCCCAACAAGTGTTTGTAAAGGTACAAACAATTTTCACAATACACCACACCTAACGACTACTTACCCCGATTCTGATGTACTTACCTTACTAACCAAACAGAAGACTCCAAATTTTTCAAGGTCGCCACAATGTCTTAAGGTTAAACATCGAAACCCTAGTACTCTTCCCATTAAGATAATTTAGTTAAATTTTAACTCCCTTAATTCAAAACTTACCCAGGTTCGTTTAGGCGAATTTTTCAGCACAGAAAATTAGGATATGGTTTTGGCGCAATAACTATTCTAACACATGGTTACGGTAGAACGAATGTGATTTATTTCAATCCAAAATTAATTTATTTTTTTCTCTTACTTCCTTAATGATATTATCAAAAAATACAGAATATAAATATACCCTATACACATTTTTATATACAAACCAGTACTCTCTTTAGTTTTTTCTTTCTCCCCTTTTTATTTCACACACTCTCTCATCCTCTTTACACAGTTAGTTAACCCCTGTTTAATGACCACTATTATTTACCACTAAACTTTTGGTCGAAGATAACATAACTTGTTAAATTAACTTCGTCACTGTACTTGGCTGTACGAGGTCCCAGGTGTTGCACACTGTGTTGTGTAACTCTTTTTTTTTCTTAACTATCCAAATTCACTTTCTTAAAACTTTTTATACTGGGGTACAAACTGTTTACTGCTACACAATTTAAATTCACTCTTTGGTAGACCTACTTTGACATTTTCGGTCTACCAAAACTCGTCCGAGGCTATGGTTAGAAATACGTCTGTTCAGTATGAAGACGAGCTGCTGACTGCCGAGCTTGGTGCGCGTGGTGACGCTATTCGCCCTTTGTGTGTATTGCCATGTGGGTCCACCGGATATCCACCCGTTTCCTACCTTCACACATTGAAAGTTCTGGACGTCGGAAATGCGTTCCAACATTGAAAGCACGTGGCCCGCTCATGATCACAGCGTGACGTCAGACTAATTACTAAAATTCCTCGCCTTATATGGTTAGGTCTATTCGGCCTGAGATGGCAATGCATGCGTCATACACGCTTAGTCACACTACCCAGACTTCTAAATAAGTATTTTACAAATGGTTACACACATTGGGAATTATTAAATAATATCAAAAAATGGTTCTGCCCTTTTTGTCCCGTTACATGTTTTCACTTTCCTTTGCACCATTTTAGCCAGTTGTGCCAAAAAATCTCCTGTAGCTCTATCAGCAACTATTTTTTAGTTAAATTTATAATGGGTAAACAATAAACAATTTAGTTGTAGCCATTAAGTTTGTATATGGTTTAAAAGATATCTATTGGCCTATAACTAATACTTTTCACAAATATATGATGTGTATATATAAAGTTTTTTTGCCAACTTTGAGGGGCATCTAGAATGGACTTTCTGAGTCCAGAATTTGTGAGGGGCGTTGACAGATATTAATTTTGTTACTTTATTAAAGATACCAAGTTTGTATTTTGAATAAAATTCCCCATAATTTGATGTGCCATGGAAATGTACAATTTTTCAAATAAATACGTGCGGGTTTGGGTTAAAATTCCCTTTAGTTTGATGCCTGGTATGGATTTGTACAATTTTTAAATTTTATAAATGTTTGATCCACATTTTGTCCGTGGTGTCCCAAAATTTTTTAATTTCCAAAATTAAACTATATTCAAATTTCGGTTAAAAATCTCTTTAACTAAATTTTTTTCAAAATTTTCTCCCTTTCATTTTTGCCTCTTGCATCCCTATATTTTTTGGGGGAGGGATCAATTTCACAGACACTGGTAAAATTATGAACACGTGTGCTCAGTTTTACAAAAATGTGTTGATGCAGTCATAAGTTGTCATGAGATTTCCTCACAATAGACAGAGAGACAGGCAGACAGACAAATGCCAAATCGTTTACTCTGTTTATTTGTTCTGTTAAATACGGCAGTTATACCCCTGCTTCAGTGGTTGTATCAAGAGTTTTGTAATAGAGGGCTGAAAACAAAATTGCACATTTAGGTATCCAAGCAAGACACATTATGTGTAATGAATAAAAGTTTAAATTTGCGATGTATTCCTTAAAGTAATGGACTATTAACTTTTGGACACAACTTAAAAACCATCCGTTAAACATTTCTGTTTTAATTCAGGTTTTGATTCCCATCCAGTTCTCTCCTCTCTCCTATGGCACTACAGCCCTTGTTGGGCCCTGGCCTTCAATTTTTTGGTGGAAAAAAGAGAAGGGGGGAATTCTCTTCTGTCGGTAGCCATCCTCCTCCAGAAACGCACTTTCAGTATTTCTTTCGCATCCTCATCCACCGCACCCTCCCATCTTCTCCTCGGTCTTCCCACTGGTCTTTTTCCATGGATTCTGGTATTCAATAGTTTTCATGGTATTCTGTCTCCCCCCCATCCTGGCTGTATGACCAGCCCACCTTAGACGCTGTAGTTTTATGTATTAGCGGTGGTTCTTTATACATTTGATACAATTCAAAGTTATATCTTATTCTCCAGCCGTGTACGTCATTAACTGGTCCCAGGATTCTTCATAATATTTTTCTTTCAAAGATATCGTGAGTGTTTGCTGCTTCATTTCAATACGTTCCCACGTTTATAATATTATATCTTGTTCCCACACTTTATTCAGAACTTGTCTGACTATATATTTGGTCTATGGTGGATCTTCCTTTTCTGAAGAACTGATATTCGCCGATAATCTCTTCAGCATATGGCTGTGCTATCCAGTTCACTGCACATCTATTCATATCTGCATCTTTTATTGGGTGATTCAATTAGAGGTTACAATTTTAATGTGAAATAAAATGCATTGGTTTTTGATAAGCTCTTAATGTACTGGTATTTATTTCGATATGTTGTTTAGACATTGACATTTAACATGATAAATGGTATCAGCCAAATGGCTGCCACGAGCGGTCCTGCAGACTTCCACCCTTTTGATTAAATTTTCTATCACTTTCTGGCATAACTCCTGCGGCAGTTCATGAATAACATGCCAAATCTCGTCCTATAGCTCTGGAATCGTTTTGGGATCATTGGCATACACCTTCTGATCAAATAACCTAAAAGAAAATAATCCAACAGTGTGAGATCACACAATCTTGGTGGCCAATGTTGATCGCCGAAACGAGAGATGACGCAGCCGGGGAACTTTGTGTACAACAACTGTATTGTTTCTCGCGGTGTGTGGGAAGTAGCACCGTCTTGTTGGAACCACATGTCTTCGACATCAATATCATCCAACTGGTGCCAAAAATAATTTATCATCTCCTGATAATGTTCACCATTGACTGTTACTGTATCACAACGGGCATTTTCAAAAAAGTACGGCCCAATCATGCCGCCGACCCAAAATCCTCACCAAACAGTAACTTTTTGTGGATACATTGGTTGTTCGAGAATGGCTCGTGGATTTTCAAGTCCCCAAATGCGGCAATTTTGCTTGTTTACATACCCACTCAGTTGAAAATGAGCTTGATCGCTGAATCACCATCAACTTGGTGGTTCTTTAACACCCAATCAGTGAAGTCATGTCGCTATCTATATCTGTTGGCTTGAATTCCTCGGTCATTTTGATCTTGTAGGCATGCAAATGCAGATCTTTAGTTAAACTGCGCTGCATGGTACTGTAGGAAAGGTCTAACTGCTGGGAATGATGGCGAATGGAGGTCGACGGATTGTCATTGACACTGGCACTCACTGCAGCGATATTTGTGAGTGACCGGCCACTACGAGGACATACTGGTTATTGCACATTCAACACTGAGCCGGTTCTATTGAATTTTTTGATTAATTTTTTAATCACGGCACGAGATGGACGGTTATGGTTACCGAAGTCATTTCGCAGTGCTCGAATCGTGTTAGTTAAATTTTATCCACTTTGAAAATAGGTTTTAACAATTAAAATATGTTCTTGAGTCGAATACCACTCCATAACAACAAATGTCAATACTTAGCAATGACTAATTTCAAATATCAGCTGTTTATCTTTCAATAGAAAACAGTATTGCCAACTTAAAATTGTAACCTCCAACTGAATCACCTTTTATTAATTGCAGGCTTTATGACCTGTTGGTGAACAATTTTAACATATAATTTCCTCCACTGTGTCCAAAGTAGGAATAATCATGCCCTCTGTAGTTGCTTTTGTCACCAACCAACCGTCTTTTCTGTGAGTTTGTTAGGTAGATTATACTCAACATTGACACTTAAAAAAGACTTGCGATCATTTTTATATTCTATTTATCTAGAAATCAGTTATTCAAAAATATTATTTTTTGGACACAAGGCCATTTGAGGTGAGAATGACCTGGTTATCTAATGTATTCTGATAGTGTATTTGGAAAATAATATTTACTGAACAAATTTAGATATAAACTGAATTTGTAGTAATTTACTTGTACATTAATATTACAGTTGAAGACTACGATATCATCATCACCGCCTGTGATAAGGAGTTATGTTCGGAAACCTTCAACACAATTGTCATTGACATCAAATTCAGACACTGCTTCCACTTCCACATCAGGGTCAACAGCTTTACCAGGGAAAAAGTAAGACATTCTGTTAGTGCTTGAATTTATTATAATTTACTATTTTTGAACAGAATTTCATTTCCAGTGCTAAGGTGCAGAGTGTAAGGTTAGGTTTATTTGCCCCATTACAAAAGAATGACAGGATTCTATATGAAATTTGGGTAATTAATCTAATTAGATTTTCTTGTGAAATACTGTGGTGCTAGAACCAGCATCCCTGAAAACAGTCTTGAATCACAGCAAAATGTGATTATACAGTGTTGGATAATAAGGCAAATCTATGAAATTTCAGTAAAAATTGGTATGCACATGACAAAAAGAATGACATGTATTCTTGAAGTATTAAAACACTTGGTATGCTGTTATAAGATTTAAGGAAATAATATAGTATTTTAATGTTTTTTGTATGTTGTTATAGACTGCCAATATGGAAGAAACGATCAGCACCTGGGTATTTGCCAGATGAATTTTATCAGTCAGAAGCAATGCAAGTACACAATAAGTATGGGCGTGTTTCTTTTTATGCTTTTTTAATCTTTAATATACATGTGCATGTGTGTGTATTTACTACTTCCAACATGATTTGTATCAGTATACACTATTAAGCTTTTTGAGCTGCAATAGTTGCTTGCTGTTTGAACAAAATTAATTTCTTGTTACATAAAATCAAATAAATAAATCAAACTTTTTAAAGTGCGAATAAAGTTCTGGGTATGTTTGAATGTTAGAGTTACCCAATGAACATCACGAGAAAGAGACCACATATGTTGTTCACATTTTGAATAAATTCATATAATTTGAAGCCCCACATAGATTTTTACAATTTTATTAAAAATTTGATTAACATTTTTGGCTTGTGGTCCCGTAAAATTAAAAATATGTTTAAAGTAAACACTACAATCAGATTTTGGTTAAATTCCCTTTATTGTGATACGCAACATGGATTTTCAAAATATTGATCGGGTTTTTTTTTGGAGAGCCTTGGTGCCCTAAAGTTTTGAAATTTCCAAGACTGAACATGATATTGAGATTTTGATTAAAATTCCCTTGATTTGATACCTCACTTGGATTTTTGTGTTTTTTTTTTCAAATATTGCCCCCTCCCTCTCTTATTGTATTTTTAAGGTGATAAGTCTCAAAAACAATACAAGTCTGGGGGGGGGGAATGTGTGCACACTCGTACCAAGTTAGGCATTCAAAAGTTATCGTGAGACACCCCTCGAAACGGATGGACAGGTAGACAATTGGCAAAAGGTCAAGTTAAAACTGATCACTCAATTCTTTCAGTTATATAAGGTTTGACCCTGAAGTTTGTAGAAAGCTTGCTTCTTTGAACAAACATTCATTTACAATTATATTATCTCCTTGAAAGTAATCTCTATTGGATATAACACAATTATGTCACTTTTTTCAAAACTTTTCTGTCTGTGGAACACATTTTTAGATACATATAACCTTGAACTTACTCATTAATTTTAATTTTGTGTGTCCATTCATGTTTGTTAAATTATTCCTTTTATTATATGGCAGTTACAGTGCCATTGCAATGCTATTTCTCAGAAATTTGTGAACAGGTAGCAATGTGCGAACTGGTTCACATTAGGGTACAATTTCCATAAATTATATTTCAAATTATCTGTTGGAAAGATAACTGGAAATTAGCAGTTTCCAATAAAATTTTGCAATTACCTACGAATAATGTAATATGCCTAAATAATATACCTAAAATACGGTTTCTTTATTGACCGTAGCACCTAGTGTGGTGGTATCTTTCATTGTTCTGTTGTGATCTTCAACTCATTCACAACTGTATTTGATGTTTTTGTGGTATTTGTAAACTGCTGGTTTATACACATGAGATTAATTAAAAGCTTACTGCAATACTTTCACCATGTTAAAGCAGTTATATCTTATTCTTCTTCTTCTTCTTCTTCTTCTTCTTCTTCTTCTTCTTCTTCTTCTTCTTCTTCTTCTTCTTAGCGAGTTTCCAGCCCCGAAGCGCCGATCTCTCGATGTCTCTTGTAAACTCTTATGCGCCAGATCCCAGAGAAGTGGATTGATGGTTATTTTTGCCAGTGATAACTCCTCTTGTCCATGTTCCTTTACCAATGCTTTAAGTCAGTATCTCTCTTCACACTGTCCAGTAAAATTTAATAGGGTATGCTCAATGGGGTCCTCCTCTTCATTACACACCTTACACATTGGTGAATCGCTAAGGTGAAATCTATTTAGGTAGCTTTCCATCACCAAATGCCCAGTTCTTAATCTTGCTCCAAACGTCTGACTTGATCTACTAATATTTCTATATATACTATGGTCGTTTGGTATTTTCTGTATTTTGAAGAGCCGGCGGCCAGTAGTTTCCTGATTCCAGTTCCTTGTCCATTTCATCAGCCGTCTCATTTCCAAATATGTCACAATGACCAGGGATCCATTGAAAGGTGATAATTTTATTTTTCAGTAGTTGAAGTAGATGGAAAATTTCTTTAGCTCTAAAATAATAATCTGTAGGGTTATACTGTATAATTGTTTGTAGTGCTGATTTTGAGCCTGTAAGAATACAGATCTTCATATATTCCAAAGATAGACAATGCTGTAGAGCAGCTAATATTGCCAGCAATTCAGTGTCCAATGAGGATCCGGAGGATGAGGTGATGTAATATTCTTCTCCGGTGTTAGGAACATAGTAGCCAGCACCTGACAGGCCCTCACTCAAGCACAGTGAACAATCTGTATAGATGTGTAGGTGGTCATTGTAATTTTCTTCTGTTGTACGCAGGGTCACTTGCTTAAAAAATTCTGGTGTCTCAGTCTTTGTAACATCTCCCAGCAGAGAAATGAAAACAATTGGTGGAGTCCATGCCCATGGCGGCATACATTTCACAAAAGGTCTTTCTTCAGGAGTTAACTGATCCTGTCCTTGGCATATTCTACATACTGTTTGGCTAAAGGATTGCTTATGTTTGTTTCCAGTGGAGACAATATGGTGAGAGGGATGGCTGTTTGGAAAAGTTTGGTTCTTTAAAAATTTGATATATATATATTGCAACATTACAACCTTGCAAAAGTTGCATAATATTATATTGTATGTATACAAATTTTTGTACGTAAATTTAGGCATCTCGTGCCTCACGTCTAGGGCGACAAATTTATATAACGTGACAATTTGGCAAATTTAATTTAATTTAAATTTGTGGAGTCCTTCGATCTTGGAGCACCAAATTTAAACAACGTTACGTTACATAAATAGGTGTGAACGGTCTCACGTTCAAGATTGACAGATTCTTTAAACATATAACATTTAAATAGGGGGTCAGGTGTATCTGCAATAAGAACTCTACGGAACTTGAAACAGTAATTAAAATTTATTTGATACTATAAAAAAAAATATGTGCACATGGCACTGACTTCGATTTAAAAAACATTAGTTATTATTTGTTATAATGCTGTAAGGCTTAAGATATATACATCCTTACTAACTAAACATTCTATGCTACTAAATAGTATATAAAAGAAAAATCTCATTTTTAGACTACTCAGTCTATTAATATGTTTCAAAATCAATTTTTAAATCTTTTTCCTATATATGGTACGTACTCAAAAGATTAATAGTTATTACTTCTCAGTACTGTTTTCTCAAATACTAATTGTTTTTATTTATATTCTTTGTAATCATTTTATATCATATTAATTTGAGCTCTTGTTACGTTAATCGTATTTCTAAAACATCTATGATTTTTAACTCTACTATACAAGAAATATTACTCTTATTTTTAAATAAAATATTAATGTCTTTAACTGTCTTTGTATACTGTGTATGATGTGATCTTACGATTCGGTTGATTTTATGTATACGATATATTGTATGTTACACTTATGGTTATGTTTAGAAAATTCGGGCGCCATCTTCGTTACATATGTTATAGGCCAGGAATCCGTTACGCGAAGCTATGATGAACGGAAGTTGCTTGAAATAATAAAACATCTGTTTATAAGTTTTACCAATGAAATACCCTTTTTATTTTATCTAACTCTTACATAACAGTTTTGCAAATGTGAAACAAACTCTAACCCCTCCAAAAGTATAATGCAAGTAAATATGTGATTATCTAATAGTAATTATAAAATAGTAATATATGTAATTGTGCCCAACCCAGCACTTAGAAATTACTCAACACACTCGCAATCTCTCTCTCTCTCTCTCTCTCTCTCTCTCTCTCTCTCTCTCTCTCTCTCTCTCTCTCTCTCTCATGGTACAAATTTTATTATTTTAGGAGCTCATTTTATGTAATTGAAATTTTGAATATTTGAATTTATATGATTTGTGATTTGGTCATTTTACATGAAGGAAACTTGGAAATAAAATAAGGATATTAAGGTGTTGATGGAACGTTCTCACCCATTTTCGTGTAGTTCCTGGTTGTTTTGGTGCGGTAAAACTTCGCGTACGGTACCGCGAGTTTTCCGTGTACACGTTACGGTCACATTTTGTAGTTGACGCAATTTAGATATTTATACTGTTTATTAACCACGTACAGTGGCTAAAAAGGTAAAATTCACTAGTGAGTGAATGGGTTGCCGGCCGGCGTTGATCACTGCTGCAGTTGAAATGACCACGAGTCTTTGTTAGATTTTGCTGAGGTGGGGTGAACCTACGTCACACTTCCATTGTTAAGCTGTTGACAGCCTCGTATTGTCGATGTAAACACATTCTCAGCCTCTGACGTAATTAAGGATCGGCACTCTTATCGCCACAAACTGCATACTGTTTTTTGTGATGCTTCACAGTTTTTACTATGAATTGGTTCAAATCCTGACAAATATTATTATACACTCCACTCACTATATATTCGTACTGGTTATTTAAGGTTGGTTTGATTATGACCAAAATAGAAAAATACAATAGTTATGGTTTTATTTACCATATTTTAAGTAATCACAAAATGTACCATGATTGTACCATCACAAAACCCCCTCAATGAAAGATTGTGTGTCGAAGCACAAAAACTTTCATTGACCCTTTCATACTTCCTAAAGGGATCAGCCAGGATAAGTCGCCACAACCCCCTTACAATTTTATATAAAAGAAAATTACAACTCACCCTTGGTCTGATGATGATGACCGTACCTAGATGACCTTACTGGACTTCTCCTTCGAGATCCCAACACCATAAGGCCACTTAGGCTCTTAACGCCCCTGCTCTGACGCGTTGGCCAGCTCAGGACCGCTGTCATATCACCAAACACTGAAACAATAAATGAAAAATCTCAAAATAGTGACTTGATAAATTACTCTATCCTCAACTGATTTGGTTCCCCTTAGCTAAGTGCTGGTTTGTGCCAATAAGCACTGGGTTGGCTTAATATAGTTATAAAAGAATTAGAAATATATATTTCTCAAGAATTATAAAGAATTTCCCTTCTTCATATTACAAACCCTGAATTAATGAATGGTTTCGATTACTATCGATAATATTTATCTTCTTTCTGTTACAATTACTGTAATTATAACATAAACACATTGATATAATAAAAATTTAAACTCTAATTGAAATTAGGAAAATTACCCTATAAATCTCCCAAACCTGGAGAAAAACAAATTATAAAAGAATTGATAAATCTGTATATTTATTTGTTTATAACTCTTATTGAATGATAAAACTAAAAAATTTATTATTATGATTATTATTATTATTATTAACAGGTAATAATCTGGTATTAACAGCGCCATTTCTATTAATGTATGGATGTATCCCTTTTACACATTATTTCCATATTATAAAAGCATGTTAAAAATTTTATAACATAAATACATAATACATTTTACATAATAATACACATTGATACATTTAATACATTTTTAGATTCACATTTGATCTTGATTAAGATTTGCCTTAAAATTTGCATAATTTATTTGAAGTTGCATTTAAATTAAAATTTGACAATAGCAGTTAATTCATTAATTAGACATAAATTATTATTTATTATAATTATAAAATTCATTTCAAATTTTTGATTACATTCTTATAATATTATTATTTCATTATTCATTTCTTATTACCTCTATACTCTGAATTTCCTACCTACCTAACTACCTAACCTTTCACCTTCTATCACTGTTTAGTCTGGATAACTCCTATATTCACTATACTTTTTATTATAATCTTACTCACCTTCTAACTGACCACCAAATTTACCTGTCAATGACACCAATATCTCAATTGTAAACATCATTACTATTTTCATTTAAATCCTATGGCACCGCTCGTCTTTGCAATGAGTTGGGTGTTCCCTAACTGGCTATATACATTCATATTATTTTGCCCCTCCAAATATTCGTCAAACACTCCCTTAAACTACGCTATTACCTGCCACAACACTATTGGTTGGCTACTCTTTTATTGTATTTAAAACTTTATTAATAAAAATTATATAACGACTAGGAATGTATCATAACCCTATAGGTTTATCACCTCACCCCCACTACAGAATTCATCAACAACAAATATATGTTTATACCTTTACTTAAACTCACCTTTACAAATAATCACTAACTACTGTGTCCCTAAATATCTAATAATTCTCTTGTATTATTTTCTTTAAAAATTCTTAACTATCTAACTCCATTTTCATTAATTAAATAACTCACCTGCATTTATCTATACCCAGGCTCTATTCCTGTTAAACACTCTACTTTACTGTAATCATTGACAATTGTCTTATAAAATACATCTCTCACCTACTCATACTAGTACTTCTCACTTTTGAAATATATATATTCTTATTATTACATTTATTTAATTATTCATCAATATTCGCTAATAGTATTATTCATTACCTTCAATACAATAATTTAAATAATAATTTATCTTCATAGAAACTTTCTATGACAATTAATAATTTATAAAGTTACAAAGTTAGTACAACTTTCTTTTGTACCACAATTTAATAAAGAATGATTACTCCTTAATTGTTATTCAATTGAAAAAAAATATTATTAAACATGTTATTAAAATACATAATAATACATACTGGTGTACCTGTAATACATAATACACATCAAAAATACATTGATAGATAAATACAGTTAATACAATGAAAAATATACACTCCAACTCATTATTTTGTTATTTACCAAACTCAGTTCATAGCAGTCCAATTCAATATCACTGTTCACATATATATTCAATGTTCATACACAATACAACAGTCTATCCACCATCATTGAACAACAAACGAATCTTAGGTCTACTTAACTTATTACTTAATAAATATATTTTATTATCTGCAACATTATATTCATATTCCTTTATGAAATTGTTATTAACCAAATATTTCCAGTCACGATCAAGTAGGGTTCCGTTTATCTCAGTATCATATGTCATTAATTGGTTATTATCTTCATAATATTTTACCACAGGTAAATACTTAATACCTTTATTCTCATTTACTGTTATCTCAAATTCATTATTATTATCAGGTACGTATTCATCATTTTCATATACCACATCTAACCCTAACCTTTCTATCAATTGTCTGTAATTTCTGTTTACTTTAAATATTTCTATTACTCTCTTACTCTCACAATATCTCTCTGTACTTTCTCTCTTAATACATTTCTCTCCATAACACCAAAATACACTTTCTCTCTCCAAATATGCAGGGGTCCCTAACATAAAATTATCCCTAACATAAGTGCACCACTTATTTGGTACACAAAAACACAAAGAAACTTTATTTGTAGACCTATCGTCTCCCAAATATAAATTTAAGGAACTCTTATCCTTATAAAAAATTCGTGAAGACTTTTCTTCACCCCCTAACACAACATCAAAAGAAAATTCTACCCCCTGCACTCCTTGTACTAAAATACTTTCTCTCAACTTTCTTTCTGACTCAATAAATTCAAACATTTCATTTTCACTAATTATACTTTCATTATCATTTTTATCCTTTTCTAACACCACAATCTTACTACTTGTAATATTTGAGTTATCGTTACATTCATTATTTGAATAATTATTTTTAAATATGTTGTTATCCAGTACAGCATTTTGCTGGGTACTACGATTTAGTACTTTCTGGCTTTCTAATTGACTTAAATTTACATCTAGTTTTATGATGAGCTGGTCACATTTTTTAATCAGTTTGTCATGACCTAATTTTATTTCATTCTTGATCTCATTGAATTTAATATCAGAATCGATTTTCTGCTCATCTAGTTTTTTGTCTAAACTGTCAAATTTATTTAATAAAATTTTCATCATTTCAGCAGTACCATCTAGTTTGCTAACTGACATAGTTGGAATGGATGTATCGATTTTCTTTATCTCTGCAGACACAGGCGTATTTGCCTCGTCAGTTTGACTAGCTTGATTTAATTGTACATCCATCTCGCCAGTTAAATTTACATCAGTTGTACTGATTTCTAACGTAATATTATCATTTGTACTCATGTTGGCAATTTTGCAATACACACATGCATACAATGGTATAACCTAACTATTGGGTTATGTTTACGTATTACAATTTTATTGTCTATTACCTCAAACAACTGTTCCCGTTCTCTTTCTAGGCGTACTCTATATAAAATAATATTACATCGAGTCCCTGTTCGCAGGCGACCATCTGTGATCTTACGATTCGGTTGATTTTATGTATACGATATATTGTATGTTACACTTATGGTTATGTTTACAAAATTCGGGCGCCATCTTCGTTACATATGTTATAGGCCAGGAATTCGTTACGTTAATAATAAAACATCTGTTTATAAGTTTTACCAATGAAATACCCTTTTTATTTTATCTAACTCTTACATAACAGTTTTGCAAATGTGAAACAAACTCTAACCCCTCCAAAAGTATAATGCAAGTAAATATGTAATTTTCTAATAGTAATTATAAAATAGTAATATATGTAATTGTGCCCAACCCAGCACTTAGAAATTACTCAACACACACGCAATCTCTCTCTCTCTCTCTCTCTCTCTCTCTCATGGTACAAATTTTATTATTTTTGGAGCTCATTTTATGTAATTGAAATTTTGAATATTTGAATTGATTTATGATTTATGATTTGGTCATTTTACATGAAGGAAACTTGGAAATAAAATAAGGATATTAAGGTGTTGATGGAACATTCTCACCCATTTTCGTGTAGTTCCTGGTTGTTATAATTGCAGTTTTGGTGCGGCACCAGATCTCAGAAACATAAAGACGCTGAAAAATCCAAGAGTAGTTCATCCAATCTGGAAACTTTTTTTACAAAGAAGGAAGATAATGATAAAGTGTCAGCCCAAGAAGGGTTATTTGCTTACCACTCTATTGCACACGGGCATAGTTTTAGATCAAATAATTGCTTATCTAAACTTATAAAAAAACTGTATGAGCCTAAATACTCTTCAGGCAAAACTAAAAGTGAAGCGATTGTGTGTAGTGTTTTGGCACCTTGGTCCAGCAATTGACCGAATTCTAAAGATATTTGGTGGCCTTAAGTCTTACTTTTCATCACAAGAAAAGTGTTCTGCTGTGCTAAAACAGTTATTCGAGGATCCGTGTTTTGAGTTACGGCTGATGTTTTCCTCAGCACAGATTCAGACCTTTGAAGAGGTCATTCTGAAAATTGAGAAAGACAACATCTCCGCAACTGAAGTGGCATGGCGTATTGACTCCCTGAAGAAACTGTTGCAAGGAAGGCAAACTGAGGGCTTTATCCCTACTGTTGTCAAAGAGAAACTGTTTAGTTTACAAGAAAGTGGAGAAGTCACACAAGAACATTTTATTGCTACAGTAAAAACCTTTTTTAAAAACTGTGTAGACATCAATACACAAAATATACAATTCACATAATCACTAAATCATTTGCCATAATCAGTCCTAGTCAGTCCATTTTTAAAACACTGTCCACACAATTAAATGTTCATAACACAATAAACAATTACCCCATATCGTCGAACAATAGTCTTATCTTATATCTATATACATTGCTTATTATTGAATCTCTTATATAAACATCATAAATGCATATACCATTCAAATTTTCATTATTTTCCACAAACTCATTTAATCTGTCATGATTGGTCATTGTCCTGTCACCTCCAGTATAATTCGTCACAATCAGATAAGTTACTAAGTCATTATTTTCATTATCATCTTCTCCTACTGCTATATCAGCTTCCTTACAAGGTAGGTACTCATTATTTTTATTATATATCATCTCTACACCTAACCTTTTCATAAACTCTTCATAATTTTTCTTTACTTTATATATCTCAATTTCTCTCTTTCTCTCTCTCTCAAAACATTTCTCACCATCATACCAAGCTACACACTCTCTCTCCATATATGCAGGGGACTCTACTACTTTATCACTGCACCACCTATGAAGTGCACAAAAAAAACCAGGGACCACTTTATTTGTAGACCTTTTGTCTTCCAAATACTCATTGAAGGCACTCTCGTCCTTCCTAAACACACGTGAAGTCTTTACTTCACCCCCTACTACAACATTACGGGAAAAATTTACCCCCTGCAACCCCTTTATCTGTAAATTCTCTCTATACTTTCTCTCTAATTCATCAACACTTTTTATCACTTCATTATCAAATTCTACTCCCATTATACTTTTATCACCACTCTCAATACTCACACAATTATTTTCTAACACCATATTTGTAATTCTATCATAATTCTCACCACTTACCTTGTTTTGTCTATCTCTAACTTGTCTACTTTGTCAATACTACAATTTTGTCTCTGTATTTTCTTTTTAAATTTTTCTAATTTCTCTTCTACTTGGTTTAATTTGACATTCTGTAAAGTATTCTGCTTTTTTAACTCACTCTCCAAACTATCTAATTTTGTATTAAGCGTACCGTTCATTTGATTGAATTTGTCACTGATTAATGTGAATATATTTTCTAATGAGATTTTACTTTCAACTACTTTGGGTGTTGAGCTAATGTGTCTTTCCAATAAAATGGATTCTGTTTCTGAATTTTCTATTTCTATGCTATTGTTATTTTCTGCCATTTTGTATTTTAGTATTTAAATGGTTATTTATCTCTATTTGTATTTGACTACGCAATATACTCAACTCGTATTTAACTATTTACCTTTAACAACATAACCTCTCATTCATTATATATCGTCTTCTGTGTTTCTCCATCTATCTGTTTTATATAAATTAATTTTATACAAAGTCCACTGTGAGGGCGACCAATTGTGCATTCACCCACTTCTTCACAATAATATTAGCACATATATTTAGTAAGATATAGATAACAAATACCATAATTCGGTATTAATGATACTCACCAATTTCATTAGTTGCCGGGCTCATTTTCTTCCTTTATAACTTGTTTTCTACCTAAGGGGTACCAGGGTTCGGGTACAGGAAGATTTTGAAACACAGTTGACGACACAAATGATAACCAGATATTCTTGAAATTAACCATCAAATTTAATTCAATCTAATGTAGTACACATACAACCATGCGGTCAAAATAGTGACGTCATATGATATGACCCAAAACAAAATGGTGGCTACTTTTTCTATCTCTTTTTATTCTCTATATTTCTTTATTTGTTGAATTAGTATCAATGTAAACTTTATTGCTGCAGCTTAAAATCATTTATTAATAGTTAATTAGTTACTACACAAACCAATGCCCTCGGCTTATGTTGTTCTGGCCATACATTCACGCATTCATTCTCACACATTCAACTTCAGACCCGTACATTCTTTTTTATTATCGATTTGGTATTTATGAGCTCATTAACTATAAAAATGACAAAAGGAACTTCTCTGCTTGTTAGGTGGTGGTGTCCATCCGTTGTTGGTGTGAGACTCCCATGGTGATGATCGGTGTTCGCCTTTAATTCCGCTGAGTTTAATTAGATAGATGTGTGCACTGAATTTACATTTTTTATATATTTATACTGTTAAATATGATGAGCCTTCATTGCTCCACTACTGTTGATAACATTTTTGTTAGTTAAATTAAAGTATTGTTAAAAAGTTATACACACAACGATACATCGCTGTGGCTCCTCTGAAGAATGGCGTTGAAATGAGAGCGAGGCAAGTGTAATTTCTTGCTTGTGTGTGTGTAGTTCTTACGTCATCCCGCTTTGTCTTGCTGGACAACGCCTCGTTGCACACATTGTACTCAGTGCGTCATTGTTCTTAGCGATGACGGACTAGTGTTATAGCCCAATCATAATGCATATTGTGGTACTTCGTCATAAACACCGCCATGGTAGATTTTGCTGTTTTCACGTCCACCGGAGACCTTGGTGTCTTACTCTGGCCGAATTTACGTTGTTCCGTTTTCCAGAGGGACAATGTACCTAACCATTCTGTATGTTTAAAAAAAATACATAATAAAACAATGAAAATACCCATAATTCCCATAATTCTGGTACTGGGTCAGTCTGTACTGTTACAGCAGGGAACACTCAGCCAACAGCAGCGAGGGATCTACGCCTATCACCGTTAAGAGAAGTCAACCTTTTGTCATTTTCTATTTTAATCTAATGAGCTCATTAATTGAAAACAACTAATTAAATCATGTACCCATAAGTAGATGAATGTATGTGAGAGTGTGAGAGTGAACGCATGGCCATGAGTATATATGTATATGCCAAGGGCATTGGTTTGTGTATACAGCAAATATGAATTAATAATTAATTAGAACTGCAGTACAAATATAACATTTTAACGATTTTGATTAGAGACCACCAGAAATATTAATACTGATAGGGCTGACTAAATAGCCACCATTTTCTTTTTGTTGCAACTTTGTACGACGCCATTTTAAGCACATGGTTTTATAATGAATTTACGTTGACGATTAAAATTTGATAGTACTTTCACTCTAAAACAGTGTTATCATTTGTGTCACCTTCTTTGACTCAAGAATCTCGCTGTAACGAATTCCTGGCACCCCTTAGGTAAAAAAGCATATTACATAAGAAGAGTATGAGCCCGGCAATAATTAAAGTTGGTAAGTACACACGTGCCATATTATGGTACTATTTATTAGTATAAATCAAAATAGATTATAATGATTAAGTGAGTAATATCACAAATGGCCCCGAACAGTTGACTTTATATAAAATTATTTTATATAAATAAGCCAGATTCAGAGACATAGAGGGTGACGAGATGATATCCAGAACCTAACAAGAGAGGTTATGGAGGTTATGTTAACAACCAGAGTAAATAGTAATTGTGTAATTTTGTTACAAGTAGAGCGAAATAGTAATTCCAACATTTAAAATAAAAATGGCAGATAATAATAGTAGCATAGAAATAGAAAATTCAGAGACAGAATCCATTTTACTGGAAAGACACATTAGCTCAACACCCAAAGTAGTTGAAAATAAAGTCTCATTAGAAAATATATTCACATTAATCAGTGACAAATTCAATCAAATGAATGGTACGCTTAATGCAAAATTAGATAGTTTTGAGAGTGAGTTAAAAAAGCAAAATACTTTACAGAATGTCAAATTAAACCAAGTAGAAGAGAAATTTGAAGAATTTGAAAATGAAATGTATAAACAAAACATTGAAGTTATCAACAAAATTAGTAGAATAGAGACACAGTATAATAATGTGAAAAGACAGACAGAAATTGTAAATGAGCAAGTGCAAACTAAGATAAGTAATTTAGATGACAAAGTCAAACAAATTAATGAAACCGTTTAAAATCAGATAGAAACCCAAAGTAGAGAAACCGAAAGTAAATATGTAGAGACAGTAGAACAATTAGAAATTAAAACTAAAAATGAAGTAGACAAACAGCTAGAATTGAGAACTCACATTTTAAAAAGTAAAGTAGAACAATGTGAATCAAACGTAGTAGACCTAACCAAAAGTATTCAGACAATAGATAGTACTATATCAAAACATGAAAATGATACAACAAATAAAATAAGTATGTTGCAGAATAGAGTTAAAGAGATAGATAGTTTAAGTGTGCAAAATTATAACGATGTGCATGTTAGATATAACCTAGTTGAAAATGATTTAACCAAAATGAAAAATGAATTGCGGGGGGAGATTAGAAAGAATTTAACGGGAAATACGGAAAGAGTTGTTATTACGAGAGATTTATACAACGAAATAGAGTTAGAATTATTCAGTCATGAGAACCGCTCAATACACCCCATGCGATTTATTAACCAAACCAGGGAGTACCACCATTTTAGTAGTAGTAATTGGGAGATCCAGTTAACTAAAATAATCAGATGTTTTAAGGGTAGTGCCGCGGTATGGGCAGAAGCACACAGAATAGAGTGGGGTAGTTATGAGATGTTTGAGCAAGCGTTTAAGGGAAAATATTGGCCAGAGGAGGAACAGGAGGAGCTAAGGAGTAAAGTAATGGGAACGGGTAATTTCGGGAGTCGCACAAACAATAACATAACAATATACGTGACACAGTTGTACAATGAAGTTAAATATTTAGAACCTCCAATTCCTTTTACATCATTTGTAAGGTACGTTAGTAAGCATCTTCCTCGAGAAGTACAAATAATTTTAATGACTAAAGAAATATCGAATTTAAGCGAACTTGAAAAAATCCTTGACATTTTGCAAAATATTAGAGATAGGGAAGTGAATAGGCGAGTAACACCGAGTAATTATAAACCAAACCAGGTAGAATACCATCCACAGAGAAACCATTACAAAGAACCTAATGTGATAAATAAAAATGACCATTATAAACCAGGTGAGTGGAAGTGTTATAGGTGTCAACAGGAGAATTTCCCATTCAGGCGACAGTGCTTCAAATGTAGAACGCCTAGAGAAGAACAACGGAGGAGAGACGAGGAGAGACGAGATAAACCACAAGGCAGAGGGACACCTGACACCAGAGGAGCGATGAACAACAACCAGAGGCCAGATAAGGGACACCGAGGCCCCTCCACCAGCAGACACCAGGAAAACTAGAAACGACAGTGGTAGCCAGGACCCGACCACTGTTCAGGGAAACGCAGGAGGTACAACCAGTCGAGGAGATTCACAGCCACGTAATAAAAGCAGATATTGTCGCTGACCTGATGGAAGAAGAAAACAATGCAAACATCGAGGTGAGAGCAGGACTGACAGAGATTCAGGTAACTGTAGGAAATAAGAATTTTAAAACTTTGATAGATACGGGTAGTGAAATTTCCGTGATAGCAGAAAACATTTTAGCAGAATTAAGAGAGTTTAACAAGGATATTCCAATCTTACCAGTAGCAGGAGTCACGGTAATAGGAGTCACGGGTGTACGAAGTAAGAGAGTCACTAAACAGATACATTTGAATTTTCTAATAGATAATGTAGAATTTATAAACACATTTTTGATAGTAAGAGGGTTAAGTTTAGATGTCATACTGGGTAATGATTTTTTGCAAAGAACGAAAGCTGTTATAAATTTTAGAGATAAGGTGATAGAGTTAGATGGGGGTGATCGGTCGGTAAGAGTAAAATTTGAGCAAATGTTAGACAGAGTTAGAACGTGCGGAGTTAAAATACTACAGAAGGGTGTAAGTGAGAATAATTTAGGTACCATGGTAAGTGCATGTATAGAAACAGAATATATGAGTGAGTTGGAGAGTGAAAAGAGTAATATTAATGATGCTGTATGGGAGTTAAAGGCGGAGGAATTTTGTAGTGATGGTGAGGTGGTAAGGAGTGGCCAGCGTGCAGCGTTATGGCAGGTGATAGCGAGGTACAGAGGAGTGTTTGCCGAAGTTCCAGGAAGGGCAAAAGGGTATGAATGTGTATTACAAATAAGGGAACACACACCGTTTATGCAAAGGAGCTTACTCAAAAAGAAGCGCGGTGCAGAGAGAACTCGACAGGATGGTAGAAACAGGCATAATCGAACGGTCAGTATCGCATTATTCTAATCCACTTGTAGTAGTAATTAAGAAGGATGGACGCGTACGTTTGTGTCTAGATGCTAGAAGAATAAACCAGATCATAATTCCCGACAGAGAGTCACCAGAGCCTATCAATGAGATCTTCCAGAAGTTCAGTGGTGTAAAGTATATGACATCGTTGGATTTAACATCTGGATATTGGCAGGTTCCGGTAGCAGAGGCCAGTAGAAAGTATACAGCATTTTTATTTAATGGTAAGAACTACCAGTTTCGACGTCTACCTTTCGGATTGAACACCAGCGTCGCCAGCTTTATAAAGTGTTTAGATAAAATTTTGCGGCCCAAAGACTTAGACTTTTTGACGATCTACGTGGACGATATTTTGATTGCATCAAGGACCTTCGAGGACCATTTAGATCACTTGGACTATGTATTGGCTAAACTAGAAGCAGGAGGACTCACCGTGAATTGGGATAAGTCAACATTTCTGCAGACACAGGTAAAATTTCTAGGATTCATTATCACACCTGAAGGAATCTCAGCTAACCCCGACAAAGTCGAATCAATCATGCGTTTCCCTGAACCGAGGAATGTGAAACAATTACAGAGTTTCCTTGGGTTATATAATTTCTACCGAAAATTTCAACAGAACTATGCAGATTTAACCACAAGATTGAGCTCAGTACTCCAGAAAACCAAACAATGGAAATGGGGCGAAAAGGAGCGCACAGCATTTGAAGAGATAAAAAAGAAATTCAGTCAAATGGTAATGATGAACCACCCAGACTTTGAGAAAGTATTTTATTTACAAACGGATGCGAGCAATGTGGCCATCGGTGCAGAATTATACCAAGAAGGCGAAGACAAGGAGCATAGGGTAATAGCATTTGCAAGTAGATCACTAATCCAGGCAGAGAAGAACTACACGACGACAGAGAAGGAATTGTTGAGTATAATATTCGCAGTGGGAAAGTTCCGAACATACATTCTAGGAAGTCGCACAGTAATTAGAACGGACCACAAAGCTTTATCATTCTTGAACACATGCAAACTGGCTCATAGTCGTTTAACTAGATGGTTATTGATATTACAGGAATATAATTTTGAGTGGGAATATATCAAGGGATCGGAGAACAAGGTACCAGATACTTTGTCAAGGATAGACATACCGCACAACAGAACAGGTAGAGATTTAAAGGAAATCGAGATTTTTAAGATCAGCCGAGAGGATAGAATTTTGGGAGCGGAGATGAGAGACATCCGGAACATGCAGCGAGCAGAGGACAAGTCAGGTAAGGTTATAGAGAGTTTAGAAAAAGAGGTAAGTGAATCAGAGTATAGTCAGTATTTTCAGGTTCATAATGGGTTATTGTTTAAGAGGATAGTAGGGGGTGAGCGTGTTTGGAAATTAGTAGTTCCAGAAGTGTTAGTTGATAAGGTTATTTGGGATTGTCATTTAAGGTATGGACATTTTGGAGCGAAGAAGTGTGTGAATGTATTGAAAGAGTCTTGTATTTTTAGAAATATGGAGAGAAGGGTTAGAAGGTTGTTAAAGAGTTGTGATTTATGCCAGAAATCAAAAGTGGTCAACTATAGAGTCGAAGGGGAGATGAATTTTATAAAAGTGGAGAGACCATTTGATTTGGTTGCAGTTGATTTGTTCGGACCGTTACCAAAGGGTAGAGGAGGAGTGCAGTATGTATTTGTAATGTTAGATACCTTTTCTAAGTATGTGAGGTTGTATAGTATTAAAAGAGCTACCAGTCTGGTATTGAGTAAGAAAGTGACTAAGGATTACATGATACAAGTGGGTAAGCCGAAAGTGATTTTGTCAGATCACGGACCGCAATTCATCAGTGGCCGATGGCGTCAGACGTTAGGATGGGAAGGAATCATCACGAAGCATACGGCTGTGTACCATCCCCAGTCCAACCAGGCTGAGCGTGTAATGAGAGAGATAGGCAGGATCTTTAGAGCCTATTGTCACGCTAAACACAGCGAGTGGCCGTTGTATGTTAAGAAGGTAGAGAGTTGGCTGAACAGTACCACCCACGAGTCCACCGGCTATACACCTCACGAGCTGATCAAAGGGACCCGTCCTCCGAGAATATTGGAACAGTTATTTGATTACCCATCTGAGAACGCACCTATGGACGCGAGCATCAAGATACGTTTGGCAAATGAAAACTTATTAAGCAAAGGAGAAAGACGGAAGAATAGGCACGACACAAGAGGTAAGTGGATGAAATATGAAATAGGACAGTTGGTATTGGTGAAGAGGCACGATTTGTCAAATGCACAGGAGAAGGAAATTAAGAAATTCTTTCTGCTGTACGAAGGACCTTATGAGATAATTGAAATTAAAATGCAGAATGCCTATGTACTACAGGATAGGGAGACTAAAGAAATAGTGGGTACACAAAATTCTAGCAATTTGAAATTATACTGGGAAGCATAGAGAAAATTAAAAAAGAAAAAAGAAAAAAAAAGGAGGGGTACTTGATTAGAGGTGTGAATGAGAATTAACTGTGTATTGAAAAAAAAAAAAAAAAAAAAAAAAAAAAAAAAAAAAAATATTTATTCCAGTAACAAAGATTTCTTTGAAAGTGCGAAGTAAAAGATGTTAAAATTGTTATAATTAGAGAAATGAGTCTTGTTGGTTTTCCATCTGAAAACAGAGAAATATGTGTATGTAAGGTACGCAGAGCAGGTGATCCATTGTTGTCATTCCTATCTTGTTATAGCAGTGAATAGAGTTGTGAAAAATGTAAAGCTCGAACTTGTAAAGTGTCTATGTGAAAATTTTAAATAATTAACGAACTTGTTTTTGTGCAAGAGTGAAGAGTATTTTGTAGTTAGGTGGTGTTAGTGAGTGATAAGTCAAAATTGGACTGTGAGAGCAGTTAATGTAAAAGAAGTAAAGTATTAGTAATGGGCTAGGGCAGTAGTGACATGTCCTACTGTGGCTAGTGAAATGGGTTGATGAGCAACACATAGAATGCTGCCATCATCGGAGGCCTCATGTGGGCGTAATGCACGGTACAATTTGAATGTAATTCATATTATGTGATTTTATTTGTGCAGTGTAGCAATATTATTAAAGTGTAAAACATGAAAATGAGATTAATTTCCCCGACTTTTCGGGCGATTACTGCCTTACCAGCACTAATCGTGGTTTTGGCGAGCGGTCAGCTATGGCCATTAGTTAAGTCCTTCGACCATAGCTGTCTTGAAATTGGTGTACAATAGAAATTAACAGGGGGTATATCTATGGGGGAATTACCCGGAACTAGGGAACAGCGGCTACCACTCTGTTCGAGAAGGAACAGCGAAGACCGGTGGTAGAACCGTTTAAGGGCGTGTAAATATATATATGTTTAGATATTATTATATCTTGTTGTTTAAATGTGAAGCCAACCCAAGGACAAAGGAGATGATAATTCCTCCACTATTACAGTCCTTGCAGAGGCACCCGAGCGCTACAGTTCGGTTGGGGGGGCAATAGAGTGTGTGGTTAGGAGGTCAATACAGGGGTAATGACGATAACAAGTGTTAAGATATAGTAGATTTTAAAGTTGGAAGTTTAAAGTTAAAAATGAAGTTAAATAAAATATTCTAGTAAGCTGTCATTTACAAAATAGATAAATGATTATAAGTTGAGCAACAAAGTTTAAAGAAAAAGTGTCTGCCATGATAGTTGCAAGCTGAAGTTATAGAAATAATTAGGTGAAGGTATTTTGGGGTATGATAAAGAATTGTTGATATATTGTGTTATATGTAGTTGCATATATATGTTGTTTATTTTCTTACAAGGAAGTAGTTGAATTTGGTGGTGGTAAAAAATCAATGTATTTTAAGTCTTGTTGTGGTTAAGTGACACTTTTGAATTAGAAACAAACCAATGCCCCAAACACAAACCAATGCGTCTAAAGGGGAACATATCAGTTGTGGATGCGTAAGTGTATCAGACCACTAGTTTAATTTTGGTATGCAATGTTTCAGAGTTTTGTGGTGTTGTGACCGCAGTCCTGGGCTGGCTGGAGCGTCAGAACAGGAGTGTAGAGTGCCTCATGGCCTTATGGTGTAGGGATCTCTCAGGAGAAGTCCAGTAAGGTCAGAGGGTGCGACCAACATCATGGGACCAAGGGTAAGTGATGATAAAATGTTTTTTCCGTAACGTTATAGGGGGTTGTGGTGACGTATCTAGACTGATCCTTTTAGGAAAGTGTGAATGAGTCAAGGAAATTTTTTGGGTTTCGACACAAAAATTTTCCTTGAGGGGGTTTGTAACAGTACATACTGGCCCAATACCATAATTGTGGGTTATGTAGGTGTTTTCAATGTTTTATTATGTATTTTTAAGCATACAGAATGGTTAGGTACATTGTCCCTCTGGAAAAAGGAACAACGCATTTTCGGCCAGGGTAAGCCACCAAAGTCGCCGATGGACGTGCTAAACTCAAAATATACCATGGCGGTGTTTGTGACGAAAAGACTACAATACGAATTCCGATTGGACAATAACACTGATCCGTCATAACAAAAGCAATGACGCACTGACGACAACGCATGTAACCAGTCTTAGTCCTGTGTGAAAAAAGAGTGATGACGTAAAAATATACACACACAAGCGCAATTTTGCACTTGCCTCCGTCTCAATCCAACGTAGTTCTTCAAGGGTGCAGCAGCGATGTATCGCTGTCTGTTCAGATTTACTATAAAAATTTAATATCAACAAAAGCTAATTTACAAATGTGATGGTGGAGCGTTAGTTGCTCATCTGTATTAACAGTTGAATCTAAAAACATGTAGAATCAGTGATAATTCTGTAATTAAAACCAAAGAGACTTGAGCCGAACACCAGCCATGCAGGGAACACTCGGCCAACAGCAGCGAGGGATCTACGCCTATCACCGTTAAGAGAAGTCAACCTTTTGGCATTTTCTATTTTAATCTAATGAGCTCATTAATTGAAAACAACTAATTAAATCATGTACCCATAAGTAGATGAATGTATGTGAGAGTGTGAGAGTGAACGCATGGCCATGAGTATATATGTATATGCCAAGGGCATTGGTTTGTGTATACAGCAAATATGAATTAATAATTAATTAGAACTGCAGTACAAATATAACATTTTAACGATTTTGATTAGAGACCACCAGAAATATTAATACTGATAGGGCTGACTAAATAGCCACCATTTTCTTTTTGTTGCAACTTTGTATGACGCCATTTTAAGCACATGGTTTTATAATGAATTTACGTTGACGATTAAAATTTGATAGTACTTTCACTCTAAAACAGTGTTATCATTTGTGTCACCTTCTTTGACTCAAGAATCTCGCTGTAACGAATTCCTGGCACCCCTTAGGTAAAAAAGCATATTACATAAGAAGAGTATGAGCCCGGCAATAATTAAAGTTGGTAAGTACACACGTGCCATATTATGGTACTATTTATTAGTATAAATCAAAATAGATTATAATGATTAAGTGAGTAATATCACAGAGTTTGTTTCACATTTGCAAAACTGTTATGTAAGAGTTAGATAAAATAAAAAGGGTATTTCATTGGTAAAACTTATAAACAGATGTTTTATTATTTCAAGCAACTTCCGTTCATCATAACTTCGCGTAACGAATTCCTGGCCTATAACATATGTAACGAAGATGGCGCCCGAATTTTGTAAACATAACCATAAGTGTAACATACAATATATCGTATACATAAAATCAACCGAATCGTAAGATCACAGATGGTCGCCTGCGAACAGGGACTCGATGTAATATTATTTTATATAGAGTACGCCTAGAAAGAGAACGGAAACAGTTGTTTGAGGTAATAGACAATAAAATTGTAATACGTAAACATAACCCAATAGTTAGGTTATACCATTGTATGCATGTGTGTATTGCAAAATTGCCAACATGAGTACAAATGATAATATTACGTTAGAAATCAGTACAACTGATGTAAATTTAACTGGCGAGATGGATGTACAATTAAATCAAGCTAGTCAGACTGACGAGGCAAATACGCCTGTGTCTGCAGAGATAACGAAAATCGATACATCCATTCCAGCTATGTCAGTTAGCAAACCAGATTGTATTGCTGAAATGATGACAATTTTATTAAATAAATTTGACAGTATTGACAAAAAACTAGATGAGCGGAAAATCGATTCAGATATCAAGTTCAATGAACTCAAAAATGAAATAAAATTAGGTCACAATCACCTTATTAAGAAATGTGACAAGCTCATCACAAAACTAGATGAGAATTTAAATTTGGTAGAAAGTCAATTAGAAAGCCAGAAAGTAAATAGCAGTACCCAGCAAAATGCTGTACTGAATAATAACATATTTAAGGTTGATAACTCAAATATTGAATGTACCGATAACTCAAATATTACAAGTAGTAAGATTGTGGTGTTAGAAAAGGATAAAAATGATAATGAAAGTATAATTAGTGAAAATGAAATGTTTGAATTTATTGAGTCAGAAAGAAAGTTGAGAGAAAGTATTTTAGTACAAGGAGTGCAGGGGGTAGAATTTTCTTTTGATGATGTGTTAGGGGGTGAAGACAAGTCTTCATGTAATTTTTATAAGGATAAGAGTTCCTTAAATTTATATTTGGGAGACGATAGGTCTACAAATAAAGTTTCTTTGTGTTTTTGTGTACCTAATAAGTGGTGCACTTATGTTAGGGATAATTTTATGATAGGGACCCCTGCATATTTGGAGAGAGAAAGTGTATTTTGGTGTTATGGAGAGAAATGTATTAAGATGTAACAGTACATACTGGCCCAATACCATAATTGTGGGTTATGTAGGTGTTTTCAATGTTTTATTATGTATTTTTAAGCATACAGAATGGTTAGGTACATTGTCCCTCTGGAAAAAGGAACAACGCAATTTCGGCCAGAGTAAGACACCAAAGTCGCCGATGGACGTGCTAAACTCAAAATATACCATGGCGGTGTTTGTGACGAAAAGACTACAATACGAATTCCGATTGGACAATAACACTGATCCGTCATAACAAAAGCAATGACGCACTGACGACAACGCAGGTAACCAGTCTTAGTCCTGTGTGAAAAAAGAGTGATGACGTAAAAATATACACACACAAGCGCAATTTTGCACTTGCCTCCGTCTCAATCCAACGTAGTTCTTCAAGGGTGCAGCAGCGATGTATCGCTGTCTGTTCAGATTTACTATAAAAATTTAATATCAACAAAAGCTAATTTACAAATGTGATGGTGGAGCGTTAGTTGCTCATCTGTATTAACAGTTAAATCTAAAAACATGTAGAATCAGTGATAATTCTGTAATTAAAACCAAAGAGACTTGAGCCGAACACCAGCCATGCAGGGAACACTCAGCCAACAGCAGCGAGGGATCTACGCCTATCACCGTTAAGAGAAGTCAACCTTTTGTCATTTTCTATTTTAATCTAATGAGCTCATTAATTGAAAACAACTAATTAAATCATGTACCCATAAGTAGATGAATGTATGTGAGAGTGTGAGAGTGAACGCATGGCCATGAGTATATATGTATATGCCAAGGGCATTGGTTTGTGTATACAGCAAATATGAATTAATAATTAATTAGAACTGCAGTACAAATATAACATTTTAACGATTTTGATTAGAGACCACCAGAAATATTAATACTGATAGGGCTGACTAAATAGCCACCATTTTCTTTTGTTGCAACTTTGTACGACGCCATTTTAAGCACATGGTTTTATAATGAATTTACGTTGACGATTAAAATTTGATAGTACTTTCACTCTAAAACAGTGTTATCATTTGTGTCCCCTTCTTTGACTCAAGAATCTCGCTGTAACGAATTCCTGGCACCCCTTAGGTAAAAAAGCATATTACATAAGAAGAGTATGAGCCCGGCAATAATTAAAGTTGGTAAGTACACACGTGCCATATTATGGTACTATTTATTAGTATAAATCAAAATAGATTATAATGATTAAGTGAGTAATATCACAAATGGCCCCGAACAGTTGACTTTATATAAAATTATTTTATATAAATAAGCCAGATTCAGAGACATAGAGGGTGACGAGATGATATCCAGAACCTAACAAGAGAGGTTATGGAGGTTATGTTAACAACCAGAGTAAATAGTAATTGTGTAATTTTGTTACAAGTAGAGCGAAATAGTAATTCCAACATTTAAAATAAAAATGGCAGATAATAATAGTAGCATAGAAATAGAAAATTCAGAGACAGAATCCATTTTACTGGAAAGACACATTAGCTCAACACCCAAAGTAGTTGAAAATAAAGTCTCATTAGAAAATATATTCACATTAATCAGTGACAAATTCAATCAAATGAATGGTACGCTTAATGCAAAATTAGATAGTTTTGAGAGTGAGTTAAAAAAGCAAAATACTTTACAGAATGTCAAATTAAACCAAGTAGAAGAGAAATTTGAAGAATTTGAAAATGAAATGTATAAACAAAACGTTGAAGTTAACAACAAAATTAGTAGAATAGAGACACAGTATAATAATGTGAAAAGACAGACAGAAATTGTAAATGAGCAAGTGCAAACTAAGATAAGTAATTTAGATGACAAAGTCAAACAAATTAATGAAACCGTTCAAAATCAGATAGAAACCCAAAGTAGAGAAACAGAAAATAAATATGTAGAGACAGTAGAACAATTAGAAATTAAAACTAAAAATGAAGTAGACAAACAGCTAGAATTGAGAACTCACATTTTAAAAAGTAAAGTAGAACAATGTGAATCAAACGTAGTAGACCTAACCAAAAGTATTCAGACAATAGATAGTACTATATCAAAACATGAAAATGATACAACAAATAAAATAAGTATGTTGCAGAATAGAGTTAAAGAGATAGATAGTTTAAGTGTGCAAAATTATAACGATGTGCATGTTAGATATAACCTAGTTGAAAATGATTTAACCAAAATGAAAAATGAATTGCGGGGGGAGATTAGAAAGAATTTAACGGGAAATACGGAAAGAGTTGTTATTACGAGAGATTTATACAACGAAATAGAGTTAGAATTATTCAGTCATGAGAACCGCTCAATACACCCCATGCGATTTATTAACCAAACCAGGGAGTACCACCATTTTAGTAGTAGTAATTGGGAGATCCAGTTAACTAAAATAATCAGATGTTTTAAGGGTAGTGCCGCGGTATGGGCAGAAGCACACAGAATAGAGTGGGGTAGTTATGAGATGTTTGAGCAAGCGTTTAAGGGAAAATATTGGCCAGAGGAGTAACAGGAAGAGCTAAGGAGTAAAATAATGGGAACGGGTAATTTCGGGAGTCGCACAAACAATATACGTGACACAGTTGTACAATGAAGGTAAATATTTAGAACCTCCAATTCCTTTTACATCATTTGTAAGGTACGTTAGTAAGCATCTTCCTCGAGAAGTACAAATAATTTTAATGACTAAAGAAATATCGAATTTAAGCGAACTTGAAAAAATCCTTGACATTTTGCAAAATATTAGAGATAGGGAAGTGAATAGGCGAGTAACACCGAGTAATTATAAACCAAACCAGGTAGAATACCATCCACAGAGAAACCATTACAATGAACCTAATGTGATAAATAAAAATGACCATTATAAACCAGGTGAGTGGAAGTGTTATAGGTGTCAACAGGAGAATTTCCCATTCAGGCGACAGTGCTTCAAATGTAGAACGCCTAGAGAAGAACAACGGAGGAGAGACGAGGAGAGACGAGATAAACCACAAGGCAGAGAGACACCTGACACCAGAGGAGCGATGAACAACAACCAGAGGCCAGATAAGGGACACCGAGGCCCCTCCACCAGCAGACACCAGGAAAACTAGAAACAACAGTGGTAGCTAGGACCCGACCACTGTTCAGGGAAACGCAGGAGGTCCAACCAGTCGAGGAGATACACAGCCATGTAATAAAAGCAGATATTGTCGCTGACCTGATGGAAGAAGAAAACAATGCAACCAGCGAGGTGGGAGCAGGACTGACAGAGATTCAGGTAACTGTAGGAAATAAGAATTTTAAAACTTTGATAGATACGGGTAGTGAAATTTCCGTGATAGCAGAAAACATTTTAGCAGAATTAAGAGAGTTTAACAAGGATATTCCAATCTTACCAGTAGCAGGAGTCACGGTAATAGGAGTCACGGGTGTACGAAGTAAGAGAGTCACTAAACAGATAGATTTGAATTTTCTAATAGATAATGTAGAATTTATAAACACATTTTTGGTAGTAAGAGGGTTAAGTTTAGATGTCATACTGGGTAATGATTTTTTGCAAAGAACGAAAGCTGTTATAAATTTTAGAGATAAGGTGATAGAGTTAGATGGGGGTGATCGGTCGGTAAGAGTAAAATTTGAGCAAATGTTAGACAGAGTTAGAACGTGCGGAGTTAAAATACTACAGAAGGGTGTAAGTGAGAATAATTTAGGTACCATGGTAAGTGCATGTATAGAAACAGAATATATGAGTGAGTTGGAGAGTGAAAAGAGTAATATTAATGATGCTGTATGGGAGTTAAGGGCGGAGGAATTTTGTAGTGAAGGTGAGGTGGTAAGGAGTGGCCAGCGTGCAGCGTTATGGCAGGTGATAGCGAGGTACAGAGGAGTGTTTGCCGAAGTTCCAGGAAGGGCAAAAGGGTATGAATGTGTATTACAAATAAGGGAACACACACCGTTTATGCAAAGGAGCTTACTCAAAAAGCAGCGCGGTGCAGAGAGAACTCGACAGGATGGTAGAAACAGGCATAATCGAACGGTCAGTATCGCATTATTCTAATCCACTTGTAGTAGTAATTAAGAAGGATGGACGCGTACGTTTGTGTCTAGATGCTAGAAGAATAAACCAGATCATAATTCCCGACAGAGAGTCACCAGAGCCTATCAATGAGATCTTCCAGAAGTTCAGTGGTGTAAAGTATATGACATCGTTGGATTTAACATCTGGATATTGGCAGGTTCCGCTAGCAGAGGCCAGTAGAAAGTATACAGCATTTTTATTTAATGGTAAGAACTACCAGTTTCGACGTCTACCTTTTGGACTGAACACCAGCGTCGCCAGCTTTATAAAGTGTTTAGATAAAATTTTGCGGCCCAAAGACTTAGACTTTTTGACGATCTACGTGGACGATATTTTGATTGCATCAAGGACCTTCGAGGACCATTTAGATCACTTGGACTATGTATTGGCTAAACTAGAAGCAGGAGGACTCACCGTGAATTGGGATAAGTCAACATTTCTGCAGACACAGGTAAAATTTCTAGGATTCATTATCACACCTGAAGGGATCTCAGCTAACCCCGACAAAGTCGAATCAATCATGCGTTTCCCTGAACCGAGGAATGTGAAACAATTAGAGTTTCCTTGGGTTATGCAATTTCTACCAAAAATTTCAACAGAACTATGCAGATTTAACCACAAGATTGAGCTCAGTACTCCAGAAAACCAAACAATGGAAATGGGGCGAAAAAGAGCGCACAGCATTTGAAGAGATAAAAAAGAAATTCAGTCAAATGGTAATGATGAACCACCCAGACTTCGAGAAAGTATTTTATTTACAAACGGATGCGAGCAATGTGGCCATCGGTGCAGAATTATACCAAGAAGGCGAAGACAAGGAGCATAAGGTAATAGCATTTGCAAGTAGATCACTAATCCAGGCAGAGAAGAACTACACGACGACAGAGAAGGAATTGTTGAGTATAATATTCGCAGTGGGAAAGTTTCGAACATACATTCTAGGAAGTCGCACAGTAATTAGAACGGACCACAAAGCTTTATCATTCTTGAACACATGCAAACTGGCTCATAGTCGTTTAACTAGATGGTTATTGATATTACAGGAATATAATTTTGAGTGGGAATATATCAAGGGATCGGAGAACAAGGTACCAGATACTTTGTCAAGGATAGACATACTGCACAACAGAACAGGTAGAGATTTAAAGGAAATCGAGATTTTTAAGATCAGCCGAGAGGATAGAATTTTGGGAGCGGAGATGAGAGACCTCCGGAACATGCAACGAGCAGAGGACAAGTCAGGTAAGGTTATAGAGAGTTTAGAAAAAGAGGTAAGTGAATAAGAGTATAGTCAGTATTTTCAGGTTCATAATGGGTTATTGTTTAAGAGGATAGTAGGGGGTGAGCGTGTTTGGAAATTAGTAGTTCCAGAAGTGTTAGTTGATAAGGTTATTTGGGATTGTCATTTAAGGTATGGACATTTTGGAGCGAAGAAGTGTGTGAATGTATTGAAAGAGTCTTGTATTTTTAGAAATATGGAGAGAAGGGTTAGAAGGTTGTTAAAGAGTTGTGATTTATGCCAGAAACCAAAAGTGGTCAACTATAGAGTCGAAGGGGAGATGAATTTTATAAAAGTGGAGAGACCATTTGATTTGGTTGCAGTTGATTTGTTCGGACCGTTACCAAAGGGTAGAGGAGGAGTGCAGTATATATTTGTAATGTTAGATACCTTTTCTAAGTATGTGAGGTTGTATAGTATTAAAAGAGCTACCAGTCTGGTATTGAGTAAGAAAGTGACTAAGGATTACATGATACAAGTGGGTAAGCCGAAAGTGATTTTGTCAGATCACGGACCGCAATTCATCAGTGGCCGATGGCGTCAGACGTTAGGATGGGAAGGAATCATCACGAAGCATACGGCTGTGTACCATCCCCAGTCCAACCAGGCTGAGCGTGTAATGAGAGAGATAGGCAGGATCTTTAGAGCCTATTGTCACGCTAGACACAGCGAGTGGCCGTTGTATGTTAAGAAGGTAGAGAGTTGGCTGAACAGTACCACCCACGAGTCCACCGGCTATACACCTCACGAGCTGATCAAAGGGACCCGTCCTCCGAGAATATTGGAACAGTTATTTGATTACCCATCTGAGAACGCACCTATGGACGCGAGCATCAAGATACGTTTGGCAAATGAAAACTTATTAAGCAAAGGAGAAAGACGGAAGAATAGGCACGACACAAGAGGTAAGTGGATGAAATATGAAATAGGACAGTTGGTATTGGTGAAGAGGCACGATCTGTCAAATGCACAGGAGAAGGAAATTAAGAAATTCTTTCTACTGTACGAAGGACCTTATGAGATAATTGAAATTAAAATGCAGAATGCCTATGTACTACAGGATAGGGAGACTAAAGAAATAGTGGGTACACAAAATTCTAGCAATTTGAAATTATACTGGGAAGCTTAGAGAAAAAAAAAAAAAAAAAAAAGGAGGGGTACTTGATTAGAGGTGTGAATGAGAATTAACTGTGTATTGAAAAAAAAAAAAAAAAATATATGTATTCCAGTAACAAAGATTTCTTTGAAAGTGTGAAGTAAAAGATGTTAAAATTGTTATAATTAGAGAAATGAGTCTTGTTGGTTTTCCATCTGAAAACAGAGAAATATGTGTATGTAAGGTACGCAGAGCAGGTGATCCATTGTTGTCATTCCTATCTTGTTATAGCAGTGAATAGAGTTGTGAAAAATGTAAAGCTCGAACTTGTAAAGTGTCTATGTGAAAATTTTAAATAATTAACGAACTTGTTTTTGAGCAAGAGTGAAGAGTATTTTGTAGTTAGGTGGTGTTAGTGAGTGATAAGTCAAAATTGGACTGTGAGAGCAGTTAATGTAAAAGAAGTAAAGTATTAGTAATGGGCTAGGGCAGTAGTGACATGTCCTACTGTGGCTAGTGAAATGGGTTGATGAGCAACACATAGAATGCTGCCATCATCGGAGGCCTCATGTGGGCGTAATGCACGGTACAATTTGAATGTAATTCATATTATGTGATTTTATTTGTGCAGTGTAGCATATTATTAAAGTGTAAAACATGAAAATGAGATTAATTTCCCCGACTTTTCGGGCGATTACTGCCTTACCAGCACTAATCGTGGTTTTGGCGAGCGGTCAGCTATGGCCATTAGTTAAGTCCTTCGACCATAGCTGTCTTGAAATTGGTGTACAATAGAAATTAACAGGGGGTATATCTATGGGGAAATTACCCGGAACTAGGGAACAGCGGCTACCACTCTGTTCGAGAAGGAACAGCGAAGACCGGTGGTAGAACCGTTTAAGGGCGTGTAAATATATATATGTTTAGATATTATTATATCTTGTTGTTTAAATGTGAAGCCAACCCAAGGACAAAGGAGATGATAATTCCTCCACTATTACAGTCCTTGCAGAGGCACCCGAGCGCTACAGTTCGGTTGGGGGGCAATAGAGTGTGTGGTTAGGAGGTCAATACAGGGGTAATGACGATAACAAGTGTTAAGATATAGTAGATTTTAAAGTTGGAAGTTTAAAGTTAAAAATGAAGTTAAATAAAATATTCTAGTAAGCTGTCATTTACAAAATAGATAAATGATTATAAGTTGAGCAACAAAGTTTAAAGAAAAAGTGTCTGCCATGATAGTTGCAAGCTGAATTTATAGAAATAATTAGGTGAAGGTATTTTGGGGTATGATAAAGAATTGTTGATATATTGTGTTATATGTAGATGCATATATATGTTGTTTATTTTCTTACAAGGAAGTAGTTGAATTTGGTGGTGGTAAAAAATCAATGTATTTTAAGTCTTGTTGTGGTTAAGTGACACTTTTGAATTAGAAACAAACCAATGCCCCAAACACAAACCAATGCGTCTAAAGGGGAACATATCAGTTGTGGATGCGTAAGTGTATCAGACCACTAGTTTAATTTTGGTATGCAATGTTTCAGAGTTTTGTGGTGTTGTGACCGCAGTCCTGGGCTGGCTGGAGCGTCAGAACAGGAGTGTAGAGTGCCTCATGGCCTTATGGTGTAGGGATCTCTCAGGAGAAGTCCAGTAAGGTCAGAGGGTGCGACCAACATCATGGGACCAAGGGTAAGTGATGATAAAATGTTTTTTCCGTAACGTTATAGGGGGTTGTGGTGACGTATCTAGACTGATCCTTTTAGGAAAGTGTGAATGAGTCAAGGAAATTTTTTGGGTTTCGACACAAAAATTTTCCTTGAGGGGGTTTGTAACAGTACATACTGGCCCAATACCATAATTGTGGGTTATGTCGGTGTTTTCAATGTTTTATTATGTATTTTTAAGCATACAGAATGGTTAGGTACATTGTCCCTCTGGAAAAAGGAACAACGCAATTTCAGCCAGAGTAAGCCATCAAAGTCGCCGATGGACGTGCTAAACTCAAAATATACCATGGCGGTGTTTGTGACGAAAAGACTACAATACGAATTCCGATTGGACAATAACACTGATCCGTCATAACAAAAGCAATGATGCACTGACGACAACGCAGGTAACCAGTCTTAGTCCTGTGTGAAAAAAGAGTGATGACGTAAAAATATACACACACAAGCGCAATTTTGCACTTGCCTCCGTCTCAATCCAACGTAGTTCTTCAAGGGTGCAGCAGCGATGTATCGCTGTCTGTTCAGATTTACTATAAAAATTTAATATCAACAAAAGCTAATTTACAAATGTGATGGTGGAGCGTTAGTTGCTCATCTGTATTAACAGTTGAATCTAAAAACATGTAGAATCAGTGATAATTCTGTAATTAAAACCAAAGAGACTTGAGCCGAACACCAGCCATGCAGGGAACACTCAGCCAACAGCAGCGAGGGATCTACGCCTATCACCGTTAAGAGAAGTCAACCTTTTGTCATTTTCTATTTTAATCTAATGAGCTCATTAATTGAAAACAACTAATTAAATCATGTACCCATAAGTAGATGAATGTATGTGAGAGTGTGAGAGTGAACGCATGGCCATGAGTATATATGTATATGCCAAGGGCATTGGTTTGTGTATACAGCAAATATGAATTAATAATTAATTAGAACTGCAGTACAAATATAACATTTTAACGATTTTGATTAGAGACCACCAGAAATATTAATACTGATAGGGCTGACTAAATAGCCACCATTTTCTTTTTGTTGCAACTTTGTACGACGCCATTTTAAGCACATAGTTTTATAATGAATTTACGTTGACGATTAAAATTTGATAGTACTTTCACTCTAAAACAGTGTTATCATTTGTGTCACCTTCTTTGACTCAAGAATCTCGCTGTAACGAATTCCTGGCACCCCTTAGGTAAAAAAGCATATTACATAAGAAGAGTATGAGCCCGGCAATAATTAAAGTTGGTAAGTACACACGTGCCATATTATGGTACTATTTATTAGTATAAATCAAAATAGATTATAATGATTAAGTGTGTAATATCACAAAGAAAGAAAATATAGAGAGATATTGTGAGAGTAAGAGAGTAATAGAAATATTTAAAGTAAACAGAAATTACAGACAATTGTTAGAAAGGTTAGGGTTAGATGTGGTATATGAAAATTGTAACAATAAAAAATATAGGCCGAAATATAAAATATAAATATGACCACTACCAGGACTTACCTGCACGCAATTACAACACTTACCTGCTATTGAAATTTTACCAGAAGACCAAGGTCGCCACGATTATTTTTTATAGGATAAAATATCGAAAACCTTTACACTCCACCTTAAATAAAACGGACAATTTAGCAATCTAACCCACCCAATTAATAATTCAGAAGATTCCGGAACGTCTAGACGAATTTTTTCAACACAGAAATAAGACAGTGGTAATGACGAAATAACTTAGTCTAACACATTTTTTCGGAAGTAACCATTATTTTTTAATGAGCAATTATTTAATAAACATTTGTACAGTTAAATTTTTAGTATATTGCTTGAAAACTTTAGTACTTTTTTTTTTCTATGTTTTGTCTGATTAGAATGTAATTATAAACTTGTGTAACTTAGTTATTATTACTTACTACTAGATAGACTGCCCAGTCTGCTTTTCTTCCTCTCTCTCACTCATTCTTATTTAAAACAATAAAAAAACTTTTATTTTACTTTTATAAATTCACTTGTGTTTCTACGAACTTGCGGTCGCGATTCTGGCCAGACACGTGTCCTTCTTTAACCCGGTTAGTTGCCCGTTTATTCACTCCACTTCACTTATTGGAAACTAGTTATGTCCGTTAATTCCTCGGGTCCCGGTCGGTCCTACTGGATTAATTACATTTACGCCACTCGACCAACCGGCCCCAAACGAAACTGTAATTGTCTGTAGCGGTGTTGGCGTCCTGTTGGTTGTATGGCGTCTCTACTTAAAGTCGACTGTTCCGTCATGGTGAACGTAACAGGTACATGTACCTGTTCCTGGAGAGAAGCTGGTTCTCTACTGCCATGATGTTTTCGTCGCTCCTGCCCCATTTGTTGGGAAGTAACCACTTTATATATGGATTAAAGCCGGTATGTGTGTATGTCCAGAGGTTAATATTGGACTGGGCTCTGATGATGTCACCAACAGTGGGCGGAGTTTAAATGCGACTTCCGGGAGGTCTTGAAGAAAACGACTAATATTTTTACGCTCTGGCCATCTTGAGTTTTTTGTTAGAGCGTCCTTTGAGCGCGTGCAGGTGTAGTTGCGCTTGAGCGTTGACACACATTTACATAGTTCTTAGAATTTTGGTGGAGGTGCAAATGCTCTGCCGCATTCCTCAACAACAACTGCGCCTTATTTCTTTGTTTCACTGTTCTGTTACACTGGTCTATTACTCTGACAAATACGTTGCACAATACAATTACAGTTTTACAAATTTATTATACCAGTCCGCCCGAAAACGAAATAAGTAAAATATATAATTATCCCATACTGTTGAAAATAAAAACACCCAAAATTTGACCCGCTACAATACCCCCTCGATGAGAATTCTGCTGTCCATGACAGAAGAAATCTCATCGATAACCCCGAAGAGGACCGGTGAGGAACTGGTGCCAACAACCCCCTGGTTCTTAATCGCATGGGTACACGACCCCCCTGGCTCGGCGACCATGGACTCATCTGAACGAGATCACTGGACTTCTCCGTAAGAGATCCCAACACCGAGAAATCGAACAGATTCGCACCACAGCGCGCCTCGCCTTCTAACATGCTACCCCCAAAATCCTCAATCCCTGGCTAAAATTATCCCAGATCCTCCGCCGATATGTTTCCCCTTTTTGCAAGCTGGGCTGCCTTTAGCAAATACTGGGCTCACACACTAACATTACATATTACCCTAACACATTAAAAGTAGAAAAATTGCTTTTAAAATTTTCAAAAATTTAGAAAAATCAAAATTCAAAAAATAATCGTTTATCAAAAAATTCTCTTCCTCTTTTTCTCTTTTTTTTTTCTTTAACATGACTTAACCTAGACATTTCTACGAATATAAACCCATCCTTATTCTAATAGGAGAATCACTTATAGTCTACCAATATAATGCAATACAATAAAAGAAACATCATTAATACATACACAATAAAAGAATCATTACTCAAAATATTCACTCGCTGGCAGGCGAAAAATCAAGTTTTTTTTTTTCAAAAAAAATTAAAATTTTCAAAATTTTAAAATTTCAAAAAAAATTATTCATTAAATATTTATTAAATTTATTTATTAAATAACATTTATTAACATTATTCAAATATTGGTTTGACTTGATCAAACAAACAAATTAAAACTGGATTCCTACTATACAAGCTTAGTAGGTGTATGACCTCATCAGCTGATCGTAACTAGGTCAAGTCCAAGATCCTTGACCTACATATGTTATATATGATTTCTGAAAACACCTTGAACATCTGTAATATCCTAACTTGAAATACAAAACATAGTAACATAAAATATTTAAAATTACAAAATATTAATATCAATGATAATCAAATTGGCATTTAAATTATTTAAAATAAACAATTCTTGGCTTTACATTATTTTCAAATTTTATCAAAATTCTGTCACTGGCAAAAAAATTAAACAATTGTATATTCTTTATCATGAATCTCTCTTTCTTTTCAACAATCTTACTTTAATATACTGTGGGTGATGTAAATTATTTATTCTCGTTTTCTGTATTAGATCTCTATATGCATATATAAACTTTCTCCCTCTGACTCTCATATTCATCAACTTCAACTCCCATGACACCCATCTCTATCAAAATCTCTACTAATCAGGACACTCTAAACCCCAACTTATCATTTAACACATTTCGCCGCCTTCTCTACATATAAAATACTCTCTAACCCTTTGTATATAGGATACGTGTTTCCCCGCCCCCAAAAAACTCAATTCCCTTATTTGGCGGCCCGGATTCTACCTAAGGCGGCCCCTTCCCCACTAAAATCTATCCCTATCCCGTCCCAACCTTTGTTGCGGACTCCCCAAATACACTACCCTCTAATACAAAATTGCCATCCCCAAAAATCTCAATCGCATTACATTACTACAAATACACAAAATAACCTCATTAATTATAAACATAAATATATATCATTCAAAACTCTACATAAATTCTCCACAACTACCGTGTCACCCTCAATACTTCTCAAAATTCTATTACATTACATCAACTCAAAAACAACATTACATCATACTCATCTCTGTCATTTCACATTCAACTTTTCATTCAATTTGGACAGGTCTACATGTCCCATAAAACATTTATCACCCATGAATTATTTTTTATTAATTTGCATAAATTATTGTTATTTTATTTCTCATATTCTTTTTATCTTTACTTCAAAATATCTGTAGTACATTAAACATTAATTACTTGTAACATTTACAAACCAATATACCAGTGACGTTATTGCTGATCAGCTGATATCCTAACATAATAAAAACACATCTCAAAATTGAACAAATTATATGGAATATACATATTTATTTTTATTCATTCTCCCTTCTCACCTCATTGTTTCCCATTTCTCTGATTCTGATGCTTATGTTAACCTGCCAGACGATTTACTTATTGGCTTAAACACATACACACATAATAAAATTACATATTCTTATCTAATAGACAACAATAAAATAATACACTTAAAATTATAGCATGAACACCTTAATTTACGAGTCTGAGCATATAATTATGTGGACAGAGCACAAGCATTTTTGATTGGATTAAACCTTGAATAAGCAAAACTTTTACGTCATAAACTTTTAAATTCGTGACTCCTTTACGTCACCTCCCAGCCACACACACTATTTCAGATTATGGAGGACTGTCTCGGCCTTTCGCTTCCACAGAGACGGTATATTTTGGAGTAGGTTTTACCTCTCCGTGTCTCTGCTTCCGCTGTTAAGTGTTAAAGTTAGTGAACATCATCATGTTCTTGTTTTATAATCATGCACCCTTAAAACGGATCTGCCACCGGTCTTGCTGTTCCTCCTCGAACAGAGTGGCAGCCGCTGTTCCCTAGTTCCGGAGATTTCCTCTAATGTCCCCCCATTGAATTTCAAACTTATACCAATTTCAAGTCAGCTATGGTCAAGGGACTTGATATGGCCATAGCTAACCGCTGGCCAAAACCACGATTAGTGCTGGTAAGGCAGTAACCGCCCGAAAAGTCAAGGAAATCTAAACTTTTATTTCACTGCCTGTTCCACATCAATCTCATTATGTGCGACACGGTCATTTAATATGGTGTGTAAAAAATTTTTTATTTACACGTATAAGGTGTGCCGCACATTTATCGCCAGTTTGGCCTCCGATGGAGGTAACACTCACGGCTACCCCCAACCCATTTCGCTACTTGTGAGAGCACAGGCCACCCCCACAATAGCCACATAATAACTAATTACGATTGACAACTAATTAAAATTTTTTGTATACATTATCATATAATATTTACATCAACACTCATTTAACCCATTCATAACCTTTTACCATTTGACTTTCTTAAAATTTTCAAAATTTATTATTGATAATCATTATTTATCATTTTTCATTTAGTATTAAAATTTTTTAATTATCTTTATTTCTTGAACCAACTTATTTCCAAATAACATATTATTACTGAATTAGAATCTCAATTACACCTGTAAATATTTTTATTACACATGATTATAAAATTTTTCTACTTACAATTCCTTTAACATGCTATACACACAAAACATAAGCACCATCATCTCTGAAACATTTCACAAAATTTATTAGCTTCAATTAAATAATTTATCATTCATTACCAACTTTGCATCTCGTAAATAAATTAAATTTACAAAAAAAATTAATTATACAACCTTTACATACTCAATTAAAATATTTAAAATATATCAAATTGTTAAAATTTAATTCATTATTAAAATATAAATTTCATTACCATCCAAACAATTATAATTCTCTGATTTCTGGTTCTCAAAATGAATTTGGTTTATTTATTTAAATTGCAAATATTTTAATATTATTCTTGCAACAATTAATTACCTACATACACTGTTCACTTAACCACAACACATACCATTGGCTTTACTACATATTTATTTACAAATTTACTTCAGTATTTATTCAGTCATCATATCTCAATATTCAAATCAGCAAAGTCAAATAGCTTAAAACAAAATATTTAACTGTCTTTTACTGTTTTCTATTTTAGCCACCATCGTCAAAAAGGTATCTTACATATTTATAGACTAAATGGTTTTTATTTACATTTAGTTTATTATTATTATTTTCATAAACCCTTATTTCTAAATTCTTCCTCATACCATTTATTATTTCATACAACTTGTCGCTATCAGTTAATTTTGTCCAGTCTCCGTCAGTAAATTGTCTCAATACCCAGTCAACTATTTTGTCATTATTTATAACAGTGTTATTCAGATATTCCTCTCTCTCTCTTTCATCATCTCTCTCCATATCTAACGCCTGCAACAACATTTCATACTCTCTATTAACCTCAAAAATTTTTATTTCTCTCTCTCTTTCGTTACAACTCTCATAACCACACTGAACTCTCCCATTCCATGCAGAGGGCAATACCATAACATTATCTAAATACCATCTGGCCCTACCAGATAAACACAAAAAACTTATTTTACCTTTTGAAGAACTCTCGTCTTCTACCAAAATTATTGAGGAACTCTTGTCCTCCATCAACACTTGTGAATTCTCTGCTTCACATTTAACCCCATAAAAATTTGCCCCCTGTTCACCTTCTACATTTAAACTACCCCTATACTCCCTTTCTAACTCATAAACACTAACTAACATTCCATGATCAACCTCAACTCTCACTCTATTCTCATTTTCACGATTTTCTACAGTATCACTTTTTGATACCCCGTTTTCAGCTACATCATCATTATTCTTGTTCAATGTCATTTCATCATTATAATTAATTGTATTACTACCACTTACCAAGGAATTGTACTCACCATCTCCCACTATTTGGTCACTGTTATTTATTAATTCACTATCGTTACCACTCACCTGGTTAATTATTTCTTCACTATCATCAACAACATTGTTACCACTTTCTATTGCTACATTTTCAATTGCGTCACCGTTATCATTTTTTGTCTCGTGACTACCATTTTCTACTATTTTACTCTCACTAACCCCTTCACTTACCTCGTTACTTTGTTTACTAGTATCATCACTATTTTTATTCAGGAAAGCGTATAGTCCCGTTTTTTGTTCTTCCATTTGTCTAAGCTTATTATTTAATTTACGCCAATCGTCCTCCGTCATTCCTTTCAAAACCCTTTCAAACTCGCGCATGAATTCCGTACTATTCCCGAATTCTCCCCATCCACTCACTTTATTTTCTTGAAATTGGTTTGTCTTTTTACCTTTATTTACCACCACCACACTCTCATCATCATCACTAGGCCTATTTTCTGTCTTATTTTCTACTACTATTACTTCGACTATCTTACCTTCATTGTTGGTCCTCTCACTATGTTTATTGATTTCTGCAAATATTCCTTCCTCTTGTTCTTCCATTCGTGTTAACCTGTCGTCTAAATTACCCCATTCCTCGTTTGTCATCTCACCCACAACACCTCGAAATTCACTCTCCCACTCGTCCCATGCAAAATCACTATCATTACTTTGTATTATAGACATTTTTAAAGTTCGTTTGTATCACTTTTATATATGAAACTACTATCTTTCTATACTTAAACACCTACCACATTGTGAATCACAATAACATAAACCTAACCTACTTAATTATGTACGATTAAATTTTTATACATTCGTCATTACCACATCCTATTTTCTGTGTATTAAAATAGGTCTATCTCGTATAAAATTACAATTAAACGAAAATCCTGGCAGCGCGTCGACATTTGTAACAATAAAAAATATAGGCCGAAATATAAAATATAAATATGACCACTACCAGGACTTACCTGCACGCAATTACAACACTTACCTGCTATTGAAATTTTACCAGAAGACCAAGGTCGCCACGATTATTTTTTATAGGATAAAATATCGAAAACCTTTACACTCCACCTTAAATAAAACGGACAATTTAGCAATCTAACCCACCCAATTAATAATTCAGAAGATTCCGGAACGTCTAGACGAATTTTTTCAACACAGAAATAAGACAGTGGTAATGACGAAATAACTTAGTCTAACACATTTTTTCGGAAGTAACCATTATTTTTTAATGAGCAATTATTTAATAAACATTTGTACAGTTAAATTTTTAGTATATTGCTTGAAAACTTTAGTACTTTTTTTTTTCTATGTTTTGTCTGATTAGAATGTAATTATAAACTTGTGTAACTTAGTTATTATTACTTACTACTAGATAGACTGCCCAGTCTGCTTTTCTTCCTCTCTCTCACTCATTCTTATTTAAAACAATAAAAAAACTTTTATTTTACTTTTATAAATTCACTTGTGTTTCTACGAACTTGCGGTCGCGATTCTGGCCAGACACGTGTCCTTCTTTAACCCGGTTAGTTGCCCGTTTATTCACTCCACTTCACTTATTGGAAACTAGTTATGTCCGTTAATTCCTCGGGTCCCGGTCGGTCCTACTGGATTAATTACATTTACGCCACTCGACCAACCGGCCCCAAACGAAACTGTAATTGTCTGTAGCGGTGTTGGCGTCCTGTTGATTGTATGGCGTCTCTACTTAAAGTCGACTGTTCCGTCATGGTGAACGTAACAGGTACATGTACCTGTTCCTGGAGAGAAGCTGGTTCTCTACTGCCATGATGTTTTCGTCGCTCCTATCCCATTTGTTGGGAAGTAACCACTTTATATATGGATTAAAGCCGGTATGTGTGTATGTCCAGAGGTTAATATTGGACTGGGCTCTGATGATGTCACCAACAGTGGGCGGAGTTTAAATGCGACTTCCGGGAGGTCTTGAAGAAAACGACTAATATTTTTACGCTCTGGCCATCTTGAGTTTTTTGTTAGAGCGTCCTTTGAGCGCGTGCAGGTGTAGTTGCGCTTGAGCGTTGACACACATTTACATAGTTCTTAGAATTTTGGTGGAGGTGCAAATGCTCTGCCGCATTCCTCAACAACAACTGCGCCTTATTTCTTTGTTTCACTGTTCTGTTACACTGGTCTATTACTCTGACAAATACGTTGCACAATACAATTACAGTTTTACAAATTTATTATACCAGTCCGCCCGAAAACGAAATAAGTAAAATATATAATTATCCCATACTGTTGAAAATAAAAACACCCAAAATTTGACCCGCTACAAAATGATGAATACGTACCTGATAATAATAATGAATTTGAGATAACAGTAAATGAGAATAAAGGTATTAAGTATTTACCTGTGGTGGAATATTATGAAGATAATAACCAATTAATGACGTATGATACTGAGATAAACGGAACCCTACTTGATCGTGACTGGAAATATTTGGTTAATAACAATTTCATAAAGGAATATGAATATAATGTTGCAGATAATAAAATATATTTATTAAGTAATAAGTTAAGTAGACCTAAGATTCGTTTGTTGTTCAATGATGGTGGATAGACTGTTTTAATAGTGTATGAACATTAAAAATATATGTGTAAAGTGATATTGAATTGGACTGCTACGGATTGAGTTTGGTAAATAATAAATTAATGAGTTGGAGTGTATATTTTTCATTGTATTAACTGTATTTAGCTATCAATGTATTTTTGATGTGTATTATGTATTACAGGTACACCAGTATGTATTATTATGTATTTTAATAACATGTTTAATAATAATATTTTTTTTTCAATTGAATAACCATAAAGAGTAATCATTGAATTGTGGTACAAAAGGAAGTTGTACTAACTTTGTAACTTTATAAATTATTAATTGTCATAGAAAGTTTCTATTGTAGCGGGGCATTTTTGGGCATACCTGGGGTAATAACATAATTTGTATTTTCCATAAATAAATAATAATTAACTTGTTGAGTGATAGGGACAGAAATTATAAACTTCGGTAAATTTCTTGTTTGAAACAAAAATAACAGTGGCAGCATTGACTGTGAAGGTTATTCGATGATATTTTGTAAAAACAGATTCAACAGACGCAGATTTTAATAAACTGCAACTGTACCAAGGTCAACAAATGACGAACACGAAACCAGTAAATTCAGTTATGTAACAGTAAACAAATTATATAACCAGTGTCAGGCGAGCGTTACGTCAGAGCCTATCCTTGATGAGTAAACACATTATGTAACGGTGACATGCAGCTGGCGGAGTGATACAAACTGGAAAACAAAGACAATTGAACATCCTACAACAGCGCTTCAAAAAATAGCGCTGTTTTCTCTTCCCAGTATGAAATTAGTCAGTGAACCGGCCGGTCACAGATATAAGTTCCGGAACGCAAATCGGGCGCCCGTATACAACAATTGGTTTCAAAATGTGAACTTTCAACAAAAAACAAACAGTTTTATAGAGTTATAGTTCCGGAGAGTGAATAAATAAGAAAATGTGCGGAATCGGAATGAAATACGTGTTAGAGACGGACTCATCAAAATCTTTGGCAGATAAGTAACCAACATTGGTTAAATCTAAAACCTTTTAAAAAGCAAATTTTGAGAATGGTTAACAAAGAACTGGCAGCCTACAAAATAAACTTAAATTAATTAAAATTAAAATTAATTAAAATCAATTAAAAATGGAAGGGGAATAGAAATGTAGAGAGAGAGAGAGAGAGAGAGAGTGAATATAGAAATTAAAGGAAGTGCTGGTTTGTGTAGGTATATAATAATTAAATGTAATTATGGGGAAACATAATCAAAGAAATATAATTAATAAATAAGACCAAATCAATAATAAAAAAAAAGGATGTACGGAAATTAATTTTAATGGCATTTATTTCATGAGTTCATAGTTAAGTTGGCAATAGTATGTAAGTGTAGGAAAAGAAGTTTATTTTTCTTGTTGTGTGCATTTTAGAGTAAATAAACCTTTTGTTCATTGCCAATGTGAAGTAAATTAATCATTACAAATAAACCATTCTGATTTCCTGTTCGCCGAAAAGAACCCGTGTACTAAAATTTTTTTTTTGGTTTTGTATTATGTTTCTTGTATTTAATAAAAACAAGATGGCGCCCGAAGAATTCAGTAAAAACAGTGGACAGTATCTTTAATATTTTAAAATTTATATTTCAATACAATTATGAATAAAACGAAACATCACATTTGGCTTCTGGAACAGGGACAATTTTATATAAAGGAATTTTATATAAAATACGGCCTACTGGGGAGAACAGAATGGTTGTTTGGAATGTGTATGTACGTAAATTAGACGTAAGAGGTTATGTTTAATATGGGTGAGTAGAATATTTTTCAATAAGTATATGTTACGTATAATAAGATTATATAAAGAAATGTATATAAAAAATTTTTAAGAAAAATGGCAGACAATCATGAAACTGTCAGCGTCACTGACAGTGTAGATGAAAGCCAGATAAGCGTAACTGAATCCCAAATCATGCATGAAGGTGTTCACTCAACACCAGTCGTGAATAAAAAGGCTGAAGATAATGATATGATCAAGATGATGAAATTGCTTTTTAATGAACAGAAAAACGATATGCAAGAGTTCAAAAGTAGTATAAATAAGAAGTTCGATATTCAAAAGAATAGTTTTGAGGAGTTATTAAAAAATCAGAATAAAGAGTTGAAACATGAAATACAAGAAATTAATAAACATTTAGAAAGCACTGACGAAACAATAAGAAACAGTTTAAATAAATTAGAACGGAATGTTGAGAAATTAGGTGACAATGTTTTAAATATGACAAAATGTAAAAATGACGAAATAGTAGACAATTCTGAGAGTATAGTGGGGGTGAAGAATAATGTAGAAGCAAATGATGAAAATATAATAACGAATAGTACTGATGAAGTTTTAGAATGCGATAATGAAATGTTAATGAGTGTTTATGAAGTAGAGAGAGAGTGGAAAAATAATGTTGTAGTTGAATGGGGACAGAGGGCAAATTTTCCCCTTATTGTTTATAATGATGATGATGATTTAATGTTGTTTTTTCAGGGCAAGAGACCCTTATTGTTAAATGAATTAATGTTGTATAATGTTGTACCCTCTGTCCGAAATAATTGTGAGAGTGTGATGTGGTGCTATGAAGAAAGAGAGTTATGTATTGAGAGTGAATTAGAACTATATAAGTTAGAAAGAAAGTATGATGAATTGAGAAAAATACTAGAAAGAGAGACAGAGAATAGTTTTGATAATATCTTACCTGACTATAATGACTTATCTGACGTAGTAGTTGAGGAATACAAAAATGAGAAAACAATTTACCTGACGTTGACAAATAACACTGATACAGACTGGACAATCCTAACTGATGTTGACATGATGTATAATGGTATAAGGGATGAAATAGAATTGATGGATTATTATGATAGTAATGATAACAAATTGTATGTTGATAAAAATGATGAATGTTACAAATACACTAGATATATATATGACGATGGTGGGTGAAATAAAAATCAGTCAATAGACATTGTTGACTACTGTAAATTATTGGTAATGACCTTGATGATTTGGACATCTGAAGTGAGATACACTTGAACAGTTTTGACGCATATTTTGTAAATAATATTGAATTCATTTGTGTATATTATGAAAGGTTAGAAAAGTAATGTGTATATGTATTAGAAAATGTTGTGTTAATAATAATAATATTATTAATATTTTTGCATTCTAATTAAATAATAAAATAATTATGAAGACAATAATTAATGATTTATAGAATGTTGATAATAATTGAAATATGTTATTTTAATAATCAAATAAATATTTAATTTTAATAATCAATTGAAGTAAATAATTTGAGATGTTTAGATATGGTGATTGACTGTTAAATGTTTGAATTTTATAATGAATTTAAATTGTGTGATGGGATCCTGATTTAATAATAATTAATAAATAAATAAATATTAAATGGTTTATTTTGTGGAATAACTTAATGATTAAAAATATGTGTTAATAATAAATTTTAAGGAAATTTTGAAAATCTGATTGCAACACAGGATAAATTAATAATGATGATAAATAAAAAGAGTTAATGAAAAATTTTAAATAATGTTTATAAATTTTTAGATAAATTATTTAAAAGAGAATTGTTTGTTTGATGTATGCTAATAATCCAGGTTGATTGCTATTTGTGTATTATGTTATGTAATATATTTGAAATAGTGTGTGTGGCTGGGAGGTTATCCAAGGGGATAACGTATTAAAAATTTGCTATATTTTAATTAATAATGATGATTTGCTACTCAATAATTTTGTTTGAATTAAAAAAAATAGATGCACTAAATACTTCTTATATTGTGTTTATTATGTCTTATTATGTTAATTGCATTTAGTATGTTAGGAATAAGAATTATAAAAATATGATATGTTTTCAATGTGTTTATAGATTTTAAAATAAAATGAAAAATAGTTGTGATAGGTGAAATTTTCAATGGGTTGCAAAAGATAGAAATGGGTGATAGTAATTATTTGAATAAAATGTTTGAGTCAGTTCAAGTTGAATTTTGTGGGACATATAGATCTGTCCAAATTGAAGTCAGAGTTAGAGAAATAGTAGAGATGAAAATAATGCAATGTTGTTTTGAGTTAATGTATGTTATAGAATTTTGAGAAGTATAAGTGGAGACACAGTAGAAATGGAGAATTTATGTAGAGTCTTGAGTGATATATTGTTGTTTATTTTGTTGATGTTAATTTGTTGTAATTGTAGTGAGGTAATGAGATTGAGATTTTTTGGGGATGGCAATTTTGTAGTAGGGGTAGTGTAGTGTGGGAGTCCGCAACATAAGGGTTGGGACGGGATTTGGTATAGTTTTAGTGGGAAGGGGCCGCCTTAGGTAGAATCCAGGGGCCAGAGAACGGGAATTGAGCTTTTGGGGGGGGGGAAACACGTATCCTATGTACAAAGGGTTAGAGAGTATTTTTTTTATATAAGAGTAGAAGGTGGCGAATGGGGTTAAAATAGTAAGTAGTTAGAGGTAGAGAAGGGTTAGTAGATTTTTGATAGTGGGGTGTCATACTAGTTAAAGATTTTGTAAGGGAGCGTTAGAGTAATAACAGGGGTAAGTTTATGAGTAAATGCCAAGTTGATAAAGTGAATTATGAAGTGATGTGTAAAAAAAAAAAAAAAAAAAAATTTGAGAAACGAATTAATAAGAGTAAATCAAGTTTAAAAGTAATTTTCTGATTTTATATGCCAACTTAATGATGTGAAGTGTATAAATTTTACATACAAATTGTTTATTTTAAGATGTTTTCTTATGTTATGATGTATTATTATGTTATATTATGTTATATTAGATGTTTTGGTATGTTAGGAATAAGTAAATGAAAACAAAACCAGTGCTTCTTAACGCAAACCAGCACCGCTAGGGGGAAACAGACCAGTTGGGGATATGGTGTTGTATAAGGCCACTATTTGATATTTTGATTTGTTGTTTCAGTGTTTGGTGATGCTGTGGCGGCGGACCTGAGCTGGCCTGCGCGTCAGAGCAGGGGCGTCAAGTATCTGTCTGACTCTACGGTGTTGGGATCTCGAGAGAGAAGTCCAGTATTGTCATGCAGATGCGGTCACAGTCACCGGACCAAGGGTGAGTTGATTATATTTTTTTTTTTTTGTAAACCACACAGGGGGTTGTGGGGACATATCCTGGCTGATCCCTTTAGCAAGTATGAATGTGTCAATGAGATTTTTTATGCTTCGGCATAAAATATCTCATTGAGGGGGTATTGTAGCGGGGCATTTTTGGGCATACCTGGGGTAATAACATAATTTGTATTTTCCATAAATAAATAATAATTAACTTGTTGAGTGATAGGGACAGAAATTATAAACTTCGGTAAATTTCTTGTTTGAAACAAAAATAACAGTGGCAGCATTGACTGTGAAGGTTATTCGATGATATTTTGTAAAAACAGATTCAACAGACGCAGATTTTAATAAACTGCAACTGTACCAAGGTCACCAAATGACGAACACGAAACCAGTAAATTCAGTTATGTAACAGTAAACAAATTATATAACCAGTGTCAGGCGAGCGTTACGTCAGAGCCTATCCTTGATGAGTAAACACATTATGTAATGGTGACATGCAGCTGGCGGAGTGATACAAACTGTAAAACAAAGACAATTGAACATCCTACAACAGCGCTTCAAAAAATAGCGCTGTTTTCTCTTCCCAGTATGAAATTAGTCAGTGAACCGGCCGGTCACAGATATAAGTTCCGGAACGCAAATCGGGCGCCCGTATACAACAATTGGTTTCAAAATGTGAACTTTCAACAAAAAACAAACAGTTTTATAGAGTTATAGTTCCGGAGAGTGAATAAATAAGAAAATGTGCGGAATCGGAATGAAATACGTGTTAGAGACGGACTCATCAAAATCTTTGGCAGATAAGTAACCAACATTGGTTAAACCTAAAACCTTTTAAAAAGCAAATTTTGAGAATGGTTAACAAAGAACTGGCAGCCTACAAAATAAACTTAAATTAATTAAAATTAAAATTAATTAAAATCAATTAAAAATGGAAGGGGAATAGAAATGTAGAGAGAGAGAGAGAGAGAGTGAATATAGAAATTAAAGGAAGTGTTGGTTTGTGTAGGTATATAATCATTAAATGTAATTATGGGGAAACATAATCAAAGAAATATAATTAATAAATAAGACCAAATCAATAATAAAAAAAAAAAGGATGTACGGAAATTAATTTTAATGGCATTTATTTCATGAGTTCATAGTTAAGTTGGCAATAGTATGTAAGTGTAGGAAAAGAAGTTTATTTTTCTTGTTGTGTGCATTTTAGAGTAAATAAACCTTTTGTTCATTGCCAATGTGAAGTAAATTAATCATTACAAATAAACCATTCTGATTTCCTGTTCGCCGAAAAGAACCCGTGTACTAAAATTTTTTTTTTGGTTTTGTATTATGTTTCTTGTATTTAATAAAAACAAGATGGCGCCCGAAGAATTCAGTAAATACAGTGGACAGTATCTTTAATATTTTAAAATTTATATTTCAATACAATTATGAATAAAACGAAACATCACACTATGAAGATAAATTATTATTTAAATTATTGTATTGAAGGTAATGAATAATACTATTAGCGAATATTGATGAATAATTAAATAAATATTTAATAAGAATATATATTGTTATGAGTAGGTGAGAGATGAATTTTATAAGATCATTGTCAATGGTTACAGTGAGGTAAAAGTTTAAACAGGAATAGAGCCTGGGTATAGATAAATGCAGGTGAGTTTAATTAATGAAAATGGAGTTAGATAGTTAAGAATATTGAAGTAAATAATACAAAGAGAATTATTAGATATTTAGGGACACGGTAGTTAGGGATTATTTGTAGAGGAGGTGAATAAAGTAAAGGTATAAACATATATTTGTTATTGATGAATTCTGTAGTGGGGGTGAGGTGATAAAGAGTAGCCAACCAATAGTGTTGTGGCAGGTAATAGCGTAGTTTAAGGGAGTGTTTGCCGAATATTTTTGGAAGGGCAAAATAATATGGATGTATATAGCCAGTTAGGGAACACCCAACTCATTGCAAAGACGAGCGGTGCCATAGGATCTAAATGAAATTAGTAATGGTGTTTACAATTGAGATATTGGTGTCATTGACAGGTAAATTTGGTGGTCAGTTAGAAGAAGGTGAGTAAGATTATAATAAAAAGTATAGTGAATATAGGAGTTATCCAGACTAAACAGTGATAGAAGGTGAAAGGTTAGGTAGTTAGGTAGGTAGGAAATTCAGAGTATAGAGGTAATAAGAAATGAATAATGAAATAATAATATTATAAGAATGTAATCATAAATTTGAAATGAATTTTATAATTATAATAAATAATAATTTATGTCTAATTAATGAATTAACTGCTATTGTCAAATTTTAATTTAAATGCAACTTCAAATAAATTATGCAAATTTTAAGGCAAATCTTAATCAAGATCAAATGTGAATCTAAAAATGTATTAAATGTATCAATGTGTATTATTATGTAAAATGTATTATGTATTTATGTTATAAAATTTTTAACATGCTTTTATAATATGGAAATAATGTGTAAAAGGGATACATCCTTACATTAATAGAAATGGCGCTGTTAATACCAGATTATTACCTGTTAATAATAATAATAATAATCATAATAATAAATTTTTTAGTTTTATCATTCAATAAGAGTTATAAACAAATAAATATACAGATTTATCAATTCTTTTATAATTTGTTTTTCTCCAGGTTTGGGAGATTTATAGGGTAATTTTCCTAATTTCAATTAGAGTTTAAATTTTTATTATATCAATGTGTTTATGTTATAATTACAGTAATTGTAACAGAAAGAAGATAAATATTATCGATAGTAATCGAAACCATTCATTAATTCAGGGTTTGTAATATGAAGAAGGGAAATTCTTTATAATTCTTGAGAAATATATATTTCTAATTCTTTTATAACTATATTAAGCCAACCCAGTGCTTATTGGCACAAACCAGCACTTAGCTAAGGGGAACCAAATCAGTTGAGGATAGAGTAATTTATCAAGTCACTATTTTGAGATTTTTCATTTATTGTTTCAGTGTTTGGTGATATGACAGCGGTCCTGAGCTGGCCAACGCGTCAGAGCAGGGGCGTTAAGAGCCTAAGTGGCCTTATGGTGTTGGGATCTCGAAGGAGAAGTCCAGTAAGGTCATGTAGGTACGGTCATTATCATCAGACCAAGGGTGAGTTGTAATTTTCTTTTATATAAAATTGTAAGGGGGTTGTGGCGACTTATCCTGGCTAATCCCTTTAGGAAGTATGAAAGGGTCAATGAAAGTTTTTGTGCTTCGACACACAATCTTTCATTGGGGGGGTTTTGTGATGGTACAATCATGGTACATTTTGTGATTACTTAAAATATGGTAAATAAAACCATAACTATTGTATTTTTCTATTTTGGTCATAATCAAACCAACCTTAAATAACCAGTACGAATATATAGTGAGTGGAGTGTATAATAATATTTGTCAGGATTTGAACCAATTCATAGCAAAAACTGTGAAGTATCACAAAAAACAGTATGCAGTTTGTGGCGATAAGAGTGCCGAACCTTAATTACGTCAGAGGCTGAGAATGTGTTTACATCGACAACACGAGGCTGTCAACAGCTTAACAATGGAAGTGTGACATAGGTTCACCCCACCTCAGCAAAATCTAACAATGACTCTTGGTCATTTCAACAGCAGCAGTGATCAACGCCGGCCGGCAACCCAGTCACTCACTAGTGAATTTTACCTTTTTAGCCACTGTAAGTGGTTAATAAACAATATAAATATCTAAAGTGCGTCAACTACAAAATGTGACCGTAACGTGTACACGGAAAATTCGCGGTACCGTACGCGAAGTTTTACCGCACCAAAACTGCAACTATAACAACCAGGAATTACACAAAATGGGTGAGAACGTTCCATCAACACCTTAATATCCTTATTTTATTTCCAAGTTTCCTTCATGTAAAATGACCAAATCATAAATCATAAATCAATTCAAATATTCAAAATTTCAATTACATAAAATGAGCTCCTAAAATAATAAAATTTGTACCATGAGAGAGAGAGAGAGAGAGAGAGAGAGAGAGAGAGAGAGAGAGATTGCGTGTGTGTTGAGTAATTTCTAAGTGCTGGGTTGGGCACAATTACATATATTACTATTTTATAATTACTATTAGAAAATCACATATTTACTTGCATTATACTTTTGGAGGGGTTAGAGTTTGTTTCACATTTGCAAAACTGTTATGTAAGAGTTAGATAAAATAAAAAGGGTATTTCATTGGTAAAATTTATAAACAGATGTTTTATTATATCAAGCAACTTCCGTTCATCATAACTTCGCGTAACGAATTCCTGGCCTATAACATATGTAACGAAGATGGCGCCCGAATTTTGTAAACATAACCATAAGTGTAACATACAATATATCGTATACATAAAATCAACCGAATCGTAAGATCACATGGTTACGTATTTGTACATAACTGGCAATTTAAACTGTTTATAAAAATATTAATAAATATGCCGTGCTGACGGGCATAAGCTCCCGCTGCATCGTGGATGATTCAAGAAAGAGAACCACTGAAGCTTGCGTGTCCTATTTATACCCATGTCTTGGTCGACACCCTTCAGTGATACAAAATCGACATGTTAGAAACTGTCTTTGGCGTCAGTTCCCCCACTCTTTGTCAAATTCACTATTTTTTATATTTCTGCAAATTGCAGAGTCCTGTAAGTATTTTTTTATACTTATCTTATAACTAATTTTACAACACATGTTCATTGTAATTTTGGACATTGCAACTTAACCCTTTTGATTTGTACACAGTTATTTCACTATTGCACTTGTACGGCGTGTCACTTTCGCGTGGTTTTCGCACACAGTATTTATTAAATTTATTTACATTTTATGGTGCTTTTGGATTTTAATTCTTAATTCTAGTTTATGAATAATTACGGAAAAACAGTCATTGTGCAATTATTCATACTGGGGTGGCAAACTTGCCTGCAGAGACCTGCGTTCACACACACTAGCAAAATACTGGTGTACACACTTTCAGTTACATTTGTGTGTGTGTGCACGTTGATTCAGGTCGAAACACCTGTTCATATTTTTGTCTGAGTCAAGCTTGCAATCCATAACATGCTTATTTCTAATATATTATTAATTATTTACAGTTTATTAAGTAAATTTAAATTTTTATATTTCATGCTCAGTACATCACTTATTTGTACTGTCGCATTATTCCTCTGCTTGGTAACAAAAAAAAATTTTAATAAATTTATTTATTATACATTTTTTTTTTAATCTATTTATTTATTATTATTATTTGCAAAAAAAATATAACAAATAATAAAGAATAATATTCGTCATTTCACCCTTAATAGGAGTGTATACAAATGTCTTACCTCCCCTCTTTCGTACGCTCACTGCTCGCGACCTTGAATTAGGGTGGCTTTACAAACAGCTGATTTGACTGGTTTCAATGACCTCTGTTTTATGTGTAGAACTTCTTAAATGACGTTGCGTGGAATTTACCAATTTCTTTCTTCTGTATCTCATCATATACAATGAAAGTGTTCTGTCCCACTCGCTGTCTTAACGTATACGGTCCATTATAAAGTCTGAAGAATTTCTTCGCCGTATTATCACTCCTTTTTCCCACTGGATTTGCTTTGAGTAGTATACTTTCTCCCACGTTGAATTGTTGTAACTTGTGAGTTAGATTAAATCTCTCTATTCTCTTGTTACCTCTCTCTCTTATTCGTTGCTTTGCGTATTAAATTTTCACACTTATTGGTACAGGTACATTTTGGTTATTAGGTTTGTTTAGATATTTAGTCCAAAATCTGGTTGGCTTCTTATCTTCTTCTAATTCCATTGGAGTGTATCCTGTTGCTTCACTATAATTTTCGTTAATGGCTTTTTCAATAAATGGTAAATATTCTGCCCATTTATTGTGTTGATTATGGCAATATATTCGTAAATATTTACCTAATTCTTTGTTAACTCTCTCAGCAAGGTTTCCTTGAGGATGTCTTATGGATGTGAGTACTGGTTGTATTCCATTTTCCCTTAACGTCCTCTCCCATTTTTCACTTTGGAATTGCACACCTTGATCACTGAGTATCTTCTTCATTTTTCCATATAACGGAATATATTTTTGCAGTAGTATCTTTAGAACAACTTTGGTTGTGGGTCGCATAATTGGGTACAGTCGGACTGCCTTGGAAAACACATCGATACATACCAATATGTGCTTCACACCTCGACTTGATCGTGGTAATGGTCCCAGAAAATCCACTGCAATTAGCTCTCCTTTGTTTTCCTTCTGTATACTCTGCATTCCTACATATGTGTGTAAATTCGGTCCTTAATTTTACATTAACTTACTCATACATTCTTACCTTCGCTTCTAATCTTCCTTAGCTCTTTTCTTAACATGACATTACTTTATCTAATACATTACTTATACACTACATTAACATTCATTACCTTTTATTACCTTTCTTTAACATTACCTTTCTGATCGCTACCACTTTCTTGAAATACACTTCCGTAACAGAATACTTTTTTAGCTCGTAGTGTGTCGCATGGTCGGTTACAGAGGAACTGTCTTGGAAAACAACGATATTTTTCTCGAAGTCCTTAATCCTAAGTAGTCTCTGCCCTTATGACTTTTCACTCTCGCTTTCTTCTGTGTCCTTGTATCTTCGATAAGTGTTCGCTTGATCAGCCGTTCTAATAATTATGGCAATTATTGCTCATCTTAATCATTTCTTCATATTTATAACATATCAATACCATTTCTTTTACCATTTCTTCATATTAATAACAACAATAACATCTTTTACCATTACTTTCTTAAATATTTCTCTACAATAGCATTCCTTACCATCACTAATACATTTCTTAATTAACCCTTTCAAATAACATTCCTTATAACATTTCTTAATTATACTCTCTTATATTCTTACACATATTATTTCTTATTATTAATAATTAATAGTTATATTATTTTTCTCATTTAAAATAATTATTTATTTTTATTTGCCTTGAGTTCAGTGTGTAGTTAGAACTTACACCCCTCTTTATAACAATTGCATTGTCCATAGTCTACCGGACGTATATTGTTCCTTTGTAGCGTAGTCGCCGCGTTTACTAGTATTCTCACCCTCGTATAAACAACGTCTGCGTTCCATTGTATTAATCCTTTGTTTGTGTGCGTACTCACCTTGTGAACGTTTGTTTGGATCGTAGAAGTCACCTGTTCATCGTACAACGTTTTCATTTTGCCTGTCGGCCACTTAAAATCTACCCTCTTTCTCTCGTACAAATGCTTTGCTCCTTCTCCATTCTCTCGTCCCTAGTTTAGTTAAGTGAACTTACCTGACCAGTTGTCGACGGTTTTTTCATACGTCGTTTACGATAACCTCTGTAGTTTTCATACTTACAGTTATAATTATCATTATTATAATTATCGTGCGTATCTCTAACATCATATTTACCACAATTTTGCATAGTGTTTCGTCTAGATAACTTACTACGTTTCTTGTTAGGCCTACAGTGATATTTATCTCCGTAAGTGTGGTGTCTTATGTGTTTCAAATGTGTCATCTTGTGTGATTTACTATTGTGTGTGTGCCTCACACTTGGAATATCGCTATTAATAAGGTATGTTTTATTAACCTTAATTTGCTTCTCCTCCTTAATGTTAATTACTTTTTATAATTATCATTAGTAATTACACATGTATTTTTAACTACTATGGTTTGTTCACCTTCTACAGACGCTATGTGCGTATTTGTGTCTCTAATTTTCTCTTTTGCTATCCTTTCTTCTCTTAATTTTTCGGTCAGTTTTGTAAAAAATTCTGTTAACTCTTCTATTTGAGTTCTAATATTATTTTCTTTTACTTTTTCTGTTTGTTTGTTCTCTACTTCACCAAATACAGCTTGCATCATGGCTTCAAGTGCTTCTCCCATCCTCAAACTTCCCGATATTGCCATGGTGAATAATTATTAAAATTAAAATATTTATTTAATAGTAATTCTTTAAAAATTATTATTGATAACCATTCCCTACTTATTTATTTATTTCTGTATTTTTATTAATAGTTATTATTAATACTCATTACAGTTACACCTGTTACATAGACAACAATATTATTTGTGGTGGGCGCCAGCTGTGTGATTACACAACAATTAACATTACATTCAGTTACTGTTTACTACAAATAATAATTACATATTATACATTTTTCATTTAACACTCTTTATATATTTTAGAGCAACCATTTAGCTACATAAAAAAATTTTAACAGTCAAATGATGGGTATCGGGTCATACATTCATGATCTACAATTTATGTCACAAATTTTTTTTGTACATAAATTTAGGTATGTTGGGCCCCACGTGCAGGGCGACATTTAATGCAACACTACAACCTTGCAAAAGTTGCATAATATTATATTGTATGTATACAAATTTTTGTACGTAAATTTAGGCATCTCGTGCCTCACGTCTAGGGCGACAAATTTATATAACGTGACAATTTGGCAAATTTAATTTAATTTAAATTTGTGGAGTCCTTCGATCTTGGAGCACCAAATTTAAACAACGTTACGTTACATAAATAGGTGTGAACGGTCTCACGTTCAAGATTGACAAATTCTTTAAACATATAACATTTAAATAGGGGGTCAGGTGTATCTGCAATAAGAACTCTACGGAACTTGAAACAGTAATTAAAATTTATTTGATACTATAAAAAAAATATGTGCACATGGCACTGACTTCGATTTAAAAAACATTAGTTATTATTTGTTATAATGCCGTAAGGCTTAAGACATATACATCCTTACTAACTAAACATTCTATGCTACTAAATAGTATATAAAAGAAAAATCTCATTTTTAGACTACTCAGTCTATTAATATGTTTCAAAATCAATTTTTAAATCTTTTTTCTATATATGGTACGTACTCAAAAGATTAATAGTTATTACTTCTCAGTACTGTTTTCTCAAATACTAATTGTTTATTTATATTCTTTGTAATCATTTTATATCATATTAATTTGAGCTCTTGTTACGTTAATCGTATTTCTAAAACATCTATGATTTTTAACTCTACTATACAAGAAATATTACTCTTATTTTTAAATAAAATATTAATGTCTTTAACTGTCTTTGTATACTGTGTATGATTAAGATATGAATAAGTTGTCTATCACCTTATTGTCGTCAATCATACTCGATCATTTTTGTTCCATCGGTGTTCATCTTCGTCTCGCCTCCAGCGTCGGCTGTCTCTCTTCTCCTCGTGTCCAGCGTCGGCTGTCTCTCTTCCCCTCTTGTCCAGCATCGGCTGTCTCTCACTCTCTCGTCCGCTCCTCTTGTCCAGCGTCGTATCGCTATGGAACTGCTTCTCTTCTCCAGCGTCGTATCGCTATGGAACTTCTTCTCTTGTCCAGCGTCGTATCGCTATGGAACTTCTTCTCTTGTCCAGCGTCGTATCGCTATGGACTTCTTCAGTAGTGCTGTTATTAATTACAATGTTTGTCTTATAGCTTGGTTACGTATTTGTACATAACTGGCAATTTAAACTGTTTATAAAAATATTAATAAATATGCCGTGCTGACGGGCATAAGCTCCCGCTGCATCGTGGATGATTCAAGAAAGAGAACCACTGAAGCTTGCGTGTCCTATTTATACCCATGTCTTGGTCGACACCCTTCAGTGATACAAAATCGACATGTTAGAAACTGTCTCTGGCGTCAGTTCCCCCACTCTTTGTCAAATTCACTATTTTTTATATTTCTGCGAATTGCAGAGTCCTGTAAGTATTTTTTTATACTTATCTTATAACTAATTTTACAACACATGTTAATTGTAATTTTGGACATTGCAACATTGCAACTTAACCCTTTTGATTTGTACACAGTTATTTCACTATTGCACTTGTACGGCGTGTCACTTTCGCGTGGTTTTCGCACACAGTATTTATTAAATTTATTTACATTTTATGGTGCTTTTGGATTTTAATTCTTAATTCTAGTTTATGAATAATTACGGAAAAACAGTCATTGTGCAATTATTCATACTGGGGTGGCAAACTTGCCTGCAGAGACCTGCGTTCACACACACTAGCAAAATACTGGTGTACACACTTTCAGTTACATTTGTGTGTGTGTGCACGTTGATTCAGGTCGAAACACCTGTTCATATATATATATATATAACGGATCTTTACAGCTGTCGCCGTTTCTCCGTCCCCAACTTCCATTGTAACCTATCGTAGCATGTAAGTTCTTCTAAATTTCTTGCAACCATTGCTTCCGCTACGTCATCTCGCCAACTCCTCCGTGGACGTCCTCTTTTCCTCCTCACCGGTGGTATCCATTCCAATATTTTGCGGGGCCAGCTGTCATCTTCCAATCTCTTCACATGGCCAAACCAAGTCAATTGTCTCCTTTCTATTTCGTCTATTATTGTCCTGTCAATATTCATCTCGGCTCTAATAGTCTCATTTCTAACCCTGTCTAATTCTGATCTTCTACAACTCCTTAAAAATTTGATCCATATTCTTTTATCAATTTTAATATTGAGTGTTATCAACCACATTCAGTTCTGTTTCTAGAGCATTTTTGGGAGTAGTAAGGGGACATCCGAGACAGAGACGTAAGGCAGAGTTCTGAATCACATCCAGCTTTTTCTTGTGCGATGGTGCTGCGCCTCCCCAGACCTCACAAGCATAAATAACTTTTGTCAGTATGTAAGATATAGTCGTCTCAACGTGACTGTATCTCCTCCCCAACATGTACCTGCCACTGCTTTCAGTAAGTTAATTCCCTTCAGGGTTTTATCTGTCACAGTTTCAATGTGTTTTTTTCAAATAAGTTTCTCATCCAGAGTCACTCCCAAAATTTTTGGATGTGAGTTGTACTTGATATTTTTACCAAACAAGAGAATTTTGGGTTTATATTCTTTAAGAGAGTACTTTGTAGTGAATAAGGTACATTCGGTTTTTTCAGAAGAGATCTTCATACTCCATTTTTGAGCCCAGATTGATATTGATGTGATTGCTTTTTGTATTAATTGAGTAGCCAGTTTTGGATCCGCTTCAACTGTCCAGACAGTCAGATCATCAGCATACCTGCTATATTTCACTTCAACTGGCAATAATTTTCCTATATCGTGCATCATTATGTTAAAAAGTGTAGGGCTCAGGACTGAACCCTGTGGAACTCCATTATTGATTTTGATCTCCTCAGATGTTGGTATTATTTATCTTTGTTTTTGTTGTTCTGTCCTGAAGAAAAGAATCTATGAATCTAAGCATTCTTCCTTTAGTTCATATTTTCATTGCTTGTAGTATTAAAGAAGCTGGAGGTATCTTGTCAAAGGCTGCTTCGAAGTCCACCATAACAGCAACTGTAACCTTCTTGTTGTTAAAACCCTGTAACTATATCTTTCTATTTGCTATAATAAAAGTTTTTAAACTTCCACCTACCTTTAATTCTTTTGTGTGTTGGCCCTTATGTGTGATCTCTAGTGTTGAACTAACCCCGCTCGTACGACGAACTGATCAGTGCAGCAAATGAAATGAGGTGTTTGAAATGATTTGTTTAACAAATTGTTTAAATATAGCAGATAACATTTTATTTACGATTAATATGACATTTATTCTTCCCACTTCCTTCTATGCATGATATAAAAAATAAAAAAAATGTAAACCTTTTTCTTTTTAAACTATGAAATACATCATCATCATTTTTATCTATATCAAAGCTTTAATTATATAACATCGATTATTCTAAAAGAACCAATACCTTTATTTTTATTTTCTTATCTACACACGCAACTCACATCCAAAATTATTTGAGATCTCCTTTATTTCCTTTTAGTTTCTGCCCATTTATATAAAATAAAAAAAAAAACTTACTTGTTCAAAACTTACGTGGTACCACTCGGTTGCGTCACGCGTGTTTACGCACTTTCACTATTTCATCGAATTTGGTTAAATTTTGTTCTTTACTATTACCTCAGCAAGGTTATTCTTCTATTGGATGAAATTTAACACATTTTTTACTAAAATTAGACTCTGTTTTTATTAAGTCGAGTCTACTACCACCCGGCCGGGTTTGTGACTAAGCGTAGAGTGAGAACCAGACTCCCCACTGTTGTTGATGATTGGTCCCCACATAATGATTCGTTTTCTATATAATTGATTTCACGAAGTTGTTGGTGGATACTATTGGGAAGTATTGTCTTGCTACTTACTAAATCCGCCGTCCATGTTATCCCTTCTGAAAACAGCGATACCTTTTCCTTACTCAAATCAATAATAGCTGAGTTTCTCCTTAGTATATCACACCCTACCAATATATTGAATGGCAAAATTAAAAACACCATATTTAAAGCTATACCCTTGCTAATAACATTTACGGACACTTGTTTTCTTATAGTTTTGTTCTGGCGACCAGTGGCCCCTATTAATATAATATTATTTACTGGTAATATCGGCAATGTTCTACCACATTCATTTTGGATTCTTTCTAATTCAATGTTATTAATTATGGGTACATTAGCACCCGTATCAACCATTATTTGAGCGAAAATCCCTTCAGCTTCTGCGTTTATATATATTATTTCATTATTCTGATTATTTATGCTTGTTTCGTTCTCTTCTAATAATTCACTTCTTATATTTTTCAAATAATTATTTCTAATAATTGTAATGTTCTTAAAGTGATTTGTACCTTGTAATTCTTGTTTATACCCAGGAGACAGGAGCAGTGAAGGGTCGGAAAAATTTATCACTGCCTCCTCCCGTTTAAATTATCGTTGTCGTTGTTATATTAGGGCTGACCGGGAGGTTGGTCTGGAAACTTTGAGTCAGTTCCTGCCGCTCAGTACTATGGTCAAAAGGTGGTTCGTGGTTTGGTTGCCTGTCCCAATCCTCTAAACTGGTACTTCGTCGGTGTTGGTTGTATATCTGATTATCACGTCCTCCACTTCTCTGCCGATTATGATAATCGTGAAAACTGTTCCGCCTTTGAGATGTATACCTCCTTTGACCATTATCTTCTGCCCTTATAAAATTCACTCTTGGTCTCGAAACCCTATTATTATTGTTGTTATTAGATTGGTAATTCCTATTATTATTATAATAATGTTCTGTATTACCTTGGTTGGGGTTTCTCTGACTATTATAATTATTACTGTTATGAGAATAATTATTTCTATTATTTGGGTAGCTTTTGTTATTCCTGTTATGGTTCTGGTTATTATTAAAGTTATTATTATTATGGTAATTATTACTATAATAATTAGAGTTGTTGCGGTTCCCGGGGTAGTTATTATTATTAAAGTTATTATTATTATTAGGGTACTGATTACTTCTCAAGTCAGGCCTATCATTCCTTCTTCTACTTTGACGATAGTAGTCTTCGTTTTTGTAATTTTCTAATAATTCTGTCATAGCTTGCACTGTTTTTATCTGGCTACCCCTCCTTGCTCTTATTATCTCTTCATCGTAGTGGTACGACAATTTGTTCACTAGACATTCCTCTGATATGGTAGGTTCCAAATGTTTTGCCAAACACACCTTCCCTAGGAAATAGGCAGTCATCGTATTACCTACATTGTAACGGGGCTAAAAGGGAGGTGTTTTATTTTATTAAATATTTGCAACAATTTATTTCATATGCGTGGCCAGTCCCCGGTTGAATCTAGATCGTCGCCAACAAAGAAACGGTGATGAAACAATTGCAATGGAATGTGCGGGTTAAGATTCTTAGAACTTTGCGATTGTGTTGTTCACACACAAATGCGCAACCACCAGCAGATGCGCAAACAACGCCGAGTGGCGTAAAACAACATGGCTAGAAGAAGAATTTTGCTAAACACGTGGTCTCAACACGACGGAAACGAAATTAAGTCCTGCCCACATTTGTGACGTTGACCAGTGAACACTAAATTTCGTCGACATCCAACACACGAAAATCCCATGTGTCATGTGTGCAGCTACCAAGACTTTGAGAACGAAGGCTGTGTACAACGACGAAATTGGTTAGCAGCAAAGGCAGTGAGGTCCGGTCTCGGGTATCGGCAGTCGACTCCCAGAATAGACTGTGCACGGTCATTTCAATTGTCTACCCGGGTAAAATAATGTCGACCGACAGTAATAGTATGCTTAAATAACAAAAAATGTAATTTAAAAGAACAGTGAAATAACCAGTGGTGAAGTTAACTTTAAAAAATCAATGAAACGGTAATATATTTTTTTGAAAAGAAATCGAGTGCGGGACGCGCCATGCGGTTACAGGAGGACGCCAGGGTAACTAATTGTATCCAACACAAAATTATTACAATCATGTAAAAAAGGGGTTTTTAAAGTAATTATATATAACAGGGGTTTTGTATGAATGAGTGGATGGGCAATCTGGGTCGCTTTTAATAGGTTTACAACTATATTAGAATAAGAAATGATTACACTGTAACGGTACAGAATTGTGTGCCGCCCCAGTTTTAATTTTATTTTATATCAATTCAGTTTTAATCTTCAAATTGTCAGTATTAACCTGTGAGGTGCCCCAGTAACCAGCAACACAATGTTAGCATAAACAAGGATGTCTAGACGTATTGCGTAACTGCCCCAGCAGCAGTCCTTGTGAAACACAGTAAGCAGATTGTCACCACAGAAGCAACAGCCAACAGTAGTAAGCAGCAGCATACAGTACAGTTCGTTCATTGAAAATAGTGGCCTCAGGCATGCAAGATAGGCCTGAAGCAAAAGGGCCTATCTAATAAAAAACATAAAAAGTGTTCCATGCAATTTATGGCAGTACGGTCACATAGAAAAACGTAAGTGCCCGGGAGAAATTTTTAAAGTCGGCTATATAAAAAATATATCAACTTATACATTTTTAAAGTTTTAAAGTAATGAGGTGAAGTAAGTAAATAACGACATAATAAGTTAAACGAAAACAGTTACATGAGTGCGGTAGAACGATACGAGTGTACGACTAACTACAGGAACCTGCAACGGATGGGTAATATGTATTGAACATTTTTATTAACAAAAACCAGAACCATTCTAAAATACAATTCAATAAGTCCAAATTAAAACATTTTATTAATGAGATCTCAGTAAGGGAATTAAAATAGTATGAGAGAGAGAGAGTGACGTAAAGTGCTTGTTACTGAATTAAAGTTATTATTAAGTTGTTGTCATATTAGTCTATATTGAATGATTAAATGCCCATGTATTCTTGTTTTATTATGAAAATTGTAGTGTAAAGTCCAAGTAAAAGGAAATAGTTCAGTTCAATAAAAGAAAGCAAATTCAGTAGAACCCACAAAATGTGTGCTAGCGTAATTATTTCGCAAATTAACCCCAGATAACCTATTCTGCAGCTGATTTTTTCGTCTGTACGACCTTGGAGGAGTAACCCTAAGGTAAGATAAGAGTTTGATTATTTGAATTAAGTTGTATTGTCTCATTGGCGCCCGAACAGGGACGGCGAGTGTAATTTTTATTACAGTCGCCAGACCTAATTAAGCTGCAGAACAGGTTATTTGGTGGTGAGGATAAATAAAGTGATTTTATAATGGAGAATGAAAATATGTCAACTGAGTCGGCCAATAAGGGCGGTTCAGGTATTCAAACAGAGTCACTGTCAATAAGTGACAGTAATGTAGACGAATCTGTAATTAATGGACCGGGAGCGAATTCCACTCCTATTACAACTGTAGCGGTCTGAGTTGGTCACCAGTCTGAGTTGATCAAATGACGTCACTGGCTTATGACATCAGAGGTAAGGAGGCCCTGGTAGCTGGTTTCCGCTGTCGCAGTGTACGTTGAAGCGTACATGTGCCTGTCCAAGGTAGTGTGTGTACGTTGTTTGTTTAATCATTCCTTGTGTTCGTATAGACTACACATTCATACTTGAGTAATCTGTAGCAATGTAACAATTCAACAAACACTGAAAGAGGCGCGCTTTGGGTGCAGTCGCAGAAGTACCTGCCGTGCTAACTTAATGAAAATAAAAGGAAATTAATAGTGAGGTAGTGATGTTAATTAAAGGTAGTAGTGAGGTTTGTCCCTATTAGTGAGGTAGATAGGGAAAATTGACAGAGAAAGAGTGAGTGAGAGAAAAGGAGAAAGAGTGAGAGGGGAGAAGAGAGAGGGGGGAGAGAATTACGAATTTTTAATTATTCTCATTCATACCGAATATCATTTGTAAGAATATAGTTATTCAGTTATTGGTATACAATAGTACTGAAGCAACATGTTTCAAGTTGACTCCCATCCGTTGGAAATTTATGCACCATTCTGATTAAAATCATAACAATTTCTACAAGTACCAATAATATAAATAACAACCTGCAGAAGCAGAAGAGTTTATATCTACGGAAAAAGTGAGTTTGGAATAGATGAATACATATTATAACAAATAAAAAAGAATAATATATTGAAAACCTAGTCGACAAAAAATTACTTACCGGATCCTAGATGAAAACAACAATGAAGATGAGATCAAACAACTGGTGAAGAGAAGAGAGCTAATTTTGTATCAATAAATTCCGTTCAACAGTACTTAAACAAAACATTATGGGCAAATATTTAATTAAGTTATAAATAATTTACAAAGGGAATATCATGTAGGCAGCATATATATTTACGTCTTGTTGCAATGTGACGGCTTTTGCAAAGTAGCAAAAGGTATTTTAAGCCACAGAACAATAAACGAAATAAACTTAAGGTTACACGATATATTCCATATTGCTAGGTTAACATGCAAACTGAAAATACACATGGGAATCAACATGACCTTAAAACAATACACGCTTTTTATGAAAACCACGTAAGAAAGCCAACTAGAAGTAACGCGGGCTGCTATACATAGTGTATATCCCTTTTTTATGTTTTCCGTCAGTGAAGTTTTCGAGATTTTACTGTATAATATCAACTAATATTGGCTGCCTAACGAATAACAAATCTTGTTTTCATTTGTTAACACTTTTTCCTTTGTTTTAATTTAGCATTCAGAAATAACCGTATTTTACACTTTACATTGTCTGTTGCCGTTTTGGTTAATAAACGTTTATAGTCTTTATATTAAATGTTATTTTGTTACAGGCTACGCATTGTATAGACTATAGGCCTACACATGAAACGCTATATATTTCCTAACTATGGCTTGTATTTCTTTAAATGGTAACGAAAAAACGAATTAATATTATTATCTAACTTATGAATGAAAATTATGTAATTGCACTATAAATTAAGAAATATAATAATTTATAGTTAGAGAATTTCTTCTTCATGTCGTGGTGTATAGATACTATCCCATATTCAAAACAGCGAAAATGAAGTGTTGTTACGAATATTGGGAAAGTACCCAAAAAATTTATACAACATTGTTGCAAGTGTTATACTCCAAGCTGTTCGGCCGTGGTCGATTGCTTATATTCTCGTGTCTAAACGTTTAGGCGCAACAACATAAAAAATCAACCACGGGCCTAGCAGCCCAGAATACAATAGTTTTAACAATGTCGATCCCGGACATAACAGCCTTCGTAAGAAATTTAAGTAACAGCTGCAGTGTGTTGTAATGTTACATTAATTATACTTTTGCTTTTCGTATATCACAGTGAGCAGTAATCTAATTTTTTTTAAATAATACGTTAAGGCTTATATATTAAGAATTAATATTTTTTTATAGTTTCCGTAACTGGCTTGTAAAATAATTAGGTATCCAAAAGGAAAGTTACATATTTTAATAGCAACTTATAAAGTTCCTCATCCTCGGTTTTTTCCTTTCTTCAAAATGTACCACTTCTTAATTGCGGATAAATTATTTAACGTAATAATCGTTTCACCAAAGGACTGTTTGGATCCTGTTAATAAAACTCTTGAGTCTGCTGCACATAATCCTCGCTTTTGGTTCATGTTTCGTTAACTTTCTACATTGCAATAAGTTTAATTATTTTCAACTTCCTTATAAGTAGCCAACTGTAGTAAACATAATGTATTTTGACCTCTCACTCACTCACTCACTCACTCACTCACTCACTCTCTCTCTCTCTCTCTCTCTCTCTCTCTCTCTGTCTGTCTCTCTCTCCTCTCTCTCTCTCTCTCTCTCTCTCTCTCTCTCTCTCTCTCTCTCTCTCTCTCTCTCTCTCTCTCTCTCTCTCTCTCTCCCCCCCCCCTCTCTCTCTCTCTCTCTCTCTCTCTCTCTCTCTCTCTCTCTCTCTCTCTCTCTCTCTCTCTCTCTCTCTCTCAATAACTGTATCTCAGGAAGTCTGAACGTAACAGTTCAGACTTCCTGAGATACTAAGTAAACTTCATATGACTTAACGTGCAAAATCTTAAACATCATTTGTGCTTCAGTTATATTATAATTTTGTAAGAAAGCTTTACAAAATACTTTTTACACTGCTTCTGTATACGAAACTAGGTGCAGGTATGTAATCAAATTTTTAAGTAGGCCTATTTATTCTAACACTGTTACAGTTTCTTGAAACGCCGTATGTAAACAAACATTCAAACTTAGTAATAAGGTTTATCAAACTACTATTTTTCTTGGATGCATTAACGCAAATCAGTAATCTAGAGACCAATTTTATATTGAAAAATCGATGTCTAAATAAACGGAATTGATATGCAAAAATCCATCGGTTAAGAAAATAAAGTAAACTTGGTTAGTAACAAATAATTTTGGCCAAAATTTTTAATTTGATATAGGCTATAATTGATTCCAATTTTATTAGAATCTGAGAAATTAAGCCAAATAGATTTTCATAAACGTTGGTCTAGTAACAAAAAAAGTTTCATTCTTAAGCGCACAATATTATAATTTCCCTTTCATCCCGGAAAAAAGACTCTATTAAGCTACTATCATACTTGTCTAGTCTACACAATTTAATGGGTATATTATATGTTTCACAAAAATTGATTATCTTACACATGGTTTTAATATATCACTAAACATTGTGAAAAGTCTGTGTGAAAAGAATTATATACACAACAGTTGATGTTAATGTAGGTCTTAATTCGTTTCAAAATTTATAGATAAATAAAAAATTAAAATTATCACATATATTGTGTGGTGTATAAAATAAATTGTAATAATCCTTTCTAAAATGATTACTTAAGCCATAATATCCGAAGTTGGACCGTTCCTTTATTCTTCTGTAGCCTCCTACATTCTTGCATATCTGCTGTCATATTCGCGTCTCACAGTCATAGTAGACAGTAGGCTATAATATTATACCTTTTTTTTTGCGTTGTCTGAGACTTGTCTCAGAGGATAAGGCTCTGGCTGATCTGGGGCAAGCACCCTTCCGCCGATTGGAGATTTAGAGGAGTCGCACGCCAGCGGAGCGCGGACCGGGTGGCGAAGTAGGTGGAGGCATTCAGGATAGAGTGTAGTGTATGGATGTGTATTTGTGTGTTTACGTAGTGTGCAAAGCCAAATGGGTGATGGAAGAGCCATAATAAATGTATAAGTCAAACGACAGCCAAGACGAGGTCGAGTAACGCAGGACGCCAAAGCTGGAGGAGGTGTCAGAGAGGCGTCAAGATAAGGCGGGGAGGCACAAAGGAGAGGGATAAAGACCAGATAGGTAGATAGGAAAATTTAAGATGTTAAGTGATCAAGAAGGAAGCCAGGTGTAGTAAGTATGACGAAGAGACTTATTATTTCTATTTCTCCGTTGGCGGGGGTTTCTGGGAGGAGGTCCATCGGCAATGGTGAGGAGACGGTTTATGACAAAGGAAGGTCTGCGGGAGTTACAGGTAGTATTAATATTATACAATACCTCCTTCACATTTAAGTTGAGGAATTCCAATCAGCCTTCCGTTGCGTTACTTCTCTCTTGAGCCCTTGATCTAATTCGTTGCCTGCTCTTTATTGCAGCTGTAATATCTCCTTCGATTTATAATTCGTAACGTTAAATATTCTTCCTCACCATGGAATTTTCCGTTCTCTTTTACTAATTTCTTTTCACTTCATAAGACTTTTCTATACAAAAGCACGTATATAAAAAAGTTATAAGGTCGGGGATTAGCAACCAAAACGGCATTGTTTAAAAACATTAATCTACAATTTTGTTTTCTATAGTTCATCGTACACACCCTTGCGAGATAAAAATAACTACACGGTAGTTTCTTTCGCAATTATTCGCATTATTTTGAGACAATCGACTGGTGATTTACGATCAGGCCTTGCAAAGAGATAAATAATTAATATTAATGGGGTCTCATACATTTTATATTATATCTGTTTTCTATCCTACTGATAGAATTAGAAAAACGGTAGCTATGTCTCTGTTTCTTTTAAAAGCACAATACATATTAATTTACCAAGTAGCAGTTTTCTTCTTCATTTAAAATTTCTATCAAATCTACTGTATATTGGACAAAACAGAAGGGGAAACATACGTGCTTACAAGGTAGTGTAAACATCCTGTAATGCTGTCAAATCAAAATACAAAGGAAGGGGAAGTGAATACTGTAATGAGTAGCCCCTACATTCATATTTATGCAGGTGTAGGTGATGATAAAGAAACACCTAAAAAATATATATATGTTTAGAGTACGTACAAGAAGGAGTACTATCACATTTACAACACATAGATTTGAAATATGAATTTGGCGTGTTCGCACCTCTAGCTGTTGCCTGTAAAGAGCATAATCCCTAGTTTTTGTTTTATTTAGGAGAAAGAAACTGTTTTACACTAAAAACATTAAATTCTTCACTGTCTCTAAAATTGCACATAATTCATCTAATTCGAGGCCTAGCTTAGGAGCTAATTAGTAGATAGCAAGAGAGGGTAACGAAAAGAAAGTGTCAGGGGAGGTTGAAACGAGATTGACAGGCTGACATGCAGACAAAGGGAGACAGTGAGTATCTGTGTGTGTGTGTCTTCCCTGCCTTTTTATTGTGGTAGTCATAATAATAAAATGGAAACGTAAACAGTACATAACTGAGATATGCTTGCCTGCCACGCACGATATATTTTCTCTTATACATGATTTACATTAAAATGAAAAAATTATAATTTTATTGCCTGGCAACAAATTATTTTATTTTTAACAATTACCATTGTTTGAAAAAGTTTAAATGAATTTTCAAGTACTTTACTCTTGTTAAACGTAAAAAGGTTGCAGGTAAACTACCCTTAACCGATCTTCACCAAAATTAAAAAGCCTTGAGTTCTCTACAATTCAGTGATGTATGCAAAACTTATTTGATTCTGTTTGAAAATGCGGCAGTTATCGTTCGTCATAGAAAATTACCCTTGATAAAAAATGTTGCAGGTAAACTACCCCTTCCCCTTAACCGATCTTCACCAAAAACAATAGGTCTTGAGTACTCTACAAAACAGGGCTGTATGCAAAAAAGTATTTGATTCTGTTTGAATTTGTGGCTGTTATCGTTTGCCATAGAAAATACCCTTCTTAAAACATAAAACGTTGCAGGTAAACGACCACTTTCCCTTAACCGATCTTCACCAAAAACAACAGATCTGAGAACTCCATATTTTAGGACTGTATACGAAACATTATTTGATTCTGTTTGAATTTGCGGCTGTTATCGTTTGCCTAATAAAAAAATTACCCTTGATAAAAAAAACCGTTGCGGGTTCTACTGTATTAGCGTATACAGCTGTGAAATTAATAAAACAGCTTAAAAATTAGGAGATTAACAAAATTTCTTGTCAACTGTCGACCTTGTGGGGTGGGGTCCGGTCCCATTCCCCCCCCTGTATATGCGCCCCTTCACGCTCTTAATTATTTCAGAGTAAATGTTACTGGTTTCTTACCAATTTCGCTGAACTGTGCGAGCTGATGTTTTCGTGGTTGGTAGCTCCAAATTCCAGAAGCTCATCTTTAAACACGGCGAATGAAGCATTCAAAATTGGATGGGTCATATCGTCGCTTACTTTTATTGTCACTTCCTTCGGTCTTGTAGAATTAAACGACTATAGGATTAAAAGTATTCGAATTTAACGTAAACTCACCTTGAATGAAAAAATATCTTAGTTTGTGTGTTAACCATTATTCCTTAAAGTAAATTATATGCAATCAGAAAGACAAGACTAATAGCAAAAATATTTTTGCAGTATGCAATAAACGTTATGTTTCGGCTTGCACAGAGTGGAGTATTTCGGGGATTCTCAGTACAAAATTAGTTTCTATCTGTTTCATGAAACTAAATTATGTAACTTTCTAAGTTGCCATAATAATTAATCTTTTTAAATTCGTTTTAACGAATTGTTTAAAGCTGTATCAATTAATTAATTTTAAACAATAAAAACAAAATTATTAATTATTTACACTATAAAAGATGTCTTTAGTTTCATTACACTTTATATAGAGTAAAAGATAAAATAATAGTATAGTAACCTACTTACTTTTCTGTAGACACGTAGGTATTGCTTAAACTACACACCATTCCATGAACTGAAATAACAACTTCATAATGACAACCACTTTCATTTGTAATGTATATATTTTTTTGGCTTGGAATTTCACTTTTTTTTAAATTTGCTGAAGCACCTGCTGTAAATAACTGCCAGTCCCACTTCTCTCCATTTTTTGCGTTTATCTTTGTGTACACAAAAATGTTTGTATTCAAAAGTGATGCAGTTCCAAATATCTCACTTTCAGTTGCCCATGTGCCTTCTTTTATCATATTTTTTAGTGACGTCCTACCTTAAATAAATCATTGGCTCGGTTGTTGTTCAATTCATTGTCCATATAATTGGACAACTATGTTTCTAACGTCCATGTGATAACCTTCACTGCCAGTAATTACGTAGGAAACTGCCCTAAACCAACAATTTCCGTCACCCACAATTTTCTTCACACCGTGTGGTTTTGCAAGTGCTAATTTATGACCGATTCTAATACATGTGCATTGTCCTTTCAAAGGACAGACCCAACACTTTCACTTTTCCATTTTCCACTCTACGTCAACCGGATCATAAAAAAAAATCACTTCACACCACTCACCAGAAACCTCCACAATCAGATTTATCATCATTTAGATTGTAGAAAATTTTCAAGTTTTTTACATGTTCTTTCTTTTCCTCACTTTGCCACTTTCATCTTGTAATATACAATACTCGTTTCTTAAAACTATGTTAACTGTAAATGGTCCCACTCCATGGAAGTTCAGTAAACATTAATTTATTTTTGAATTTTGTCACATTTTTTACCAAAACTCTACTCCAGGTTTATTTCCATTTTCTTTGTTATTGTATGTCTTTCGTCAAATTGCTTTTTCTGTTTAATCTGAGCTCTTCTGATATTTTTTAATTCTGCTTCATCAATTACTTTTTTCACTTCTAATATTTTTTGTAATTTTCTTTCCATTTCTTATTTTCTTCGACAATATCTTCCTCTACTTCTTGAACATCCGTTGTTTTTCAGCTACCTGAAGAGACTCCTCGTCTTCATCGGTTCAAATTATCTTCATCAACAAGGTCTAATGGTAAACTGTTCTCTGTTGTATAACATAAAAAAAGGTGAAAATCCTGTTGTTTTGTGTCTAGATGTTCTGTATGCAAATAATACACTCTCGAGAACATCAGGCCAGTTATTAATGTTTTCCATTAAAGTTCTTTTCAGTTTATCTTTTATTGTCCTATTTTGACGTTCTACTAATCCATTAGCATGTGGATGGTAGGGGTGATGTTAATCTTTGTTTTGTCCCCGTCAGTCTATGACAATTCTTTAGAAACTTCATTTACAAACTCGCGACCATTATCGGTAATTTGTATTTTAGGGCAACCATGTCTACATATAATTTCATAAATAAATTTAGCCACTTCAATGCCAGTCTTATTTTTAAGGGCTTTCGCCTCAGCCCACTTTGAAAAGTAGTCCTACTGCCACCACTATGTATTTTTTGCCCTGCACTTCTGGTAACTGCATAACATCTATTCCAATTTGTTCCATGACTCTCTTAGGAACAGGAATTGGCTTCATTTCGGGTACACAAGACACCCATGGAGGTGTAACTTTCTGACACACTTCACAATTTTTTACAAATCTGTCACCTTTAATTTTATATTTTTAAAGTAGTACCGTTGTGAAAGTATGTCCACAGTGCTATTAATTCCTCAATGTGCAGACATACCAATCGCTTGTTTGCTAGTATCAGCACCTTTGTGGGCTACGCCCATCAATTTTTTTTTTTTTATTATCGTCGTGAACAATTTCTATTAATTTTTCTGTACCTCTTAGCCTGTCACATTTACGATAAAACAGTTTATTGTCACGAATAACATAAAGTTTACATTGTCTCTTAAAGTTTCTACTTTGATACGATTTTGTACACTTTTCAGGAATTGCTCCAGTAATTAAAAACCTTTGTATATCCAGCAAAGGTTTTCGGTGTTATTCTCCTTCGAAAACCCTCATTTTAATTATCCCAACTGAGATCTGAATATGCAAACAAAATACGAACAACTGTCGAATATTAAGTAAGATACTTAAAAACACTGTAAACACAAATACTAATATAACACAACAACAAAAATAATAATATCGTTGATTTATAACAAAGCGGCGATGTTTAAAGACACGATTTAGCCGAACGTAGTCAACCACACTTTAAAAACGTCTCAGAGCGACTTGTTTTTACTTCCATATTCCTTAAGGAAATGGAAGTATGGTGATGGCAAAAAAAATCGTGTTCGAGATTATTGCAGATTCTGATTGTACTACACTCAAAACATGAAAAAAGTCGTTTTCCAAAAAGTGTCTGTGTGTGTGTCTGTCTGTAGATTTTTTTTCTATGGCAAACGATAACTGCCGCAAATTCAAACAGAATCAAATAATTTTTTGCATACAGCCCTGATTTGTAGAGTACTCAAGACTATTGTTTTTGGTGAAGATCGGTTAAGGGGAAGGGGTAGTTTACCAGCAACGTTTTTTTATCAAGCGTATTTTCTATGGCAAACGATAACAGCCGCAAATTCAAACAGAATCAAATAATTTTTTGCATGCTTCCCTGAATTGTAGAGGTCTCAAGGACTTTCGATTTTGGTGAAAGATCGGTTAAGGGGAAGGGGTAGTTTACCTGCAACCTTTTACGTTTTAACAACAGTAAAGTACTTGAAAATTCATTTAAACTTTTTGAACAATGGTAATTGTTAAAAATAAAATAATTTTGTTGCCAGGCAATAAAATTATAATTTTTTCATTTTAATGTAAATTATGTATGAGTTAATATCTTTATATATATAATTCTTCTGTACGTGTGTATGTCACTGAACTCCTCCATGTATAAAATAATATATCGTTCGTGTAATGTAATAACATATCTCAGTTATGTAATGTTTACGTTTCCATTTTATTATTATGCCTACAGCAATAAAAAGGCAGGTAAGACACACACACACACAATTCACGTTATTTCTGGCCTCACTCATGTTTATTTTCTTACATTTGCACGCTTTTTAAATGGAAAGTGCCGACACCCACACCAACATAATGCATGCAAGCCGAAAAAGTGTCCAGCGTGGATAGCGATTTGCTTCCTGTGGATCGCTGGGCGTAACTGCACGTGTTCACAGAGGAACGATTCATAAACAGACTTTTCGTCTTTAGGGAATGAACCCTCTGCAAGATGCTGAGGGTCCATAAGTGACTTCGGAGCGCTCCTTGTTTTCGCGTGTTTGTTCTGTGAAACATACACTGTAGATTCGCAGCTTTACTCTAAGCAACGCTCAATAGGAAATGTTGAAAATTTTCTACTTAATGGAGCACTACTTAATGGAGATCAATCATTAACTTATACAAGCCATTAATTTTATGCATATATTTTATATATATGTGTACAACGTTATCGGCAACAAAGAACTAGTTTTTGTTAAAATTCCTTCCCGGGATATTTGGCCGTAGTCCAATGTTTTCTACAAAACCAGACGTTTCGGCAATGCCATCGACTTCCATCATCAGTGAAAATCGAGTGCGATAACGTGAGGTGGTATACGTTAGTGACCACAGTACTGTGGTTAAGGCTGAAGCAGTTAAGAGGCTGAAGCAGTAAGTAGAAAGAAGTAGTTTCTATGGTAATATTTCATTTCGAAAATGATTTTAAATATAAATCTTAGAATATGGAAGTCATGTATGGTTCTCCATACCGATATTTTACTTCCATGTTCCTTAAGGAAATGGAAGTATGGTGATGGCAAAAAAAAATCGTGTTCGAGATTATTGCAGATTCTGATTGTACTACACTCAAAACATGAAAAACAGTCATTTTTCGAAAAGTGTCTGTGTGTCTGTAGATTTTTTTTCTATGGCAAACGATAACAGCCGAAAATTCAAACTGAATCAAATAATTTTTTGCATACAGCCCTAAAGTATAGAGTTCTCAAGACCTATTGATTTTGGTGAAGATCGGTTAAGGGAAAGGGGTAGTTTACCTGCTACGTTTTATGTTTTAAAAGGGTATTTTCTATGGCAAACGATAAGAGCCGCAAATTCAAAAGAATCAAATAATATTGTGCATACAGCCCTGAATTGTAGAGATCTCAAGACCTATTGTGTTTGGTGAAGATCGGTTAAGGGAAAGGGGTAGTTTACCTGCAACGTTTTATGTTTTAACAAGGGTATTTTCTATGGCAAACGATAACAGCCGCAAATTCAAACAGAATCAACTGCTCTTTTTGCAAACAGCCCTAAATTGTAGAGATCTCAAGACCTATAATTTTTGGTGAAGATCGGTTAAGGGAAAGGGGTAGTTTACCTGCAACGTTTTGTTTTAACAAGGGTAAATTTTTTATGACGAACGATAACTGCCGTACATTAAAACAGAATCAACTACTCTTCTGCATACCTTTTTGAATTATACAGAACTCAAAGTCTGTTGATTTTGTTGAAGATCGGTTAAGGGAAAGGGGTAGTTTACCCCTTTATGTTTTAACAAGGGTTATTTTTTACTTCCATATTCCTTAAGGAATGGAAGTATGGTGATGGCAAAAAAAAATCGTGTTCGAGATTATTGCAGATTCTGATTCTACTACACTCAAAACATGAAAAAAGTCGTTTTCCGAAAAGTGTCTATGTGTGTGTCTGTCTGTCTGTCTGTCTGTCTGTGTGTCTGTCTGTAGATTTTTTTTCTATGGCAAACGATAACTGCCGCAAAATTCAAACAGAATCAAATAATTTTTTGCATACAGCCCTGATTTGCAGAGCACTCGCGACCTATTGTTTTTGGTGAAGATCGGTTGAGGTAAAGGGGTAGTTTACCCTGCAACGGTTTTTTTTTAGCAAGGGTAATTTTGTTTGTTTGGCAAACGATAACAGCCGCAAATTCAAACAGAATCAAATAATGTTTCGCATACAGCCCTGAATTGTAGAGTTCTAAAGATCTGCTGATTTTGGTGAAGATCGGTTAAGGGAAAGGGGTAGTTTACCTGTAACGTTTTATGTTTTAACAAGGGTATTTCCTATGGCAAACGATAACAGCCGCAAATTCAAACAGAATCAAAAGATTATTTGCATACAGCCCTAAATTGTAGAGTTCTCAAGACCTATTGTTTTTGGTGAAGTTCGGTTGAGGGAAAGGGGTAGTTTACCTGCAACATTTTTTTAACAAGGGTATTTTCTATGGCAAACGATAACAGCCGCAAATTCAAACAGAATCAAATAATGTTTTGCATACAGCCCTGATTTGTAGAGTACTCAAGACCTATTGTTTTTGGTGAAGATCGGTTAAGGGGAAGGGGTAGTTTACCCTGCAACGTTTTTTATCAAGCGTATTTTCTATGGCAAACGATAACAGCCGCAAATTCAAACAGAATCAAATAAATTTTTGCATACGTCCCTGAATTGTAGAGCTCTCAATGACTTTCGATTTTGGTGAAGATCGGTTAAGGGGAAGGGGTAGTTTACCTGCAACCTTTTACGTTTTAACAAGAGTAAAGTACTTGAAAATTTATTTAAACTTTTTGAAACAATGGTAATTGTTAAAAATAAAATAATTTTGTTGCCAGGCAATAAAATTATAATTTTTTTCATTTTAATGTAATATAATATTTTTCATTTAATACAGCAATAAAAAGGCAGGTAAGACACAGCCTGGCTGTTTGGCTGAAAATGATTTTAAATATAAATCTTAGAATATGGAAGTCATGTATGGTTCTCCATACCGATATTTATATGACGAACAATAACTGCCGTAAATTCAAACAGAATCAACTACGTTTTTGCATACCTTTTTGAACTAAAGAGAACTCAAGTTCTGTTGATTTTGTTGACGATCGGTCAAGGGAAAGGGGTAGTTTATCACCAAAGCTTTATGTTTTAAAAAGGGTAATTTTTTTATGACGAACGATAACTGCCGCACATTCAAACAGAATCAAATATTTTTTTGCATGCATCCCTGCATTGTAGAGGACTGAAGGTCTATTGATTTTGGAGAAGATCGGTTAAGAGAAAGGGGTAGTTTACCTGAAACATTTTATGATTTAACAAGAGTAAACTACTGAATTTTTATAAATAAATTATCCTGATAAGAAGCTCATAATCCACTGTAGAAATGTAGATGAAATATCTATAAATGAAGAGGTTAGGTGAACAGGGTGGGGGTAATTTTCTATTATTAAAAATTATAGTTGAAGGTGGAGGGGAGAATTTTTTATATGTGTACTATGTTATCGGCAACAAAGAAGTAGTTTTTTGTTAAAATTGCTTCCCGGTTTAGCCGTAGTCCAATGTTTTCTGTAAAACCAGACTTTTCGGCAGTGCCATCGACTGCCATCATCAGTGAAAATTGAGTGCGAAAACGTGAGGTGGTATACGTTAGTGACCACAGTACTGTGGTTAATACTGAAGCAATAAGTAGAAAGACGTAGTTTCTATGGAAATATTTCATTTCAATAAAATCATATTTAAAATATGATTTTAAATATAAATCTTAGAACATGGAAGTCATGTATGGTTCTCCATACCGATATTTTTTTTTTGCAATGCAATGCTTTTCCACACGTTACAATTCGTCAACGTACATGTACACAGAGACAGCGGAAACCAGCTACCAGGGCCTCCTTACCTCTGATGTCATAAGCCAGTGACGTCATTTGATCAACTCAGACTGGTGACCAACTCAGACCGTTACAACAACTAAAACAAATATAAAAGAAAAAGAATTGTCATTGGAGGACATATTTGATTTTATGAAAATAATTTCAGTAAAGTGAATAGCAATTTCAATACCAAATTTGATGAACTTAAAATTGACATTCATGAAGTACAAATTATGTGTGAAAGTAACTTTAACAAATTGAAATATGAATTAAATGAAACATTGAGTCATTCATTAAAAAATATGAATATTAGAATTAAGAAAGTAGAGAGTAGTATGACAGAAAAAATCGATAAACAACAGGAGGTAACTGGAAATTTTGAATGTAAAACAAATGAGAATTATAATGATATGTGTAAAAACATGGTAGTAGAGAATAAGGAGATTAATGTTGAGAGTGATAAGGAAGATTTTGTTGAAGTAGAGTTTAGTAATGAAGTGTTGTTAGCAAATGCCGATGAGAATGAGAGAGAGCGTGAAGACAGTTTAAATGTAGAGTATAAAAAGAGGGCAAATTTTTCTTGTGAGACAGGTGAAGAAAAGCTTCACCAGTATTGTTGGAGGACAAAGGTTCCTCGCTAGTTTTTGTAGAAGACAAAAGGTCTTTAAAATGTCAAAGAAATTATTTGTGTTTATCTGGTAAAGCCAGATGTTGTAGTAACAAAGTGGTGCCCTCTGCATGGAGTGTTGTGAGAAATATTGTAATGAGAGAAATAGAGAGAGAGAAATAGAAATATTTAAGTTGAATAGAGATTATGAAATATTAGTACAGAGTTTATGCATTGAGAGAGAGGAAAAAATTGACTTACCTTGTAAAATAGAGATTGATAATTATTTTGAGGATACCTGTATAAATAATAATAACTTACCTGATGCTTCAATGAGTATAGTAAACGAATATGATGAGAAAATAAAATTACTTGAGGTTGTATAAAAAACACTTACAGAGACAGAATTGAAATCACAAATGTAGACTGGTTTTATGAATTAATAGGTAATAATGGTATGAAATATTATGTTGATAAGGGTTATTACACAAATGATAGTCATATGTTGTGTATCAATGAAATTGAAATGTGTTATGTGCAGAAAAGACTAATTTTTGATGATGGAGGTTAAATATAAACTCAATGAATGGATGTTTTAAACATTTTAGTTTAGGGTTATGACCTTGCTGAATTTGGAAACGAAGTGTGGTAAAATTGAACAACTAATGATGAAGATTTGTAAATAAATTCTAGTGAAATTGATTGTGTTTGTATTGTAAAATGTTTCATGTAACCATGTGTGTATGGAGTAGAAATTGATTTTAATAATAATATTATTTTATTTTGTTAATTAACAATAATAATTAACAGGAGGTATTAATGAATTTAATTTTGCATTGTGTGTTTATATTCAAAGTGCTTTAAATAATACAACTAAAGCTAAACTGTTTTGAGTGGAGGTTATTAAAATAATTTTCAAGTTAAACAAATAATTTAAAAAGGTCAGTTTTATTAATGAAGCAAAATTAATTTGGATCTGAATGGTAACAGATAATAATTGATAAATATGTTAACATCAAAAGATTTAGAAAAACCCAAATAATTGAAGGAAGTATATATGTCAGTATATGATGTAACCATGAATGTTGAAACTGAGAGTGTTTATAACACCAGTCTGGCAGACAACTGTTAATGTAAACAGGTGTGTTGTGTGTTGTGACTAATGTCTACAGTCATGTTGAATTGACAATAACAGAGATGTTGTATTCTGCTGAATCATTGCCAGCAGTGAAACCTATTATGAAACAAAAGAAATGTAAGATGTGTTGAAATGGAGGTAGCCTTTTATTGTAATGCAATTAATATTTTGCTTTGAATAAATAAGATTGAAATACTGTAACTTAGAGTTTTGAGGAATTAAAATGAAACTAAATTCGTAATTAAACAAATTGAAAAGATGACTTTAAATTGTAGTGGTAGCGGGTAGATGCTCCCCACTTGTCCCAGTGGGGTTCGTCTACTTCAGAGACGTGCCCCTGCCCACGCGAGCCTTGGTTTTCTCCATTTATCCTTATTTTTGGAGGAAGCTTTGTCCTTACCTTTAGTCCTAGTTCTTGACCTTTTAATGATCCTTACCCTTTTTATCTTCCCGATTTTCCTAACCCTCCCCTTAGAGAAAACATAAACAATAGTTACATAAATTGGCACACTTTTTTGGACCTTGATTGCTTTAGTTCTAAACAATGAATTAGGGCAATCAAAATTAAATAAACTGGTGTTATTTATGAATTGCAAACTCATCCCTTAATTAGGTAGGTAGTGGAGAAGTTTTGTGGCTGAGTAAACAAACTAAGATAACAAATTTTCTGTATAGTCTAATAGGATTATGGCCTATAGAGATGGGGTCGTAGATTAATGGTTGTGGTTTGTTTTGCAATTTTTACTATGATTCTGTACATATAAAGCATAACCTATTCACGGGTAGTTGGAGAAAAAAATAATTTGTGAAAATATTTTAAAGTAAAAGCTATGTAACCAAAAGGTTTAATTATTATTTTGTGGTACCTGCTATGCTAGGTTAGGAGTAGAGATAAATGGTATTTAGAATGTGATTGTGGAGGAATGTAAAGAGAGATTTGAAACAAATGATGTAATGTTTGTAAAATTTATTGAAATACTAAGGAGAAATTAAACATTAAACCACGTAGAATCATTTTGAAAAATGCAATTAAAGTAACTAAAATTGTTTTGAAAGCATGAAGAGATTAAATTATATTGGGGGGTAAGTACCCATGATTTTAGTAGAGTTCAGGGGGGTTGTGGCGCCATATCCTCACTGATCCTCTTAGGTTTTAGGCAATAAGAGTTTGTATGCTTCGGCATCCAATCTCTTATTGGGGGGGGGGTATTGTAACGGTACAGAATTGTGTGCCGCCCCAGTTTTAATTTTATTTTATATCAATTCAGTTTTAATCTTCAAATTGTCAGTATTAACCTGTTAGGTGCCCCAGTAACCAGCAACACAATGTTAGCATAAACAAGGATGTCTAGACGTATTGCGTAACTGCCCCAGCAGCAGTCCTTGTGAAACACAGTAAGCAGATTGTCACCACAGAAGCAACAGCCAACAGTAGTAAGCAGCAGCATACAGTACAGTTCGTTCATTGAAAATAGTGGCCTCGGGCGTGCAAGATAGGCCTGAAGCAAAAGGGCCTATCTAATAAAAAACATAAAAAGTGTTCCATGCAATTTATGGCAGTACGGTCACATAGAAAAACGTAAGTGCCCAGGAGAAATTTTTAAAGTCGGCTATATAAAAAATATATCAACTTACACATTTTTAAAGTTTTAAAGTAATGAGGTGAAGTAAGTAAATAACGACATAATAAGTTAAACGAAAACAGTTAACGTGAGTGCGGTAGAACGAAATAACCCTATGTATGATTATTGTGGTAAAATGAATAAACTAAAATTTTATGGTTATTACACACAGAATAGCCATATGATGTGCGTAAATAAAATTGAAAAATGTTATGTGAAACCCAGACTATTATTCGATGATGTAGGCCGAACATAAACTTAATAAATGGACATTTTAAATATTTTGATTTATGGTTCTGACCTTGCTGCTTTTGGAAATGAAGTGTGATAAAATTGAATAATTAATGATGAAGGATTGTAAATAATTGATAGTGAAATTAATTGTGTGTATTGTAAAATGTTAGGTAAACAATGTGTGTATGTAGTGGAAATTGTTGTGATAATAATAATAATATTTTTGCAGTCTAAATAAATAACAAAAATAATTTTGAAGAGGATAACAAAGGAATTGTAATTATTGTAATTGGTGAAAGTAACTAAAAATGTTGTGTTTCAATAATTAATTTAATTAAAATAATTTGAGATGTTTAAATATTTTTGATTGATTTAAATGTTATATAATTGAATTTTTCTAATAAGTTTAAATTATTTTATGAGATGTGAATTTGATAGTAATAAATAAATAAATGTTAAATTATTGAGTATGAAATAACATTGTTGTTAAAATTTGCAGAAGATACAGGGTGTTTGGTGTTTATATTTGTGTGTTATGACAGGGTATGAGCAATGTACTGCAAGTATAAAATTTATAATACCAATTAGATAGAGTAAAATGTTTACAGGTGTGAAAAGATTTTGATTAAATGATGAAACTAATTTGAGATAATTGTACTAAATAGAAACCATAGTCAGAAGGTAATAATAACTGAAAAATGAGATAAAATAAATGTTAATAATAATTTTGAAATTTGTGAGGAATATAATTGTAGTAAGTGATAAATAATTTAAATGATGATAGATAAAAGAGGTAATAAAAATTAAAGTAATAATGTTTATAATTTTCTGTATAAATTATTTAAAAGAGAATTGTTTGTGTAATGTAAATGTAACGATGCTAATGATCGAGGGTAATGCCTATTTGTTTATTATGTTATGTAATGTTTTTATACAAGATATGTGGGTAAATTTTGGGGGGGTTGAGTGGTGTTAATAGAAGTGCTATACTTAGGGAGTGCAGAAACTGCAAAGGTAGATGGGTTAGTTTAGTTATTAAGTGGCTAGTACGGTGGGGGCATGTGCCACCGTAGGTAGCGATAAGGGTTGGGGGTAACAGAGAGTGTTACCTCCATCGGAGGCCAAAATGGTGTAAAATACACGGCACACCCTTGTATAAAATTTTATATTATATCCTGATAGATTGCCGTGCCGTGTATAATAATGACTTAGAGAACATGCTTGAAATTAGAGTTGATTTCCCCGACTTTTCGGGCGATTACTGCCTTACCAGCACTAATCGTGGTTTTGGCTAGCGGTCAGCTATGGCCATAAATTAAGAACCTTGACCATAGCTGATTTGAAATTGGTTTATATTTGAAATTGATGGGGGGGTGAATTTAGGGGAAATCCCCGGAACTATGGAACAGCGGCTACCACTCTGTTTGAGTAGGAACAGCAAGGCCAGGTGGTAGACCCGTTTTAAGGGCGTATAAATTTGTAACATGGATATGATGATATCTAAATAATATTAAAATGTAACGCTGAAGCAAGGACACGAAGATGATAAATTCCTCCACCAATGCCGTCCTTGTGGAAACAAATGGGCGCAACAGTCCACCAGAAAAAGCAATAGTGTGTGTGGCAGGGTGGTTGCTCAGGGGAGCAACGAATTAAAATATTGTAACTTAACAATGACAACTCGCTTTTGAAGTAATTAAATAACTGTTTGATTTGAGTAAATGGATACAGTAGATGTTTATTATATTTTGGTTATCATGTTCTAGTAGGTCATTAATCTTGTTAGGTTAGAGTGTAATAATTATAAACATGTGTTATGTATTTTTTGTTATATAATTTTGTGTAGCATTTTTGAACAAAGGTCATTCACCTCGCTAAGAAAATCAGCTGATCTGCTGTAGAATATCACTTATAAATTGTTTGCAAATTTCCAAGGTAACTAATGTTTAAATATAATGATTTTAATGTGTTAAAAGATTTTGATTTAAATGATGGAAGTAATTTGATATAGTTAAGAATTTTAAATGATTTGTAAAAGATAGTAGATGAGAGATTTTGGGTGATTAATATTTGGTTGGGACATGTAGATCAGTCCATGTTGAATTTAAAGGGGTACTAGAGAGAATAAGTATTGTTGTGAATAAAGGTAAGATAGAATTTGAGATGTAATAGTGACACAGTAGCTATGGGGAAAATATGTAGAGTATTGATTGATATATTGATGTAATAAGTAAGTGGAGATATTTTGTAAATGAGAGTATTGTATTGGGAGAGTAATTAGAGTTGATGGGAATTTTGTAAGAGGGGGTGGTGTGGTAGGAGTCCACAACGAAAGGGTTGGGACGGGAAGGGACCGTTTAGCGCCGGAAAGGGTTGCCTAGGTAGAATCCAGGGACCAGATAAGGGAATGAGCTTTGGGGGGGGGGGCACACATCCTGAGTACAAAGGGGTAGAGAGTATTTTTTTTATTAGAGTAGAATGATGCGAATTGAGTTGAGTAGTAAGTTGGGTTTAGAGGTTGTTTGATAGATATTTTTGATAGAGATGGGTGTCATATTAGTTAAAGCTGTTAGTGATATTAGAGTCAGAGAGGAATTAAGAGTACAGTAAACCCTCGATTTAACGGACTAATTGGGGCTGAGGGGTGTCCGTTAAATCGAAAGTCCGTTAAATCGCAAATTTTGTTTTTTGAGGATATATTTAAGTCAAATAGGCCTATAACACTTGAAATTTTAATACTATTAATATCATGCAAATACCGTATTGTTCTGAATACAAGCCGCACTTTTTCTCCTAAAAACATGGTCGCTAATTTGGCCTGCGTCTTGCATTCGCGCGCTAACGAAATTCGAAGTTATACCTGACTTCTGGCGGGACGAACGCTTTTGGTATCTATGAGTTGTTTACTGCGTAAGCAACAGCAGTTTGCCTGGCTGTTGTTAACTCTGGCATTATGATTTATGACTGCAACCGTACGTTTTAACAGCAAACTGAACAAAGAATAGGAAGAAAAAGTGTAAGTGCGTGCGCACGCGCGCGTGCTCGCACCCTTCTGTAGGCAGCAAGACAAAGGATGAGTAGAGGGGGTGTGAATAACATGTTTCTAAATAACGGGTAAACTGCCAGTGTGGTTTTCTATTGTAACAGCGACAACATCGCTTATCTGTATTTTAATACGTACTATTAATATCATGCAAATACAATGTTATGTACACACCTTTATTTATTCTGGATAAAAGCATCAAGAGTCAGTTGTTTTCCACTAGAATGTTGCTTCTTTATTATTAAAGATCTAAACTGTCTAAAATGGTCATAATAAGCACACACTTCCGGATCTGAAGACTCCCCAATGTACGCGATAATTTCGTCCATGCTGTTTCTTATCGCTGATAATTTAGGGCCTCCTGTAACAGATGTTTCTTCATCGTTATCATCTCCATCTTCCCACATGTTAATCTATTTGTGATGCCATGTCGTTTACAAAAACGCCAAAGCCACCCATCACTCGCCTGAAATTGGATACCAATATGTTTCGCCAGTTTATCAGCAGCAGCCCGCAACTCCACACTACGAACAACGACGCCACTAGAACGTTGTTGAATAAACCACTTGTACACAGCATCCTCTAATTGTTTGTGTTTGGCTAATTTAATGTGTTTTCTTTCTCCCTCATTCTTCGAACTATCAACACTGTACTTTAGCGAAAACTGAATAAGTTTATCTTTATTCTTTCAAATGTCTGAAACGGTTTGTTTCTTTACACCGTACACTTCACAAACATGTGCAACAGACGCGCCACCTTCAAGTTTACTTATTAGTTCAAGCTTTTGCTTTATACTCAAGTTCACACGTTTTTTCGTAACGCCAGACATACTTATGCTGTAATTCACTAATAAAGTAATGGACCTTGCTGTAACAACGCAAGTACAAACTCGTTAAGACTCTCTATTTAACACGTGCAAGGTTCGTACTATAGAAACACATGTAGCGTACACGCTGTGTTCTCTGAATAAACTGATGCGACGCTGTACAAATGTGAACTGCGCGTGCATACTAATTATCACGAAAATAGCCGAATATTCAAGAGTGAAAATGCGTTGCTATGGTTATGAACTACCACCAAATTTACATCACAACCATGGACTTCAAAAACTTAATCGTGATTTTTTCATGTCAAAATTTTTTTTTAACATGATAATGTTTTTAGGCTGGGGGTCATTCCACAAAATGCGTGATGCAAAATGTGTAACGTCATCGAAAAATGTAACGCTCCAGGTGACGTTAGTAATAAATAAATTTGGTCACAGTGAAATAAGATGCATATCAGTGTATATTGTCAGTGTTAGTCGTCGTGATGTCTTCCACTGAACGTGTGTGATGCCTGCGTCAACGACAACGCAAAGACGGGGATCGTGAAGAATTAAATGAATTCTTATCTCCGTTCTCATCAAATACAATTGGAGATGAGAAAATTTGCGTGTTTCAAAACAAGAAACGAAAGAATGCTGCGATAGCCAAGCAACATCGCCAGAACAGGAGAGTCTGCAGTTTATGCACATTATACGTTTCAAAAGCCTAAAAACATTTTTTTTTTTTTTTTTTTTTTTTGGTCTGTTAAATTCTGTCCGTTAAATCCGAAGTCCGTTAAATCGAGGTCCGTTAAATCGAGGGTTTACTGTATATATAAATGCCAAGTTGTGAATCAAGTTATTATGAGTAATTAAATCACCCAAACTAATTGAGATTGAGAATGTTAAAGAAAGAGAGTCATGGTAAAAATATAAAATTAATGGAAACAAGTGACAAATATTAATAGAATTTGAGAATAATGTAAAGGTGTAAAATGTGTAATTTTGAGTAATTTAAATGTCAACTTTATTGTTAATTATAATAATACTATGTTAATTTTAAAGGTCACATTTTATTATGTTGTTGTGTTTGAAGATAGAATTTTAAAGATTTTTAATGTATTTTATGATGTAGCCTATGTATAATCTATGTAGGTCAAGGTTGTTGACTTGACCCAGTTTGATCAGCTGATGGTTGATGTTATAAACTAGACCAGTTTTGGCAATGAAGTGATGCAAATTTTGTTGTTTGATTGATTTAAATAATTTTAAATTTTCTGAATGTTGAGAAAAATATATTTTCATAAATTTAAATTTTTTTTGAAAAAAAAATTTGATTTTCTGTGCCTGCCGTCTAATTGATGTTTTGAGTTTTAAGTGTATTATTGTTTAGGTGTATTACTAGTGTTTTTTATTGAATTGTATTGTTTAGTATGTATGTCTAATCCAATTGATTTTAGAAGGTCACTTAAATGAGTTTGATTTAATGATAAATATTTTGAATTTGAAAAATGTATTATAAGAGTATATGTATGCGCCCAGTATTGCTGAAGGCGACCCAGTGTGCATGGTAAGAGGGAAATATCGGTTGAGGATCTGGCATTGAATAAGACCAGGGATGTGGAGTTTGGGGGATAGCATGTTAGAAGGTTAGGTGCGCTGTGGTGCGTATCTGTTCGATTTTATGGTGTTGGGATCTCGAATAGAGAAGTCCAGTAATCTCGTTCAGGTGCGGCCATAGTCTCCGAGCCAGGGGGGTAGTTTACCCATGATGTATAAGAACTAAGGGGGGGTTGTTGGTACCATATCCTCACCGATCCTCTTAGGGTTTAGCAATGAGATTTCTTCTGTTTCGGCAGAAGATCTCTCATTGGGGGGGGGGGAATTGTAACGGGGCTAAAAGGGAGGGGTTTTATTTTATTAAATATTTGCAACAATTTATTTCATATGCGTGGCCAGTCCCTGGTTGAATCTAGATCGTTGCGAACAAAGAAACGGTGATGAAACAATTGCAATGGAATGTGCGGGTTGAAGATTCTTAGAACTTTGCGATTGTGTGACACACACACACAAACGTGCAACCACCAGCAGATGCGCAAACGACACCGAGTGGCGTAAAACAACATGGCTAGAAGAAGAATTTTGCTAAACATGTGGTCTCAACACGACGGAAACGAAATTAAGTCCTGCCCACATTTGTGACGTCGACCAGTGAACACTAAATTTCGTCGACGTCCAACACACGAAAATCGAAAATCCCATGTGTCATGTGTGCAGCTACCAAGACTTTGAGAACGAAGGCTGTGTACAACGACGAAATTGGTTAGCAGCCAAGGCAGTGAGGTCCGGTCTCGTGTATCGGCAGTCGACTCCCAGAATAGACCGTGCACGGTCGTTTCAATTGTCTACCCGGGTAAAATAATGTCGGCCGACAGTAATAGTATGCTTAAATAACAAAAAATGTAATTTAAAAGAACAGTGAAATAACCAGTGGTGAAGTATAACTTTAAAAAATCAATGAAACGGTAATATATTTTTTTGAAAAGAAATCGAGTGCGGGACGCGCCATGCGGTTACAGGAGGATGCCAGGGTAACTAATTGTATCCAACACAAAATTATTACAATCATGTAAAAAAGGGGTTTTTAAAGTAATTATATATAACAGGGGTTTCGTATGAATGAGTGGATGGGCAATCTGGGTCGCTTTTAATAGGTTTACAACTATATTAGAATAAGAAATGATTACGCAAAGGTATGTAATGTAGTGTCTGTCTTTTAAAAGGAGAAAATGAGCTGTAATATGTGATTTGAAGGAGGCTGAGTAGAGAGTGTGTATTTAAAGAAAGAAAAGAAATGCAATTAAATTAGATTTGTTTCAAATGAAAAGCGAGTTGAGTACATTATTCAGATAACCTGAAGGTCATACTTGTATGTCGCAGTTTCGTGCAACAAACTTTGGACTGAGAGGTAAGTTTTAAAATGAATAAAATTTTAATAATTAAATGTGATTAAAACACAATAGCACAGTTGGCGCTGCGAACAGGGACTCTAGTAGTATTTTATTATTTGCAGTAACTTATAGTGTTTCAACATGGGCATTGTATCTTCCATGACAGATGTTATCATGTATCAAGTTCTATGTTGTCTCCGACCAATACTTCGCCTTGAACAAGTTCTTAAATTTTTGGTAGTCCGTGATTTCACTCCTATTTGCCATCCACCAATTGTCGGTCATCTCTCTGAAAGACTCATCCAATAGTTCCCGGTTGTCACTCCATCTATTTCCACGATGTTTAGTAAAATATTCTTCAATCCTGGCCAGAAACTCCATAGGTTTTCTTTTATATTGGCGAAAATTCAGCCATTCTCTATTTTCATTAACAGGGATACCAGTAATGTTGGTGGGCCGATTCCGAATTAATTCGATCTCTTCTTGGCTCTGCCGTACTTGACCGGTTATATTAGTCATGGCAACTTCAATACCGTCACACCTTTCCGTGACTTGGTTCCGTACCTTCCCTAATTCTTCCTGTGTTTCTCTTCGATTTTCTTCCAATTTCTTTCAATTATGTTCGATATTAGTTATTTTGGTATTTACTTCTTTCTTAAGACCCTGTACTTCCCGCTCAGTCTGGCTACATCTTTCGTCAACTTCCATAATTTGTTTTATTCCTATTGTTTCTTCTTCTAATTTCTTGTTTGTGGATTCATTATTATCGTTGATTTCCTTGCTCAACTCTTCTTTCAATAACTCTATCCTTTCGTCTAACTTGTTCATATTTTCCTGGTTAACCTCCCTCAATTCTTCTCTTAATAGTTGGTTATCCTCTTTCAATTCTTCCAACTTCTCCCCCCATCTTTTCTTCCATCTTCTTATTATTTTCCTCCATCTTCTCTTCCATCTTCTTACTATTCTCCCTTAACTCTTCCTTCAACTGTTGGTTGTTACTTTCCATCTTCTTACTATTCTCCCTTAACTCTTCCTTCAACTGTTGGTTGTCACTTTCCATCTTCTTACTAGTCTCCCTTAACTCTTCCCTTAACTGTTGGTTGTCACCTTCCATCTTCTTACTAGTTTCATCAATTTTCTTATTCGTATTTTCTGTTTTATTACCCAATTCTTCCTTTAAGGATTGGTTGTCTTCTTTCCTTTCCTTACTCAATTCTTCCCTCAATGATTTGTTGTCCTCTCTTATAAGTTTTAACAGGTCTTGTAAGCTCATGCTCTCCGTTGATGTGTGGTTTTCAGGTTGTTTCTCCTGTTGTGCGGGTTGATTCGGTTCCGCAGGAGGTAACCTTCCTTCTATATCTTCGCCGGAGTTGCCTCTTTGTCGTCCATATCGATCTCTTCGATCTCTTTTTCAGCTTCTTACGCCCTTTTCTTTGATATTGCTCGTTTCAGCATTTTTATTACCCTTCCTGACTTTATAACAGCTGCCGGCTAAAATTAGGAATTGGGCAGATTATTCTTATCTTTTATGGCCTATCAATCACTAATTAAAGCCCCTTAAGTTGGACGCCAATTTTGTAACAATCTCTTAATTTCGGAGTTACAAAAAATTATAATAAAAAAATTTGTTTGAAAAAATTTTATTTTTTATTCTTTATTTAGTTATTTATTATTAATTATTTCTTATGTATTCATGTAATTTTTATTTCTTTTAATTATTAATTTAATCAATTTATTCGCTTAGAATAACCAGAATTGTTTTTCAGCGTTAATAAGATTATCTCCTGTAATAATCGATTAGCGGTCCTTTGTTATTCTAAGTGTGTACTCCTTTAACGTGGTTAATTTCTGCTTTTCTTGTAGTCCAGGTATCAAATATTATTTAATATTCTTCTGTTTATATAATTACAAATAAATAGAACCCAAAATTATAAAATTCAATGATTTTATTAACATAATAATAAATGATCGATTTTGAATCGATTAGCCAATCGACAAATTAGACTCGTTTCTCAGGGCGAGTAAATTCCATATATAAAATATTAATATTAATTTGTGGATTCTTTGAACTGTTATTATAATAGTCAGAGAAAAAGAGCAAAGCTGAAAAGTATAATGCGTACAATAAAAACTGCTTAAATATCTAAAAGTACAAAATATTATTGAATAGACAATGTTAGTAAGATAAATTTATCGAACCCAAACTGGTGATGCTGTTCTGCCGACACCGCACAGCCTTATGGGAATAGTCCAAAATGGCCGCCTCGTGCTGAACGTAAACGGAGCGTCCTCACTACAGAATTCTTCCAAATAAATGTTGGTTATTTTTGTATTCCTTTTCCAAGTAGTAGTGGTTAATAATTCTTCATCACTGTGTAATTATTCGGGAGTTGTGGTCAGTTGTCCGGTACGGCAATCAGTGTTAAATGTGTTCTTGTTCCAATGGAGGTGAAACGTTACAATGTCCAATTCTGTGTCAATACTATTTTTAGTTCACGTTCATATATTGTTCGATTATTTGGATTACGTGATCACATCTTCATAAATCACTTAGTTTGGTTGATTCCAGGTTAACTTGGTGTTCATTAATTATATTTTTACACTTCTCTGTGTTAACATTTATAGGTTTGGTTAATTCAAAAAATATCTTCTCTCATTTTAAATGAATTGGTTTGTCTGAGCTCATTCGAAGTGTCCGTCTCAACGTATAACAACCAACTAACTCCTTCTTCCTCTATACAATCAGTTCTGGCTGAATTAATATTATATCTACATAGTTTTAAACAGATGACATTTCCGCCTAAATAATTGACTTTTACATTATATGATTAATTACATTTTTACTATTATTTAATTTTATTAAATACTAATTACATAATTACTTTCCTTAATTAATTCTGCGTTATTTAATACCAAACATGATATACCTTATAGTATTTTTAACTCAAAAAGTCAAATTTACAGTATATTAGAAGGTAGGCCTTAACTGTACTTCCTGTCACCTCAAATGGTTTACAATTTCTATTGTGTTCTAGTTATCATTGAGCAAGATCACTAATTGAAATAAAATGTTTATTTTAATTTAATTCTTTGTAATTTTATGATTTGGGTTAATTAATTTACATATTATCTTTAATTTAGGCTTTCCTCTAATATTCCAGTGTTATTACCCTTGCATTTTTTCTAATAATATCTTATACCTTTTTTCAATACCTTTACAAAGTATTGTTACAGTTATAATATACAATAATTGATTTACATTATATAATTTTCTTCAATTTAATTAATTTCCTTTACTTAATTACTAATTACAAGGTTTGTAAGATTTACCATTTGGCCTAAATTTTATGTTAGTTCATTTACAATGTTTATTATTATTCCAGCGTGCTAATACCCTTTCTGACATAGTATTCTTATAAAATCTTAACTAAATTGCACTCCTCTAATTACAGTAAGGTTTATTATTAATTAACATCATTAAACATAATAAATATTTTATAACAAAAAAAAAAAAATTTTATCCATTCTCAAACATTTAAGCCTTGAGTTCAATGAACTACTAATGAAACAAAACACATCTGTTTTTTCATCATTTAAATTATTCCTTAAAATTAATTTTCATGCAGTCCTTGCGTTTTTTGTTTTATTATAAGGATTTACCCTTGATCACTCCACTATTTATTGTATACTCTTATATTATTTTTTGTCATTTTGTCTGGTATTGTATTATAAAGAATTTCACTTATATTATGAGATCATCAGGATTCACTTTTCATTATAAAGTTAAATTGCATTGGTACATTTTTACATTTATATCTAGAACCTTTACTTAAACATATTTTATATTTACTCATATTTTATTGCATTGTACTTTTCCTATTTATTTTCATATTTTTTGGAAGTTTTTTAATGTTATTACTTGTGATTGTTTTTCTAACAGTTGTTCATTTATTTTGGATGTTTGTCTATACTGGGCATTTCCTGACCTGCTCCTATACTACCTGGGTCTAATTACTTTATACATTGGCCTATCATTATTTTTCTATAATTTCTTATATATATTGCATGGTTTATTTTAATTATTTTATCTCTCCTAACTATTATTTCACTACTTTGTGGTCCTTGACTAATTTTTATAGTGGTGTAACAGTACATAGAGACCCAATACTGTAATTATGGGATCTGAGGGTATTTTTTCAATGTTTTATTGTATAATTATCAAATACAGAATGGTTAGGTCCATTGTCCCTATTGTAAAGTAAAAATGGTTGTGGAGTTTGTTTAAATTGTTAATTAGTGTTATTTGTGTAATATATGTCAAAATGTAACTTCTCTTATCATTTACGGGTAAACCGTATTTCGCTCTGCTGCATTCAAATGTTGCCGCCTCGCCACCTGATTGGCGCACGGCTTTCTGCAGTGTTGACTCGGCTAGCGTTTCGCTTTAACGCTTTCACTTCAATAATTCTTAGTTGTTATTATAAATTAATTGAATCAAACATACAGAATTGCAGATTGAGAACATTTATTAACTCTTTGGAAGATTTCAATTACTTCATGATACATCACATTCGTTTTCTGCACCGGCTATTACACTTGTTCGGTTGGTACTTGCTCAGTTTGTATACATAGCGTCTTTAACGTTAGTTTACAGTTATATATGGTTTTTCTCAGGGGTGTTAAAAAGTCCTTTCGGCTACAGAAATATATACTTACGGCTAACACACACAAAGTTATAACAATTCTTAATCCTAGTTACATAAACAAATTAATATCTCATTATATTCAATTAAGTAATTACCAATGAAAACTTATAAAGAAATTGTGGGTTAGTTTTCGTTTGTCAAATTTATTTATCAAAGGGTTCGTCAATTATTTATTATATTTTACTTTTAATAATTGCTAATCGATTAAAGTTTAAATAGTGAATTTAACAAAGCATTTATTTCTGAATCGGAATAGTGATCAGTGAAGTGAAATAGTTATTTATTAATTCTGACCAAAAAATTGTGAATTCGATAATGGGATAATGTTTATACTCATCGGTTTTCCTGCTGAAGATCCTGAGGTCGTCTTCTTCTTCCGGATTACTCCTGGGATGTCGTCTTCTTATATTTTCCAGAAGTTTATTCCTCTCGTCTCGATGATTTTCCTCGCTGACTCCGGCCTCGCATTCCTTCGGTTATCGTCCGTCTTCTTCTATGAAGATGTTCCAATGATCCTCATTTGGTGTCCTTTGTCGTCTCTCTTCTTCACTGCGTCTTCCCATCTTCTTCAGATAATTATGGTTTGTTAATAATTTTTTATTAAACAAAATTTTGTTCAGGATTCCCTGAACTATTGTTGTTGTCTCCGTCTGGTTTAAATTAAGTTCAAATTTACTTTAATAATAAAATTTTAGTGCGAGAGCTGCTCGATCCACCCTCGGCATTGGTCAATAATACAGTAAATGAAAATCTAACGGTTTTTTGGCAATAAAATTCTTGTTGCTATGGTTACCTAATAAATTATGCTAATTTTCATTGGTTATTAACTTAAGTCATTGTTATGTTTTAACGTCTTTTTTAGTCTAATTTTACCAAAATATCTTCAAATGAAGATTCCTATCTTATACTAATAGCTAGAGTTATTACATGAGTACCATTCTTTCTAATTTTTCATGATGATCATTTTGATATCCCTCATGCCCACTTTTGAATAGCTAATTACATTTTTACTATTTTCCATATTTATATTTTACATATATTTTATTCAAAATTAGTTGTTATTCATATATCTTGGTACTAGGAATACTCACTTAATCGGTTTAACCATTTGGTATATTCTGCCTTAACTTTGGATTATTATTTGTTCTCAAAACTACTAAATTTATATTCAACAGTTGGCCTAGAGCCTAGATTTTATTCTACTCCCATCTAACATTTCTTAATAACATATCTGGTAATTCTAATACAATTTTATAAACAAAACAAACAATAAACATCAGTATTCCTAACTCTAATTCTTATTATAAAAGATTCCTTGTCAGGTTCTAGCCTGAAATAACTTTTAACTACCTTTTCTTTTTTCTTCTACTATTATCTTGCTTATCCTATAATTTACTACATTCTATGGGTTTTGAACAATAATAAAACTCTTACAATACTACTGTTAAACTGTGCCTTACTCGATATGTTTTATCTACTAATCCCTTCACTTAAATACAGTGTCTATCCTTCTTATTTTACTACTCATTCTAATAACTTAATTCTTACCTTATTATATAATTCTGACATCCTATTACCTAAATTTATAATATCACAATCAGTTTAATCTTACTTACTAATGTACATTTTATCAAAAATTGTTTAGCTGTTTATTACAGTCTGCTTATAAAATATTTTATTCTACACCCCCACTGCACTTTTCCTTTCATAGAAGGTTTCTTTATTTATTATCACTCTCACTTTGTTCCATTATATGCTATACCTAGCACTTCACCACTTATTTAATTTTACACACATTTTTAACTTACTCACTTGTTTATTCACACGATTTGTCTGATTATTTTATATCACTGTGTGATTATGGTCATGAATAACTAACTTACTTCCAAATCACTCTGATCACTTTTAGTTATTACTTGAATATTGCTTTTGTTTGGCTCAAAGCATCGTTTATTGGCTTTGGCTATTATCATTACTATTAGTTTGGGGTATGGTTAGTTTCTAGCTCCCTACCTTATATTATAAGTACATTCTTTTATCAACAAGATATATGTGACATTATTGCTTTCCATTAATCTTATTATCCTAGGTAAATCTCATATACTACAATTATCAGTTCATTATTTTAATTACAATATACTGGTCATTATTTGGGATTATTTGATTGCACTTAGGTCTCGGCTGCTTCTTCATTGTCTCTTGGTTCCTTTGGTATTTATCCGATCTACTGTGTCAGGTCATTGTCAGTTTAATAGTCATTTGTCATTTTTTGGGTTACTGGGTTGTTGATCTCTAAGTTTATAAGTTTTTGCCTCTTATCCTTATCTTCAGCTTTTTATTTTATAATTATATACAATTGGATCTTCACTACCTTATGTCATGTTGCACTATATACGAAGGAACAACGCAGATTCAGTAAGAGTACCATGCCAAGGTCACCGTTGGACGTGCGAGAGCCGGTCAAGGACATGGCGGTGTTTATGACGACTGACTATAAATGTTCATTGTGATTGGATAATAACGTTGTTTCATCATAACAAAAGACGATGACGTATGAAACACAACGCATGTAACTAGGCGTTGTCCCGTTTAACAAAGACTGATGACGTCAAACACACTAACACAAGCATAAATTTGCATATTCATCGGTCTCAGTTCAGCAAAGAGGCCACAGCGATGTATCGCTGTTGGCGTTAGTATTCATACAAAAGTTGTAAAAAATCTATTCAAAATTAACAAAATGTGAGAACAAAGTCAGAGAACAATTAAATAACAATATACAGTAAAGACATTAAATGTAGAGTCAGTGCAGACGATTTAAAAAACCAGAATGATGAGGCGAACACCGGCCATACTCCTGGGGAACATCTGAAACCAGCGAGGGAGCGACGCTACACCGTTCTCAGAGAAGTCACAATATCTTTTTTATTATCATATTAATGAGCTCATTAAATAAACCCCAAAATTGTATAAAATGTAATTGTAGCAGTGAGTGTGCGATCGAACGAATGCATGGTCATGTTTCTATACGTAGAGGGCATTGGTTTGTGAATTATATGATACTATGACTAATTACATGATAAATGCTGCAGCTAGAAAACAAAAGAAAATATATATCAAGAGCTGGTAACAAGATTCACAATTCATATACAGTCAAAATAATTGAATAAGTTTGGAAGAAATATAGCCACCATTTTGTTTTTAGTAATAACACTTGACGCCATTTTGGGGCACCTTTTAATGTATGTTTATGTTGTTCTTGAAATTAAAACTAATAATCATATTCAAGCAAGAAACGGTGTTATCATTTGTGTCACCTTCTTTGAATCAAAAATCTCGCTGTAACGAAACCCTGGACCCCTTAGGTAGAAAGTATTGCAAAAAGAAAAGCACGTGCTATCAAGTAATTAAAATCGGTAAGTACACATATGTACCATATTATGGTAGTAGTTATACATATACAATTATAAATAAATGTGTGTAGTAATAAGTTTATTAACAAATGGCGCCTGAACTAGGTACATTATATAAAGTCACTTTATATAAAACAGGCCAGATTTAGAGACAAAGAAGGTGATATAAGAAGGGACATAACCTAATGCACGAGAGGTTATGTTGACGAAACAAAGTAACCAGTAATTGTATAATTAATTACAAGTAAAATAAATAAATAGTCATTTAAATAGTTAAATTAACAATGGCAGAAAGAAATAATAGCATGGAAGTAAATAATACAGACACAGAATCTATTTTATTAGACAAAATAAGCGCGAATTCTACACCTAAGGCAGTCGAGAATAAAATCTCGCTGGAAGATCTGTTTATATTAATTAAAACACAAAATAGTGTATTAAAAGAAATTGACGAAAAGTTTGATAGCCTTGAGAATGAACTAAAGAAACAAAACAACGTACAAGATGTAAAATTGAATCAATTAGAGGAGAAATTAGACAAGATAATTAATGAGATAGAGTTAGAAAATAAGAGTAGAGAAATAGACAAATTAGATGGAAACAAAGACAATGTAAGTAGTACTGGAAATTATGATAAAATAAATAAAAATATGGTAATAGGAGATAATAGTGTGGATGTTGGTAGTGATAGTGAGATTTTAATGAGAGTAGAGGTTAATGGTGAGTGACAGTTGTAGATGAGAGTGAAAGTGGGGGTAGGGAGAGTTTAAGTGAGTATAGTGAGCAGAGGGCAAATTTTCCCAGTGGTATAGTTGGAGTAAAGACTCCGAAATTGTTATTTGAGGATGAAGGTTCCTCTAGGGTTTATGTGGGAGACGTGTGGTCTCCAAATGATCCCTTAGTTTTTTGTGTTAGTGTACCTGGTAAGGCCAGGAGGTGTTTTTATGAAATAGTAGTGCCCGATGCAAATATATAGAGAGAGAATGTAGCTTGGTGTGATAGAGAGAGATGGTATGATAGTGAGAGATATATTGAGAGAAACAGAGAAGTAGAAATTTTTAAGATAGGTAGAAATTATGAAGAGTTTATAGAAAGGTTAGGTGGAGAGAGAAGTGAAAATAATAGCAAGTACTTACCTTGTATTGAAACTGAGGTAGTAGGAGATGATGTTGATAACGATGATATAAAATACCAAATGATGACAAATTACACTAAAGGTGACAGGACAATGACCAATCATGACAGGTTAAATGAGTTTGGGGATAATGATGAACGTTTGAATTGTATATGCATGTATTATGATGTTAGTATAAGATATCTAATAATAAACAATGTATATAGTTTTAAGATAAGACTATTATTTGACGATGGAGGCTAAATATTTTATTGTGTTTATAAACATTTAATTATGTGAACAGTGTTTTTCAGGATGGACTGTTTATGGTAAATGATTAATTGGTAATTTGGATTGTATATTTTTGTGTATATTAATGTCAGTGTATTTGTGTATTTTTGCTGTTGTGTATTTTATGTATTTTTTGTGTAAACTATGTACTGTGGAATTTTAAATAATTTAAGGAAGTTTGATGATTTTAAATGATATTATGAGAGTCAGACTCTAATGGTTAATAAATGAAGCAGGTAATATATTTGGATATGGAGAGGTATTGTTGTTAGTAGGTAAGTGATGAATTTTCTAGTGGTATATTAAGTTGAAATGTTGTAAAAGAGTTTGGGTAATAGTGATAAATAGAGGCATTGAAGTTAGTTAAATAGAGTTAATGGGAGTTAGTGAAAATAAGAATGTTGAGATACAGATAATATATAAAGAGGTGTTGGATATTTTAGGGACACAGTGGTTAGTGATTATATATGTAGAGGTGAGTAATGTGAATGGTAATTATATTTGTTGATGGTGATATTTTGTAATAAGGGTATTGGTGTAGGGAGTCCGCAGCGAAAGGTGTTGGGACAGGAAGGGACCGTTGTGTGCCGGAAAGGGTTATCTGAAAGGGTCAGGAACCGATAAAGGAATGAGCATAGATAGGGAACACATACTAGTACAAAAAATGAGCGGTGCCAGAGGATTTAAATGGGATTTGTGAAGGGGGTTATTATAGAGATATTGGTGTCATATTATGTTAATGGTGAGAAGTGGTTAGTGTAAAAAAGAGGTGAGTAAGGTTAGATTGACAAATGCCCAAATAAGACAGAGAAAATAGTGAATAATAGAGAGTCACCCAAACTAATAAGGATAAAAAGGTTGGAAAAAGAAAATTCATGGTAGGAAGGTAATTGTAACTGAAAGGTAAATGATAAATTTGAAAATGTTTTGTATAGAATCTAATATAAATGAATGTCAAATAAGTAGAAGTTAATAGAGAACTGTTGATAGTAGTAATGTTATAAAGTTTTGGTACAAGTCATGTAAATGTAAATTGTTTAATGTAAATGTAACAATGTTAATGTGTAATGTCTAATGTTTTATGATGATGTATTGTTATTGGTAACGACGGTAACAAATGTCAAAGAATAGTAGCTTTTAAAGGTTGAAAGTCTAATGGTACAAATGAAGTTGAATAAAATATAGTATGATACCAGTTACAAAAGAGATAAATGATTATCAGTTGAGTAATAAAAAATTTGAAGAATAAACTTGTCTGCCATAATAGTTGTAAGTGGAATTTGTAGAAATAATTAGGTGAAGGTGTTTTGGGGAATATTAAAGAATTGTTTATGTATTGTGTTATTTGTAGTTATATATAGATAGTTTGTTTTCTTACAAGTAAGAGATTTAGTTTGGTGGTGGCAAAAAATCAATATATTTTGAATTCTTGTTGTTGTTATGTTGAAAATTTTTAAATTAGAACAAACCAATGCCCCGAACACAAACCAATGCATCTAAAAGGGAACATATCAGTTGTAGATATGGAAGTGTATTAGACCACTATTTTAATTTTTGTATTCAATGTTTCAGAGTTTTGTGGTGTTGTGACCGCGGTCCTGGGCTGGCTGGAGCGTCAGAACAGGAGCGTAGAGTGCCTCATGGCCTTATGGTGTAGGGATCTCTCCGGAGAAGTCCAGTAAGGTCAGAGGGTGCGATCAGCATCATTGGACCAAGGGTAAGTGATGACAAATTTTATATAGTAACATTACAGGGGGTTGTGGTGACATATCTAGGCTGATCCTTTTGGAAAAGTGTGAATGAGTCAATGAAAGTTTTTGTGTCTCTACACAAAATCTTTCATTGAGGGGGTTTGTAACAGTACATAGAGACCCAATACTGTAATTATGGGATCTGAGGGTATTTTTTCAATGTTTTATTGTATAATTATCAAATACAGAATGGTTAGGTCCATTGTCCCTATATACGAAGGAACAACGCAGATTCAGTAAGAGTACCATGCCAAGGTCACCGTTGGACGTGCGAGAGCCAGTCAAGGACATGGCGGTGTTTATGACGACTGACTATAAATGTTCATTGTGATTGGATAATAACGTTGTTTCGTCATAACAAAAGACGATGACGTATGTAACACAAGCATAAATTTGCATATTCATCGTTCAGCACAGTACACCAAAGAGGCCACAGCGATGTAATCGCTGTTGGCGTTAGTATTCATACAAAAGTTGTAAAAAATCTATTCAAAATTAACAAAATGTGAGAACAAAGTCAGAGAACAATTAAATAACAATATACAGTAAAGACATTAAATGTAGAGTCAGTGCAGACGATTTAAAAAACCAGAATGATGAGGCGAACACCGGCCATACTCCTGGGGAACATCTGAAACCAGCGAGGGAGCGACGCTACACCGTTCTCAGAGAAGTCACAATATCTTTTTTATTATCATATTAATGAGCTCATTAAATAAACCCCAAAATTGTATAAAATGTAATTGTAGCAGTGAGTGTGCGATCGAACGAATGCATGGTCATGTTTCTATACATAGAGGGCATTGGTTTGTGAATTATATGATACTATGACTAATTACATGATAAATGCTGCAGCTAGAAAACAAAAGAAAATATATATCAAGAGCTGATAACAAGATTCACAATTCATATACAGTCAAAATAATTGAATAAGTTTGGAAGAAATATAGCCACCATTTTGTTTTTAGTAATAACACTTGACGCCATTTTGGGGCACCTTTTAATGTATGTTTATGTTGTTCTTGAAATTAAAACTAATAATCATATTCAAGCAAGAAACAGTGTTATCATTTGTGTCACCTTCTTTGAATCAAAAATCTCACTGTAATGAAACCCTGGACCCCTTAGGTAGAAAGTATTGCAAAAAGAAAAGCACGTGCTATCAAGTAATTAAAATTGGTTGTAACGTGTCAAAATTGGGTAATTTTATTTATTGCATTTATGGGGTATTTGTATTTTATTTTATTTCAGTTTTCGGGGTTTCATAAAAAATATTGTGCAAGTTTTAATCCCATGGTGTAACAGACCACGTGTTGACTGAAACAGTTTTAGAACAAAGGCAAGACGCAATATTCCGTTGCGAAATCAGTTGAGGTATGCAGCCACCCTCAATTTCCACGAACTCTGCTTATGTGTGGTCAGGTGCCTGTACGCAGTGACTCAGGTATGTGTGCGGGCGGGACGCGAAGAAAATGCAATGTATTCCATCTCACCAAAAACTTTTTTTTACATCATTATTTTATCTTTAAACATGTTACTATACACTAGGAGAATGGTACGATAGGCTATGTTGCATTACAGCTTAATGTATATATTTTATTAGTACCATAGACTAAATTCAATTTGCTTAAGGTGCTTATAGATAGGGAAAGTAGAGGCAGCCAGTAGAGAAGGCCAGTGCTGGCGAGCAGGAACTTTCCCTCCACGTACCCTGTCTATAGGGGTACTTTCCTCTTCAGTGGCCAGTTGAGACTGGCGGCCACAAAACTCAAACCTGCTTGATTTTACTGGCTTTAAAGACCGCCAGTAGTGGTCATGTGACCTACTGGCTGCCAGACCTTTCGGTTATAACAAGCACTGGCCCCACTAGTAAAGCCGGGTGGGATTTGCTTTGCATCAGTCTGTTGTTAGTCTCTGTTGTGGTAGTTTTTCAAGATAAGTTTTAGTGTTAACAGTGATAACATCAATGTAATAAAAGACAAAATAAACCTATAAAGGGGAGTGCAGCTGACAATGATATTTTTGGAAGAGTTTCAAAACTTTGAATTACTGTGGAATATCTACCATGACAATCAAAAGCCTCATCAAACTCTTTATTAAAATCTGACATGGTCGAAACCTGATAAAAAAAAAGCACAGATACTGTCACGGTCACTCATACAGACCTACTGACGGCCAGAAGAGACGCGAATGTGGTGGTCAGTACTTGCCTAGTGTACAAGAAATTTTGCTGGCCAGTGACCACATGGCTAGTACTAGCCTCAGTACTGGCCGCCTCTATTTTCCCCGTCTATAAACACATTTATATTTTAACAAGGGCAGGACTGTTAAACTGGAAACACATTGCTATCACGTCACGTGACCTCACGTGATAGTAAAAAATTGAGAATGGGTTTTCAGCTTGAGGTAAATTGCTTGGAGACACACTGTCTTCACGTCATGTATATCATGTGACATAGCCGGCCATTTCATGCCTCATGTCAATCACATTTTCTGTTCAACCACACTTTTGTGAGGCGTGAGGTGACATACGTGAAAATGGAGGAGTTGTTAATACAAAAAGTGAGATTGCACGAAGATTAATGATATGTAAATTACAGTATGTTTCTTTTTTTTAATTAAAAAATGTGTTTTTTATAACCACTGATCAGTAATTTCATGTTTCAAGATGTTAAACAAATTTTATGCTTTTAAAAATACTAAATTTTAACAATTATATGTTGCTTTAAAATATAATCAATTAAGATGCCAAGCCTTTGTTTTCGTTTATTTCATGCTTACCTTAAACATACGGCTAATAATCTCTCTTGAGAGCTTATAGCATTTCGGACATGGGTGTTCATTTTTTGTATATCATCTTTAATAAGATTATGTAAATAATCAAATTCTCCCTTATTCAATCTGAAATACATTTGAAATTTAGCTGGATCTTCTTGTATTTTGTACTTTAAATCTTGTACTAGATTCTGAAAGTAACCTTTTTCTTATCTTTCTAAGTTTATATCGTGTATCCAGCTCCTTCTTGTTGTAACAATAAAAAATAGGCCTAAATATATAAATACATAAAATACCCTGCCAGAACTTACCTGCACGCAATTACAACACTTACCTGTTATTGAAATTTTACCAGAAGACCAAGGTCGCCACGATTATTTTTTATAGGATAAAATATCGAAAACCTTTACACTCCACCCTAAATAAAACGGACAATTTAGCAATCTGACCCACCCAATTAATAACTCAGAAAGATTCCGGAACGTTAGACGAATTTTTAACACAGAAATGAGAATATGGTAATGACGAAATAACTTAGACTAACACATATTCAAGGTAAACCAACTGACTTTAATGAATGTTAAAAGACACTGAAAAAATAGGTTTTAAAATATACATTGATCCCTCAGATTTAACTAACATAAAATATCCTCTAACCTATCAAGTATTATAATAATTAAGGTAGCCCATTCTGCATCATTCACACACACATGCCATTTTACACTTTACCCATTGATGTTTCAAATTGAATTCCCGGTAATAGTATTTAATTCATATTTTAATTCACTGTTCACTGCCGACCGAACACGTGTTTCTGTTATCCGATTCCTCTTTTAAAGATTACGTATTTAGTTAATCACTCCATGTCACTACACCAACTGCCCGCCAATCACGGTAATATGGTTATTAATGTCTTGGGTCCCGGTCGGTCTTACTGGATTAATTACATTTTATAACACCACCGACCGGGGCCTAAACGAAACGGTAAGCGTCTGTAGTTGGGGTCGGGTTCTAGTTGACTGTATGGCGTCGACCGTGTGTCTGTGAACGTAACAGGTACATCTACCTGTTACTGCATGGAAGTTGTTCTTCCATGCCATGATGTTTTCGTCGTCGCTCCTTGTTCCTTTGCTGTCGTGTAACCATTTTATATAGGGAATGGAGCTGACATATGTGGATGGCCAGAGCTTAATATTGGGCTTGGCTCTGCTGATGTCATTTAAGTGGGCGTGGTCTAAACGACACTTCCGTAGTGAACCCAACGGAACGATGAAAATTTCACTCTCTGGCCATCTTACTTTTTTGCCAACGCTTGGGTAGGCGCCCATGCTTGGTGTGTGCATGGGAGCGCAATGCCACACTCTCGCATAGTTCTTGGAATTTTGGTGGAGGTGCAAATGCTCTGCCGCATTCCTCAACAACAACTGCGTCTTATAGCGTTGTTTCACTGTTCTGTTACACTGACACGTACGTTGCACAATGATTTTATGAAAAGTCCGCCCAAAATGAAATAAATAAAAATATAAATATATGCCCCAAACGGTTAAAATAAAGACACACAAAAATGACCCGCTACAATACCCCCTCGATGAGAATTCTGCTGTCCACGACAGAAGAAATCTCATCGATGACCCCAAAGAGGACCGGTGAGGAACTGGTGCCAACAACCCCCTGGTTCTTAATCTGCATGGGTACACGACCCCCCTGGCTCAGCGACCATGGACTCATCTGAACGAGATCACTGGACTTCTCCGTAAGAGATCCCAACACCGAGAAATCGATCAGACTCGCACCATAGCCCACCTCGCCCTTCAACATACTACCCCCAAAAATCCTCAATCCCTGGCTAAAATCATTCCAGCTCCTCCGCCGATATGGATCCCCTTTTTGCAAGCTGGGCTGCCTTTGGCAAATACTGGGCTCACACACTCTAACATTACATATTACCATAACACATAAGAATAAAACTTTCTTTTAAAATTTTTCAAAAATTTAAAAAATTCAAAATTCAAAAAATAATCGTTTATCAAAAAATTCTCTTCCTCTTTTTTCTAATTTTTGTTTCAATGACTTAACCTAAACATTCCTATTAATACAAATACATCCTTACTCTAGCATGAGAACAATTTATAGCCTACCAATATAAAGCAATACAATAAAAGAAACATCATTAATACATACACAATAAAATAATCATTACTCAACATATTCACTCGCTGGCAGGCGAAAAATCAAAAAAAAATTTTTTTTTTTTTTTTCCAAAAAAATTTAAAATTTTCAAAATTTTAAAATTCAAAAAAAATTATTCATTATCAAATATTGGTTTGAATTAATTAAACAAACAAATCACAATTGGCTTCCTACTATACACAAGCTTAGTAGGTGTATGAACTCATCAGCTGATCATAATTAGGTCAAGTCCAAAACCCTTGACCTACATATGTTATGTATGATTTCTGAAAACACTTTAAACATCTGTAATATCCTAACTTGAAATACAAAACATAATAACATAAAATATTTAAAACAAACAAAATATTAATATAATTAATCATCAACTTGACATTTAAATCATTTAAAATAAACACTTCTTGACTTTACATTATTTTCAAATTTTATCAAAATTCTGTCACTGGTGAAAAAAATAAACAATTGTATATTCTTTATCATGAATCTCTCTGGCTTTTCAACAATCTTACCTTAATATACTGTGGGTGATGTAAATTATTTATTCTCGTTTTTCTGTATGAGATTTCTATACATATATAAACTTTCTCCCCCTGACTCTAATATTTATCAACTGCAACTCCCAAGACACCCAACTCTATCAAAAATATCTACTAATCAGGACATTCTAAACCCCAACTTATCATTTAACACAATTCGCCGCCTTCTCCCCATATATAAAAATACTCTCCGACCCTTTGTACATAGGATACGTGTTTCCTTCCCAAAACTCATTCCCTTATGTTGGTCCCTGGACTCCCCCTAGGTAACCCTTTCCGGCGCCAATCGGTCCCTATCCCGTCCCAACCCTTGTTGCGGACTCCTACATTACACTACCCTCTAATACAAAATTGCCATCCCCCAAAATTCTCAATCTCATAACCTCACTACAAATACAACAAAATAATCTCATTAATTCTGAACATAAATATATATCATTCAAAACTCTACATAAATTCCCCACAACTGTGTCAACCTTAATACTTCACCAACTTCTATAACATACATTAACTCAAAAACAACATTACATCATACTCATCTCTACTATTTCACATTCAACTTTTATTTCAATTCGGACAGGTCTACATGTCCCATAAAACGTTTATCACCCATGAATTATCTTTTATTAATTTGCATGAATTATTGTTATTTTATTTCTCATATTCTTTTTATCTTTACTTCAAAATATCTGTAGTACATCAAACATTAATTACTTGTAACATTTACAAACCAATATACCAGTGACATGGTATTGTTGATCAGCTGATATCCTAACATAATTAAAACACCATGAATACCTTTCAAAATTGAACAATTACATGTAATACATTATCAACACTTACTTCTATTATGTTGATTGCCTGCCAGGCGTCTAATGATTGGCTTAGAAAAAAAATTACACACATAATGAAAATACATTTTATCAACAACTATATCTAACACACAACAATAAAATGATACCTTTAAAATTATAGTATGAACCTTATTTTACGAGTCTGAGCATATAATTATGTGGACAGAGCACAAGCATTTTTGATTGGATTAAACCTTGAATAAGCAAAACTGTTACGTCATAAGAATTTAAAATTCGTGACTCCTTTGCGTCACCTCCCAGCCACACACACTATTTCGGATTATGGAGGACTGTCTCGCCTTTTCGCTTCCACAGAGACTGTATATTTTGGAGCAGGGTTTTACCTCTCCGTGTCTCTGCTTCCGCTGTTAAGTTTTAACATTGGTGAACATCAACATGTTCTTGTTATAAAATCATGCACCCTTAAACGGATCTACCACCTGGCTCTGCTGTTCCTTCTCGAACAGAGTGGCAGCCGCTGTTCCATAGTTTGGTGATTCCCCTTTTTATTACCCCCCATCAATTTCAAAATACACCTTTACAACGATAACAGCTATGGCCAGTTATGGTCAGCGCGTAATCGTAATGTGCCCCAACCATAGCTGTTAAAGCTAAACCAATTCCACGGTCAGGGTTCGGTGAGGCCGTGACCGCCCGAAAATTTGGGGAATCACAAGTAAAATATCTTTCGTAACATTAAATTTAAGAATTTATATTTAAATGACAATATTAATTTAGATGGGGTTTTAACCCACTTTATATGGAAGCTTAACCATTATTAACATAAAATATTAAATACAAAATTTACAACCTTCCCCCGTAGCAGTTCCACACTACACTGTTATAATACATCACATAACACAATACACAAATAGCAATAAACCTGTATTATTAGCATACATCAAACAAACAATTCTCTTTTAAATAATTTATTTAAAATTTATAAACATTATGATTTAAAATTTTTCATTAACTCTTTTTATTTATCATCATGATGAATTTATCCTGTGTTGTAATCAGATTTTCAAACAAAAATTCTAAATTTATTATTAATACATATTTTTAATCATTATGTTCCACAAAATAAACCATTTAACATTTATTTACTTATTAATTATTATTAAATCAAAATCTCACCAAACAATTTAATTACCTCATAAAATTCAAACACATAATATTCAATCACACTATCTACACATCTCCACTTATTTAATTCAATTTATTATTAAAATTAAATATTCATTTGATTATTAAAATAACATATCTCAATTATTATCAACATTCTACAAATCATTAACTATTGTCTTCGTAATTATTTTGTTATTTAATTAGAGTGCAAAAATATTAATAATATTATTATTATTAATACAACATTTTCTAAAACATATACACATTACATTTCACAATACACACAAATGAATTCAATATTATTTACAAAATATGCGTCAAAATTGTTCAAGTGTATCTCACTTCAGATGTCCAAATCAGCAAGGTCATTACCAGAATTTACAGTATCTAACAAGGTCTATACACTGATATTCTAGTTCAGCCACCATCGTCAAAAATTAATCTTGGTTCTAAATAACACTTTTCAATTGTATTGACACACATATTGTTGTCTTGTGTGTCATAACCAAACAATTTCAATTTATCTGTTATACCATAATAATCATTCACCAAGTCTGCGTTAGGTATTTCTGTTAACTCTCCGTCAGTAAATATTTCCAATATCGGGTTAGTTACTTTTGTATTATCAATTACATCATTCGGGTTTAAATATACTTCTAATATTTCTTTCAACTCCTCATAATCTCTCTTTAATTCATATAACTCTATCTCTCTCTCAACACACAATTCTCTATTTAAATCACTCTCATCATAACACCATCTCATACTTATAAAATCATTCCGCACAGAGGGTATAAACTTATACAAATAAACTAAACTCAAATCTTCTACTAACACGGGACTCTTGCCCTTCAAAAACTCTTGTGACCACATTAAATCATCGTAAATAATAAAAGGAAAATTTCCCCTCTGTCCCCACTCTACTACAACATTATTTTTTCTCTCTCTCTCTAACTCACTGACACACATTAACATCTCATAATCACTGCATTCTATACTTTCATTAGTACTATTTGTTATTATATTTTCATCATTTGCTTCTACCTTATTCTTCACCCCCACTATACTCTCAAAATTGTCTACTATTTCGTCATTTTTACATTTTGTCATATTTAAAACATTGTCACCTAATTTCTCAGCCTTCTGTTCTAACTTATTTAAATTAGATCTTATTATTTCGTTAGTACTTTCTACACATTTACTCATTTCTTGTATCTCATGTTTCAACTCGTGAAACTTGACATTGGAATCAACTTGTTGCTCTTTATAATTGCTTTTTATATTTTCAGACATGGTTTTCATTAGATTAAACAGATCGTCTATTGACACCTTTTTTTCTTCCACCCCTACGCTAGCGTTAGGTCTATTCTTATCTTGTACATCGGTCATTTTCAAAATTTATTTATATCATACCCTTTATATAACGTCCCCTTAAATCAAAATACCCCATACAGAAAACAGTTATTAATACGTCAAATATTACGAAAACAGTTATATACGATAATATTACACAAGTACGTCATTACCACATCCTATTTTCTGTGTATTAAAATAGGTCTATCTCGTATAAAATTACAATTAAACGAAAATCCTGGCAGGGTCGCCATTTGTAACAATAAAAAATAGGCCTAAATATATAAATACATAAAATACCCTGCCAGAACTTACCTGCACGCAATTACAACACTTACCTGTTATTGAAATTTTACCAGAAGACCAAGGTCGCCACGATTATTTTTTATAGGATAAAATATCGAAAACCTTTACACTCCACCCTAAATAAAACGGACAATTTAGCAATCTGACCCACCCAATTAATAACTCAGAAAGATTCCGGAACGTTAGACGAATTTTTAACACAGAAATGAGAATATGGTAATGACGAAATAACTTAGACTAACACATATTCAAGGTAAACCAACTGACTTTAATGAATGTTAAAAGACACTGAAAAAATAGGTTTTAAAATATACATTGATCCCTCAGATTTAACTAACATAAAATATCCTCTAACCTATCAAGTATTATAATAATTAAGGTAGCCCATTCTGCATCATTCACACACACATGCCATTTTACACTTTACCCATTGATGTTTCAAATTGAATTCCCGGTAATAGTATTTAATTCATATTTTAATTCACTGTTCACTGCCGACCGAACACGTGTTTCTGTTATCCGATTCCTCTTTTAAAGATTACGTATTTAGTTAATCACTCCATGTCACTACACCAACTGCCCGCCAATCACGGTAATATGGTTATTAATGTCTTGGGTCCCGGTCGGTCTTACTGGATTAATTACATTTTATAACACCACCGACCGGGGCCTAAACGAAACGGTAAGCGTCTGTAGTTGGGGTCGGGTTCTAGTTGACTGTATGGCGTCGACCGTGTGTCTGTGAACGTAACAGGTACATCTACCTGTTACTGCATGGAAGTTGTTCTTCCATGCCATGATGTTTTCGTCGTCGCTCCTTGTTCCTTTGCTGTCGTGTAACCATTTTATATAGGGAATGGAGCTGACATATGTGGATGGCCAGAGCTTAATATTGGGCTTGGCTCTGCTGATGTCATTTAAGTGGGCGTGGTCTAAACGACACTTCCGTAGTGAACCCAACGGAACGATGAAAATTTCACTCTCTGGCCATCTTACTTTTTTGCCAACGCTTGGGTAGGCGCCCATGCTTGGTGTGTGCATGGGAGCGCAATGCCACACTCTCGCATAGTTCTTGGAATTTTGGTGGAGGTGCAAATGCTCTGCCGCATTCCTCAACAACAACTGCGTCTTATAGCGTTGTTTCACTGTTCTGTTACACTGACACGTACGTTGCACAATGATTTTATGAAAAGTCCGCCCAAAATGAAATAAATAAAAATATAAATATATGCCCCAAACGGTTAAAATAAAGACACACAAAAATGACCCGCTACATTGTGTTAATTGATTTTTTGATTAAGTAGAATTTTATTCCCCTTCACGAGTGTTTACACGACTTCACGCGAGTTCACATGCGTTCACGTCAGATGATGTAACATGAAGTGAAGTGACGTGACATAAGTGTGTCTCTGCACTATGATTTCATCGATTAAGGCAAGTCCTGATCTCACGTGAGTTCACGTGACGCGATAGCAATGTGTTTCCAGCTTTAGTGTTTTTTTTACAGAAATTCCTTAATTTTTTGTATAAGTAGCCTTATACCTTACAGTATGTAGACTATAAATTAAATAAATAACATGAATAATGTGAAAGTAACTTTATAAATTCGTAGTGTTGAGTTCAGTGCCAACTCGACTTTTAAGACTTTCGTTTATTAAAAATCTTTATATCTAATTAACTGTAGTTTCAATGTTTTTGTAAAGGTCACTGGTTTCATAGTCTGCCATTATGAAAACATTACATACTTCACTACTTTCAGTATAGCAGAATCAGTGGCGTATTGAGATTTGGTCATTGGGGGGGGGGGGGGGTCTGGTGGTGTCGGCTTCATACAAAAGAAAAAACAAGTTAAGACTAGTCAACTATACTATCTTTAAAGTGATTGAGAAACGTGTGATAACATCCTGAAATCAGTCCCATTAAAATAAATGGTAATACACAATAAAAATACGCGTTATTGAAACATGGTTTAGAAGAAACTTAATGACCGAATTGATTTTTCTATATTTCATATTTCAAACGTATACACAAATGCTATGTAATAAAGCTGTTTGTATACAGTAATACACTGCTCAGTGCTTGAGATATGTTCCACGATTACAAAGCACTATATAAAACAGCTGTAAGGGGTCGATTTTTTCAATGTTTGTTGTTTATTATTTACAGAATTATCACTGTTGCACACCACTATAGAAAAATTATTCCGATTAGTGCTTTCAAGCTTCTCAGCTCATCGTCAGATAGGAAATAACAAGAATAGGATAAAACCAAGCCCTTCACACCCCCAACCGGCCCTCTGTCCACACACACCCCCGAAAACAAGCTATAATTCAAATGTCCCTTCCCAACCTCCAAGCCCTGTCACCCCCGTCTGTACAGTTACATATTTTTCTAGCACATTCCTTGTGTGTGTGTGCATTCTTTTTAAACCTAACGTTATAACACCTTTCTCATTCACACTTGTGGGTGCAATCACTCACCCTTATTTCAAAAACATCCATATAGGCCTATGCAATTTAATTCTTAATGTTATCTATCCGTCCTCTATCTTTTACTTTTTAATTAGATTATAAAATATTTCTTCATTGTCAAATCTAGTTTTGGTATTCATTAAATTGTCTAACCCTTTTTCTCTTTCTTTCAATATTTCTAACTCCTCCCTAAGCTTCCTTTTAACTGTGTTATTTACTACTTTTAAAATTTCATAGTCTTCCAAAGGATTAACAAACTTATGAAATGTCTTGCATATAATGAATTCGTTGTTCTATTACCTTCTCCACGTTTGTGGTCAGACAACCTGCTTACGAATTTCCGTCCTGTCTCACCTAGGTACACTTTGTTGCAGTCTTTACATTTTAATTTATAAATTCTGCTTCTCTGTAATACTGGGATTTTGTCTATAGTGGTGTGCAACACAGTGATAATTCTGTAGTTTATTATTTGTTTTATTCTTTTTTATTGTTTTACTTTGATGTATTTATATTTTAATTTATTTTGATTTTTTAAGTACTAAATATTTGCTTTATTAGAAGCATTATTTATTTAATTTGGTTACTTAAACAGTACATATTGTGTACATTATGAAAACCTTAAATCTAATTAAATAACTTTTAACGCAGCCTGATAATCCGTGCTACCTGCTTCACCTGTTGTTTAAAGTTGTGAAGATTTGAACATTTCTTAAACCTATCAAACCATCCTTTATTAGCTCCAGATGTTTCTTTTTCGCCCTGAATGTAAGTAAAAATGCTTCTTGCTTTCTCCATAATGGTAAGGTGACTTAACAGCATGTTATGCTGCATTTGATCATCAACTTTCTTTGCTTAGTCTTTCTTTCATTTCTTCAAGCACACTGCTTCTCGACAGAGTTATTTGAATAATGTATCATTTTGTTGATATCAGTGCAGATGTTTTTTCAGAATTCTGTAAAATTGTTCTAATTGTCGATGATGCCAAATTTAATTAACAGGCTACATCCACTTAGCGTAGCGCTCACCATCTTCTAATCATCTTAACACTTGTAATGTCACACCCAAGCTGATGCTTTTTGTTTCCATCTTATGTGCATGGTCAGGCTTTAAACCTGACATGCTTTATAATTCAGAAAATTAAAAATTTGCAATAGTAATATGTAAAAATGACATGAACTACCGATAAAAATTATATACGTACTACCTAACTAAATCACGAATAAACTGTACGTATTGATAACTAAATAAAACTCAGGTGGCCTCAACTTTTTATTCAAAAGTGCTATGGTGAATGAGCACTAAAAAGGGCAGTGCGAAGCGGGGTATTACTGTAGTTAAAAAAATAGTTTTTAGTATATTAGTGTAAACAGCTGAAAGAAGAATAACATAGCCTAAATATTAAGAGATTAACAAAATATAAATTTTTTTTACTCTCTTGCGTGGGGGAGGGGGTACAGTCCCGTTCATACATAAATCTCTGAGCAAACTCACTATTTTGTATTTGTAGTTCACAGTAGGTACTGTTTCTTATATGTGTCTGATATGACTCTGTAATACTCTGATATCTTTATACAGAATGGTGTCTGTGTTTTAGTACCACTTTTTGGGTACCAACAGCATAATGTTATGTCATGAGTGGACTTTGACAGATGGCATAATGTTACACCACTTACTTTCCAATGTGGTCAAAACCCTTCAAATGTTAATAATACATCACAGAAATATGCAGAAGGTTTCTTGATATTTAGTTCTTATTTTTAACTATCACATTGTATAATAATATGAGAAACCACAGCGCAGAAAACGTTAAAATTCTCTTAAATTTTTTTTGTATGAAATTTCCCTCAGAACTGTTTCAGCGATTGACAGATTGTATGTTGGAGAGCGAGAATTAGTGTTAAAGCACATCAGTTAATTCTTGTACTTAATCTAGTTAGTAATTAAAAAAAAAATTACGCAGGTTTGTACGAGGTGCGACAATAAAGTTCGCGGACTCATTTTATTGTGAGCGCGATGGCAACACTGGGAAGTTGGCAGCAGTGGTACAGCGGTTGTTGACATTTCACGCAGTCATGCAATTGTTTTCAGTTCTCTTGACAACATTGTGTTGAGTGTAGCTCTGTTTTTTGTACACATGTGTTTTGGTATTGTGACTATGGAAATCAATCGTGATTTTGAAGAGCAGCGAGTTGTGATGAAATTCCTTGTGAAAGCGGGGAAAACGAACTTGGAAATTCTTGAAATGATGAACCCTGTTTACAGAGACCGTCTTGAGGAAAGAAGTTCGTTCTTCAAGTGGGTGGCGAGTTCAGAGAGGGGAGAACCTCAACAGAGGACGATGAACGTTCGGGGCGCCCCTCCACTGTTCGAAATGATGTTTCTGTGCAAAAAATTGAACAAGCCATCAACTCAATCTGTCGCCTCACGGTCAGATATGTCGCTGAGGTCACCGGAATCAACCTAGGAACCGTGTGCCTCATCCTCGCACAAGAGTTGTGGATGTCAAAGCATTGTGCAAAGATCATTCCAAAAAAATTGTCAGGTGAACAAAAGGAAAATCATTTGCATGTTTGTCAAGATTGTTTGGAGAATGCAGACATCTTTCAAAATGTGATTATGGGAGATGAAAGTTGGATTTACGAGTATGATCCTCAGATGAAGAAGCAGCATGGAATGGAAAAAAACCAGATGAGCCACGGACGAAAAAAGCCAGGATGTCAAAATCAAAAATCAAGGCAATACTGATGTTTTTTTTTACCCACGTGGAATTGTGCTCGAAAAATGGGTTCCCCAGGGTCAGACAGTTAATTCTGCTTACTACCTGGAAGTAATGAAACGTCTGCGTGAAAGAGTTCGCAGAAAGAGACCCGATTTGTGGCAAGGCCAGTCGTGGGTGCTTCACCACGACAACACACCCTCTCACACAGCCATCATTGTCAAGCAGTTTTTAGCCAAAACGGCCACCACGATCCTTGAACACCCCTCCCTTACTCACCGGATTTGGCCCCCTGTGATTTTTTTTTTATTTCCAAAAATTAAACAAAAATTGAAAGGGCACCATTTTCAGATTCTGGAGGCCATTAAAGAGTCATCATCAGAGGCGCTGTCAGGGGTAACAGAGGAACAATTTCACGAGTGCTTCAAAGCCTGGAAAAGGCGAATGGAGAAGTGCGTTACAGCTCAGGGGGACTACTTAGAAGGGTGCAATGTGTAATTATATTACTTTTTTCAGTCAATGATTTTTACAGCATTAGTCCGCGAACTTTATTGGCATACCTCGTATTATGATGATGAGTGCTAACCGGTGGTGTGGCATAGGTACATAACAGCTGTTGACGGTTGTGATAGCCTAAAAATTAATTCGAATTTTTTCTACCACCAAGTGTTCTTTTTAGAGCCAAAACATTTTTTTACAGTATTTTCTATCATTCGCTGGCAGAAGAAGAATGTCCCATTCAATGGTATCTGACTTACACAGAATAAATCAGGACAGAAATAATCAAATTAAAAATAATAAAGACAAAAGAAACACATGACTAAATGAACAAAACACAAATAGGTACGTAGTAACTGCTGCACGTCAGTTCCGAAAACGAACATAGCTGCTAACTGAGCATTTTACCGGTTTATCCAGTGGCAACATTGGGTGGGCGAATGTGTTCCCTCCTCCACAGTCAGTACAGTGAAAACTACTACGAGGTCAGTGACCATACGGAGTAAACCATTGCCGATGTCCGAGCCAGCAACACAAGACGGTGCAATGCCCAGCAGTTCTAAAGCAATGCTTGTCTTCAAGTTTCCCTACTAATATCGTTTGGATTTCAAATTATTCAATAACCAAAGTATTCATTCTGTGATATAATTAATATTATTTTCTCTTATTTCCAGTACTGTTGCCGCCAGCAACAGTGGTTACATGGACGCCACGCTACTGGTGCTAACAGTTGTCATTGAGAAGTAACAGACTTGCCATATCATTGTAGAGGCTGCCCGTTACCTTTGAGGTCATTTAAAACTGTAAATTTCTGTTGCTGGTATTGATGAAAGGCCGTACTGCATATTCTGCATCCATGTGTGAAACTACAATTGTATTACTTTATGTGGCTGGCAACTTTGGCGACAGCAGCATGTGCAGTGCCGTGTTTTTTGGCACATCGCATTGAGTCTCCCCAATACACCTTTTTGCACAGTACTGAATCAACCACCATAAAATAATGTGATTGTACAGTATCTAAACTTTGTAAGTTTGATGATAATTATAATGAGTGTCTACATTCTATGAAACAATGACTAAATTTCTTTATAACGATGATGTAATTGTGTTATTGTATTCTGTTTCCTCTTTTCTGATTATTATTGTTTTAAAAAATTGATTTATGACTTGTACATGTTATTTTAAGTAAGAATTTGATAATTAACTTTTTTTTTGTTATTGAACATAAGAAATATGAAGTTTAGTCCTTACAGAGTATTAAGTAAGTTAGATGAAAGATAAAATATTGAAGGAACCATAACCCAGCAGTATAGCTCTTAGTTATTATTTATTGAAGGATTGACTATTTCTTCTTCAATCTTCTGGGGATTGTGACAGTAGCATGTCGTTTACTAGCTGGTGTTTGATAATTAAACAAACAGACTTTATCTTATGTTTATAGGCCAGTAAAAAGTGAACCAGAAGAAGTTGCTCGTCCAACGAGGTTTGAATGGCCAGATGATAATGAAGAGCCTCCCATACTGTACAATCCGACATTTGATACTTTATCATACACGACGAAACCTATGGTCAAACCACCTGCTAACCTGAAATGTGACGAATCTACGCCTTCAAAGTCTCCCGTTTCTACGGGCAGTGAAACTCCTAAAATGATGCGACATAAAAGGATGTTACCATCAACAATTGTAAGTAATAGTTCCTTGTTTTTGTGCAATCAGGAAGGCATGGTTTCTGGGTGCCTTTCATCAACTCAATAACCCTTAAAACGACACTTAAAGCTAATTTTCGATGGTATGAAATAATTATCTGAACTGTCTTTCATGGACAGTTACATTACATATGGGTTTATGTTATTTTATAGTTTGGTGTGGTTTTGCAACTGGCGTGGGGTCAAGTCAACGTCATGATTACCCCATCATTGTAGACAAAGTAAAATGCAGCAGTCTTGTCAGGCATATTCACTTCTGTATTAATTCTGAAAGCCCCTGATAGAGTTAATTGGAAACTGCTGTTTAAAACAATGAAAGAAGTGGGCTCGCTTAATGTTAAAACAGCATGCTCGAATTTGGCCAAATTTTTGGTAAAGTGTAATAAACTGTGTGACATTTTACTACCGTTAACACTATACCTTTAAGTATCATACGACTTGTTAACTTCATTATTATTATGTAAAAAAATAGCAGAAAATGTGAATTAAAGCATGAATTAATAGACCTTTAACTATCAAGAAAATATGCCCTTTTAACAAAAATCCTTAACCTGCAGGATTGAACTACAATTTAAATAAATATTGTTCATAAATCACCAATAGTGAGAATAAACTGATATGTTTTAATATGTTCCACATATGTTGATTTGTACTACAGCTGACAGATTCATATGAAAAGGCATATTAAACACTCATTTTACCACAAATTGCAAATTTTAAAAACTTCATAAATTTGTGTCTGTTGAATTCTTTAATTCTGTTTTAACAAGAACAATGCATCTACCTATTTATTTTTCATTTTTGGGTCAGTCCATATTAAGTGGTCCAAAAATAAAATAATTGGTTGCATGACCATATTAATTTTTAAAATCTTTTTATTATATGTATGTACAACAATTTACAATGGAAAAATTCACTCATTTTATTTTTAATATTTTTTTTTGTCTTGACAAAACGGCGACTTCAGAGCTCACATTTATGTGAATATCATCATCATCATCATCATCATCTGCTATGATTAAACCAAGGATGGTTTGTTCTGGTCTCAAACAGGGCCCACACCTCTCCGTCCCCTTGGCTATAGTTCCAATGTGAATATCTCCAGATGCATTTATCATAGATCATTCAAATTTCTTCAGTAAAGAGAGTGTCCTATAATAATGGTCCAGAGCATTATTCTCCTAAAAGTAAGCCTAAGGGCCTAAAACTCAGTTCCAAACTTAGGAATTTCCAATTGTAAAAAGTATTTCACAGAATTATTTTGCAAGAAGGCAAGGAAGCTAAGGCTTCAAAAATTTTCATTTCATAGATTTATGTGGATGCTCTCAGCTAGCCAATTTTTAGTTTTCATACTAGAGTAGTTTATGTGATAAAAAATATCGAAGTATCAAATTTTCTCATTTTACTCAAAGTTCAATTCCTTATATCTCTACTGGGCATGTATATAAAAATTTGAAATTTGGCTCAATTTGAGTCCACAATAACAAGAGTTAGCTGTAAAAATGTGGAGTTGTAGACTTAAGCAGTAAGAGCGATATGTCCTTTAAAAATTTAAATTTTCAGACATAGCATAGTGTAGTTTGGACAAGTGACATAGTATATTATAGTTTATGTAATTTTTAGTTTTTACTGACCTCAATTATAGTTGGTGAGCGTTATGTAATTGAGAAATTTCATCACATAAGTGTTAGCTGATGTTGCTGCGACCTGTGGCTTTGGTTAGCTCTACTGGTGTGAGCTTTCCCAAAACTTTATGTAAAAGAATCCAAGCTGTCACATGTCTGTTTAACTTAAATGAAGTTTTAGGACCAGCTGCCTCCCTAAAAGTGAACAAAAAATGGTGTTCCAGACTGACAGTTTTTTTTACCTTCCCTAGCCACCAACTTCCATCATTAACACATGCAATGATATCTTCTTCTCGTAAGGACAAGGTAATTATTTTGGTTGTTACGTCACTGACTTAGACGTTTTAAAGCATCTTATTTTGCTATCAGAAATAGGTATGATTGTGTGGAAAGATCGTGTACCTGTAACTTTCAGACAATCCTTATATCTCATTTGAAGTTCAGATTCATTTTTCTGAATTTCTTCTCCATCAAAATAAACATAATTGGATTCCTTTTAGATTTTGAGAACAGAACTCAAACAGTTCTTTAGCAGTCAATATGTAATTATTGACTTTAATTACATTTGTAATTAACTGGTTATATTTAATCTGATGTAATTTAACTATCGGGCGCCATGTTACAAACAAATTATGTATACAGTACTTACCTAAGGTCAGAATTCGTGTTATATGAACTAGAGTCGAGGAATATATTACCTGAAATAATTCACTCATGTTTCTGTTTGTTACCATTGAAATTACCTTTTATTGTTAATTACGTACAAATGAATGTGACTCTACTGTGTGTAAAACAAACACGCTACTATCCGCCATGAGGCGTAATTCAATTCTTCAAGTTAAATTCCCCTTAAACATTTCACAAGCCTTCCAAAATAAATATGTATTATAATATTATAATATTAAAATGTTAAACATGTTGTATGTATCAATATGTAGATGATGGGCTATATATATCAAATAACAAAAACACAAATGCAGAGAACATACTGAAACAAATCAATAACATACATCCCAAAATACAATTCACAGAAGAAAAAGAAAAACATAACAAAATCAACTATTTAGACATAACCATCACAAGATACAACAACCACATACAATATGCGATATATAGAAAACCAACTTCCACTAACATCATTATACCTAACCATTCTGACCACCCACCACAACATAAAATGGCAGCATTTTATTCGCTATTTAACAGAATGTACAAAATTCCCCTAAACAAACAAGAAACTGACAAAGAAAGAAAGAAATATAATATACCAAATTGGTTATGAAAATGGATACAATAAAAATACTATGATCAAAATAGAAAATAAAATCAAATACAAAATAAAAACTGAACAATTAAGAATTAGTCAAACTGAACAACACATAAATAATAACAACAACAAAAAATGGGCCACATTCACATATATAAATAATAAAATGACAAAACTAACAAAACTATTTAAAAACACAGATATAAAAATAGCATACAAAACTAATAAAAATAAATTACAAAATCTAAATAGCTCACACAACAAAGATAATACTACAACTAACGGCATATACAAAATTGAATGCCAAGATTGCAATAAATGTTACATAGGACAAACAAAAAACAGCTGAAAAAACGTTATTTTGAATACTTAAATGCATACAAAAAACCAGAAATATATAAATCCAATTTAGCCACACATGCAATAAACACAGGACATGAATTCCCAGACATAACCAATGTAACACTAGTAAAACATATACCACACAAAGGCACCATAATGAACATTTGGGAAAATATACAAACATAAAACAGAAAACAAACTAATACCTGAACAAATACAAATCAATACAAAACATGACACAATATTCAAAGCACTCAACATTGAAAATACACAAAAAACTAACACATACACCACAATCACACACAATAAAACCAATTTGAAATACCAGAAGCCAACAGGAAGCCACAATAATAATAGTCAACCAACAACACATACGTACTTCACCAGACAAAAAAACCGGAAGGCTGAGGATGGGTACAAGATAGTACCCGAAACATGTTCCTAATAAGGAAAAAAAGGTATATCTTGAAGTAAATTTATTTATAAATATTAAATGTAATATATATATATATATATATATAAATTTACAGTGGCACAACCCAGCACTTTTTAATATATATTATTATCCACTCTTTCACTCTCTCTCTCTCTCTCTCTCTCTCTCTCTCTCTCTCTCTCTCTCTCTCTCTCTCTCTCTCTCTCTCTCTCTCGTACAATTATTTGTTATGAGCTCATTTAAGTTAATTTTGTTACTTGATTACTTTTGGTCATATTAAGAAAGATTCTTTGTATACTTTCGAATATTAAAAATTTTATATAAATTGGTTACAGCCAATTTGTACTTAGCTGTCACTTCCTATACTTTTGAGTTATCGAAAACGTCTCATCTTGATCACACACTCTCGAATCTGGACTGTCTCATCATCGTTGATCACACGCTTCCGATTCTGTAGCGTCCCATCTAGATCTCACTTTTGCCAAATCTGTAGCATCCCATCGTGGATTACACGCTTCCGATGTTTAACTCAAAAAATGTTAATATATAACTGTTATTAATAAACTTTTGGTGGTGTAAAATTTAGATAATCACACTTCGTGAATTCGCCGGCCATGTGTATTGGCCTGCCGGCCCACTTCACGGTCTGGACGAAAATGACCACGTTTCACCACTAAGCATTGCAGAGGTGGGGCAAAACTACGTCACTGGTTCTTTGTTTGAACTGCCCAGCCTAGTTAAATACAATTGTATAATACTGCGCCTTGCATGCTTTCGTCTGACGTAATCATGGGCTTGGCTTGTTTACCCGTTATTGTGACAAACAGTTTTTTGCTACTTTTGTAATTTTCCATTGAATTCGACACAAATCCTGTTAACTCAGTATTGCATTGTTGAAAATTCTCACCAAAGGGAATATAAAATAAAATACAATAATTATGTTTTGGAACCATAGTTTCCAAAAATTATTAGGGTACCAGAATTGTACCGTCACAAAACCCCCTCAATGAAAGATTTTATGCCGAAGCATAAAGACTTTCATTGACACATTCGTACTTCCTAAAGGGATCTGCTAGGATATGTCGCCACAACCCCCTTACTATTTATATGAAAAGAAATACAATAACTCACCCGTGGTCCGATGATGATGACAGTACCTGCATGACCTTACTGGACTTCTCCTACGAGATCCCAACACCATAAGGCCAATCAGGCGCGTAACGCTCCTGCTCTGACGCGCTGGCCAGCTCAGGACCGCCGTCACAACATCACCAAACACTGAAACAACAAATCAAAAATATCAAAATAGTGGCTTGGTATAATACTATATCCCTAACTGATCTGTTTCCCCTTAGCTATGTGCTGGTTTGTGTTAAGAAGCACTGGGTTTGCTTCAACTCAACAAGAATTATATAGAAGTGCCATTCTCTTACACTAATACATAATACATATTACATAATACATAATAATATACTCATCATTATATTAATACAGTAATACGGTTAATACATTAAACAACCAATTCACATTTAAGCTTGATCAAAATTTCTTTAAATTTGCGTATCAAATTATAAACATTACTTTTTAATTAATTAATTAATTAATACTTTTAATTATTAAACTTTTATCAATTAACCATCCACCATCTATCGGTTACTACCATTTACTTCTTCACAATTTCAAATTTATTATTAATATTCATATTACATTATTATTATTTCATTTCTTATTACCTCTCTACTCTGAATTTTCTACCTAACCTTTCACATTTTTATCATTGATTAGTCTGGGTGACTCCTGTATTCTCTATGATTTGACTTATTATATAGGCGCTAACATTTATAATCTTACTCACCTTTCTTTCTACTAACCACTATTAACAACCAGATTTACATATTATGACACCCATTTCTCAATTATAAACACCTTCACTAATTCCATTTAAATCCTATGGCACCGCTCGTCTTTGTACTCGGATGGGTGTTCCCTACCTGGCTATATACATCCATAATTTTTTGCCCTTCCAAAATATCGGCAAACACTCCCTTAAACTACGCTATTACCTGCCACAACGCTATACGTTGGTCACTCCTTATCACCTCACCACTACAAAATATCATCATTAACAAATATTTGTTTACCCTTTACTCACCTCTACAAATAATCACTAACTACTGTGTCCCTAAAATATCTAACACCCTCTTTGTGTTTACTTTCTTCAAAATTCTTAGCTATCTAACTCCCATTTACTTTGATTAATTAACTCAAATGCCTTTATCTACACCCAGGCGCTATCCCCTTTTTTAAACATTTTACATTTCTGTGATCATTGACAATTGCATTAGAAAATTTATCTCTCACCTACTCATAACAGTACATCTCAATATTCAAATATATATTCTTACTTACTCATTTATTATTCATTAGAAACTTTCTTCATTACAAATTAATAAGTTAACTTCATTACACAAACTTTCTTTTGTACCACATTAATTAAGTGATTGATCTTCAATTATTTAATTTAATTAATTAAACTTTAATTTTTTTAGTCAAAACAAAAACATGTTAATTGTTAATTAATAAATCAATTAAACTATGATTTACTGTTACATACATGGTGTACATAAAATTTACCTGTAATACACAACATCAAAATACATAAATACATTGACATTAATACACAAAAAAAATATACAATCCAAACTCATTATTTTATCATTGATCAAAATCAGTTCATATGCAGTCCATTTCAAAATCACTGTTCACGTATATTAATGTTCATACACAATAAAACAATCTATCCTCCATCATTGAATAACAGTCGAATCTTAGGTCTATACAACTTATTTTTTAGTAAAGAAATGATATTATTCTTATTATCAATATAATATTTGTTTACATTTTTATATTTTTCCACTATCTCGTTAATATTAATAGGTGTATTCCATATTAATTTAGCATATACCATGTCACAATCAGGTATGGTTCTGTCTACCTCAGTATTATGTGTTATAATCATGTTAGTCATATAGTCGTCATAATTGTCTACTACGACACCCATTACTTCCCAAAGTAAGTAATTGTTATCATTATTATCATCATCTACTATTATTGTTATCTCAATTTTACTACAAGGTAAGTATTCACTATAATCATCCACCATCTCTACTCCTAACCTTTCTACAAATTCTCTATACTTTCTATTCATCTTAAAAATCTCTATTACTCTCTTTCTCTCTCTCTCAATATATTTCTCACCATAACACCAAGCTACTCTCTCTCTCTCCAAATATGCAGGGGTCACTAATTCATAATTACTGCACCACCTATGAGGTACACAAAAACACCAGGGAACTCTATTTGTAGACCTATCGTCTCCCAAATATAAATCTAAGGAACTCACGTCCTTGCTAAACAAACGTGAAGACTTTTCTTCACCCCCTACTACAACATCAAAGGAAAATTCTACCCCCTGCATCCCTTTTACAAATATACTTTCTCTACACTTTCTCTCTAACTCCATACACACAAACATCTCATTATCACTCCCAATATTCTCATCATCATTTTCTAATAGCATATTCTTAATTATATCATTGTTACTACCTGTAAACTCATTATTCAAATTATCATTGTTACTTACCTTATTAATTAGCACTTTGTTTTTCATCTTATTTTCACTGCTACTTACCTTCTGATTCTTTATTTGAATTAACCTCTCATCTAACCTTTTAGTCACTTCGTCACATTGTTTATCAAAATTATCATTACGTTTTTTAATTTGATTTTTTAATTCATCAAACTTTACATCAATACTATTTCTGATTTCATTTTTCTGCTTGTTAAATTGTTTATCAAAATTATCAAATTTGTCATTCAAGTTATTATATTTAATTTTCTAACTGCTATAATTTTTTATTGTTCGACTAAGCTTTTCGTCATTACTGACATCTTCAGGTCTTAAACAACCTAAAGAACCTAAACAACGTTGTTTAAGACCTGAAGATGTCAGTAATGACGAAAAGCTTAGTCGAACAATAAAAAATTATAGCAGTTAGCAAATTCATAAAAGAAATAGTAAGGATGGCTGCTAATTTAAACAATACGAAGAATATTATATTTAACATTAGAATCACTTTTTTGCTCATCTAACTTCATGTCTAACTTTAACAATAATTGCATCATTGCACTAATCTCATCTGTTTTACTTTCGTCCCGAGTTGAGATGGGTGTTAATGGAACTGGATTTAATTCATTGTCTCTGGTTTCACTGATCTGACTAATTGGGTTCAATTTAACGTCCATCTCACTCGTAACTGTTTCGTCTACATTATCACCTTCACCAGTATTCATTTTGCTTATTATATGTCTAACACATATAGGTCTATAACGTAACTTAACCCTACTTTTCGCACGTGTTTACGTACTCTCCCAATTATCTCAGGTAAATATTCCGTTTCTCCAGTATATATACTCTACATAAAATTAGGTCTTATGTAGAGTCCCTGTTCACGAAAGCCATTTGTAATTATTGACTTTAATTACATTTGTAATTAACTGGTTATATTTAATCTGATGTAATTTTACTATCGGGCGCCATGTTACAAACAAATTATGTATACAGTACTTACCTAAGGTCAGAATTCGTGTATTATGAACTAGAGTCGAGGAATATATTACCTGAAATAATTCACTCGTGTTTCTGTTTGTTACCATTGAAATTACCTTTTATTGTTAATTACGTACAAATGAATGTGACTCTACTGTGTGTAAAACAAACACGCTACTATCCGCCATGAGGCATAATTCAATTCTTAAAGTTAAATTCCCCTTAAACATTTCACAAGCCCTCCAAAATAAATATGTATTATAATACGAGGGCTATCCAGAAAGTAACAGACGTTTTGAAATAAAAAATTTACAAAATGAAAAAACAAAATTTTATTATATACATTTGAAAGGTACACTCTTAAGCTATTTTTCTACATAATCGCTATTCAAATTAAGGCACTTATCATACCGTGGCACAAGTTTTTCAATACCGTCTCTGTAGAAATCTGCCGCCTGCAATTTCAACCACTGGTTTACACCGGCATGCAGTTCGGCGTCAGTATCAAAGCGTTGTGTAGCGAGCCATGTCTTCATCGCTGGGAAGAGGTGATAGTCGCTCGGCGCCAAATCCGGGCTGTATGGTGGATGATCGAACACCTCCCATCCAAAACCATCGAAGAGCTCTCGGGTACGATTGGCCGTGTGTGGACATGCGTTGTCGTGAAAAAACAAAACCTTCACACTAAGTTTTCCCCGACGCTTGTTTTGTATCGCGCGCCTTAACTTTCTCAGTGTTTCACAATACCTCTCTGAGTTAATTGTTGTGCCACGTTCAAGAAAATCAACGAGAATCACTCCTTCAGAGTCCCAAAACACAGTAGCCATGATCTTTCTTGCTGACAGCGTTTGCAAACACTTCCTTGGTTTCTTGGGAGAATTTGTGTGTCCCCATTCCATCGACTGTCTTTTTGTTTCACTATTGACATGCTTCACCCAAGTCTCGTCCCCAGTTACGATATGATCGATAACTTTGTTATCATTTTTGTCGTAATCTTCGAGGAAAGTTAGTGCTGCAGCCAGTCTCTGTTTTTTGTGGTCTTCCGTTAGGATTTTTGGAATCCACCTAGCACAAAATTTGTGGTAACCAAGCTTTTCCGCCACAATTTCATGCACCAAACTCCGTGAAATTTGGGGAAAATGTTTCGAAAGTTCTGTAATCGTGAAACGACGATCTTCACGAATTTTGTCGTTGATTTTCATCACCAGTTCATCAGTCACAAGGCTAGGTCTACCACTGCGGTCCTCATCGTGAACATTGGTACGGCCATTTTTAAAATCAATGCACCATTGCCTCACTTGGCTTTCACTCATTATTCCTTTTCCATACACATCACAAAGTTGGCGATAAATTTCAATTGGTTTGTGATTTTTTGCCAACAAAAACCTAATCACAGAACGCACCTCACAAGTGGCGGGATTTTCTATTGCAGCGCACATTTTAACACGTCACAGAGAGCAAAGTAAGAGGGGCACAGACCGCACGCTACCACAGCTGGATGCGTACTGAGTGTAGGAACGTTCTGACACCAAGATGGCAGCTCTATCCCCGCCCACCGCCGCGGTCGGTCAAAACGTCTGTTACTTTCTGGATAGCGCTCGTATTATAATATTAAACATATATATATATATATATAAATTTACAGTGGCACAACCCAGCACTTTTTAATATATATTATTATCCACTCTCTCTCTCTCTCCCTAGAAATATATATATATATATTATTATCCACTCTCTCTCTCTCTCCCTCTTCTAGTCCGAAATAGCTTTTTTGGTGACATAAATTGAGGAAATTCTTATTCTTATACTGGCTTGCGGACCAATGAGTGAAAGACATAATTTTGTTTACAGCAGGGGGCGATGCCTTTGATATCTTCAATCAAATTGTTTTGAAAAGTATCTGCTGCTGCTGTATTTTGTCTTAGATGGTTGCTTATCATACACAGGCTATGACTTTTTATCCAGGCCAATACAGTTTCTTCATCACAGAAATAATATATGAACGGGTGAATAGTAGCCTGTATATTAATCCAATGAAAACTTTAGACTTCATCTAATTAACTGAGACCAAAATTGAAATATTTTTCTTCTCCTTCACTACAAGAACTGGGTTATATAACCCTGTTTCAGCCTATCTTATCCCCACATTTTTCACCTTTTTTATTATTAATTAATTTCATTATTGTTTTTACTATTTTTTATTTTATTATTTTTATTTTCATTATTGTATTTGTTTTTTACGTCATAATGATTAATTTCTATAAGGCTTTGCAGTTTAGCAGATTTCGTACACTTGTTCAACACTTCAGTACATGACAAATTGAGGTTTCTGGTTGTCATCACCACACAAAGTGAAACTGAATTCAAAATATTAACTGTCATATTTTTTACTACACTTCTTAGAACAGTGTGATTCTTCACCTGCAATACTGTCAGATATACTAGTTGCTATAACATGTGCATCAGAATTAGCATTTGTACACATATCACACGTTTCACTGACTTTCTTTTCAAAATACCCATACCAAGCCACTTTTTTACTATAAAAAAAATTCAAAACGGTAGTTTAAATTTGAAGTTGACCGAGCAGAACGAAGTATTTAGGTAGTACACCATTTGTTGTAGTTATATATTAATTAACAATGTCGTTATAAACAATGCTTTATTCCTTTATCAAGTATAACACAGTAAAGTCACTACCAGCTGGTTGAAATCTGGCCAACACATGTTGGTATATGCATTGATGAAATACCGACGGAAAGCATAACAGTATTGTTGTTTACTTCTACCTGTTTTATTTCCTGCCCTTCTAACTCCCTATTGACATAGCAGTACTCTGGTTTATCGCCTGTCTTGTAACGGTACAAATATGTCCCTATAGTGTTTTGGGGAAATAACAGGTATAAATTTTATTATAAATTAAAATCATAATCCATGAGTGTAAAGTTTTCTAAAGTGTGAAACGACGCAGTAAGCAGTGAAGGATTTGCATCAAGGTCAGTGGCGTACGTGCGAAACGACAGCTATTTTGCCAAAACAACCGGCCGATCCTATGAAAACGTCACTTAAAGAATGCGGTACATAATTGCTGCGCCTTGAAAAACTAAGACGTCATCCGCAAAGACAAAAGAATTGATGACATAAAACCCCTCTCCACATCAGAAATGAGCACCATACTCTCATCCCTAGTCGACTACCATCTTTCGTGCGAACTGCATGTTATCAAAATTGCTGGCCAGCAGAGGAACCAAAATGTGAATTTCAACCTATTTTGTTAGCTAAAAGTATAAAAATGTAAAGTAGAGACAGTGAGTGCAGTTGGAAAAGAAAATTGTCATAGTTCGGCAGAGTAACAGCTTAAACATGAGTGACGCCTAAATCGTTCTTCGACACAGGAAAACAGGAAAGTAGACATTTTCACACCATTCAACATACAGACCCTTATTAATTTGAGCTCAATCAAAATCTATAAAATGTACCATGTAAAATAGTATGTGTGAGCGTACGAGTGAGTGAGCATAGGTACCTATCTATATGAATCACCTAAAGCATTGGTTTACGTTATGTGATTCACATAACTTTAATGATTTGAATTATTAAAACAGCTGTAATTGTCTGTATTCACTTCAATAGGTAACAAGAGTAATTTGAAGTCAAAATATATATTGCGTAAATGTATCATGCATGAAGGCTGATGTAGAGGAAATGTATCGCAGCCATATTGGATTTTGGATGGGAAGGAGAATAACTCCATTTTGTTATTAAAATATGAAACATTCAGATAATTAATAAACACAAGTTTTATCTAATGCAATCAAAGTCTATTATTTCTCTACAACCATTGTGTTTCTTCGCTAGTTTATAGACACCTGGACCCGTAAGTAAATTTTCCATGTTGGTACAATACAACATGGCGACTACCCGAACAATCAAAGTGTAAACAGTATAAATGATAATGAAAATATAAAAGTAAATGTATAAGTTAACAAATGACGCCCTTACAGCTGGACATTTATATAAATAAATGTTATATAAAAATAGACCTGCATACAGAAACAGGATGGTTGTTGAGAATTGGTATGTAATTAATATACATAAATAATAAGGTTATTTTGTAACCATATGTGGTAGTAGTAATACAGATTAAATAGATATCGTGTTAGATAGTAAGTTTGTGTTATATCACAGAGTAGTATTTGAAAAAGAAAATATATATAAAATTTTGAGATGGCAGACAATGATGAAAATGTCAGCTTAACTGACATGGAAACAGAGAATCCAGTAAATGTTGAGCTAAGCGAAACAGAATCAATGATTATGAGCGGAGTAAACGCTAAGTCGACACCTACAGTCAGTAAAATGTCGTTAGACGATTTGTTCAATTTTATGAAAGCTCAAGATGTTAATATAAATGCCAGATTTGATGAAGTGAATTCTAAAATGAATGACCAAATTAACGAAATCAGAAATTAGGTAAAACAACACAATGCATATATTAATAAGAGTTTAAAAGAAGTTGATGAACGTCTTAGTGCTATGGCAATACAAATAATAGACGGATGTGATATCTCTTTCCTTGTTAATAAATTAAAAATCACATTATTTATCTCATAAATTATTTCACTTACCTTGTATTGCCCTCATGGCCCAGAATTCGTCACACGAACGTGGAAATGCAAGTGAGGTTCAAGGTTATTTAATAATTCACTCGATTCGCTTATATAGAAAACAACTGAGATTTTATTTCATCATCTGTACTTTCAAAAAGGCATGAATTTGTTACTTTTTCTTTCAACATTGACATATTACTACTTGATATTATCTAAACGTTTACTTCAACATTGTAATTGGTATAATCTATAATTAATTAATTAAAACAATCCAGACTGCTGCACACACACATTCACATCATTTTTCCCCCCATTAATTTAATTATAACTCATTTTTATAAATTTGAAACTTTGATGAATTTAATTTTGAGTCGACTACTTAACCCGCGTCCTTCTGATGACCACGTGCTGCATCTCATAGGTGTACGGATGTTTCGTTTATTTGTCACATTTCTCGATTTTGCTGTCCACTCCGCTAACTTCGACTAAACTGCCGGATTTAACTGTTTCTCTTCAAACTTTCTGCTACACTTCGGAATATGTAAAAATACAAAATTTAAAGTTCGCGAACTGCGTAACTCATCCCGGCTACATCGCACTTTGCACGTGTTCGAATATATTTACATGGTTGATAAATTTTCGGCCCGCAGTCCGTTATGTTCAAACGGTCGCCGACACCTCACAACAACGCCACTGCTGCTTCACATTTTGTTATATATATTTGAGATGAAAATTTGTGTCCAGCCAGTGGACGCACTACGGTTCGCGTCCGGCTGGTTAAGATGTTCTTCTCCGACTGCCGTTACTTGTGGGCGGACGTCACTGCCTTGCCTGCTAACCAATTTCGTCGCTGCCCCAGCCTTCGTTGTCAAAGTCACATTAGTTGCACACACGACACATGGGATTTTTGTGTGCTGGATGTTGATGAAATTTGATGTCCAGTGGTTTACGTCACGGTAAGGGCGTGGTCTAGTTTCGTTTCCGTCGTGTCTCTGACCACGTTTTTAGCAAAATTCTTCTTCAAGCCATTTTGTGTTTTTGCTTCTTGGCTTCGTTTAGGCGCTCCGCAGATGTTGGTGCTTGCGCGTTTGTGGGTATGTGTCACACAGTCTCAAAATTCTCAGAATGGTATGGCGTGGTCGTACGTTGACGCATTCCATTGTATTAACTTCGCATTATGCGTTCTTTATTTGAACAAAACTTTTAACACGTGGCTGATCACACAGGTGGAAAATGAATTTAAAAATATTTTAATAAAAATAAAAAACCCCTCATTTTAGTCCCGTTACACGGAGTCAACGAAAGTAGAAAACGAAAGGTAAGTGGTAGTAATGGTGTTAATGATAACTATGAGATTAAAATAGGGATAGCAAATGGTAAAGAGACCGATCAATTAAATGAAAATAAAGACGGTCAGTTAACATATAAAGACGAGAAGGTAAGTGGGGTGGAGAATTATGATAATATAATTAAAAATATGGTGTTAGAGAATAATGTTGTGAATATGGAGAGTGTTGATGACATTATAGTGGGAGTAGAATTTGATAATGAAGTGATAGAAACAAGTGTTGATAAGTTAGAGAGAGAGTGTGAAGAGAGTTATATTGTGGATATGAAGCAGAGGGTAAATTTTCCCCGTGTTTATTGTGAACCAAGGCGTTCATTGTTGTTGTCGAAGGGCAAGAGTCCCTTAGAGGAAGACATGGTGTCTTCAAATTGTCTTTTGAATTTTAATGAGGTTCCTGGAAAAGCCAGGAGGTGTTTTAGTGTAGTACCTTCTGCATGGGTTAGTAGAGAAAGTGTGATAGGAAGCTATGGTGAGAGATATTTAGAAAGAGAGTTGTGTGTTGATTGGGAGATAAAAATTATTTAAGGTGAATAGAAATTATGAAGAATTTGTAGAAAGGTTAGGTATAGAGATAGTGGATAATTATATTGAAATCTTACCTTGTGTTGAAGCTGATATAGCAGCAGTAGATGATGATGTTGTTAAAGAGGAATTTATAACTTACCAGGTGGTGACAGATTATACTAAAGGCGACATGACTATACTCGATTGTGACCAGGTATATGATATAATGATATGGAATAATCCTATTAATTATAATGATATTGTGGAAAATTATGAGAAATTAAATAACCATTATATTGATAATAATAATATAATGTATTCACTAAAAAATGATTTGTGTAGACCTAAGATCAAAGTGTTGTTCGATGATGGAGGGTAAATGTTTTATTGTTCATGAACATTTAATTATGTGAATAGTGTGGTTTCGACATGGATTGTCTTATAAAATGATTTGTGGTAAATGTTCTACTATTACAATTAATATACAATTATGAAATCATATTTACCACCTCACCTACCTTAATTTCGGATCCAGGGTTCTCGCACGAACTGTGAATGCAAACGTGATTCTGAGGTTGTAAAATAACACTTTCGACTCGCATTGGTGTGGTGCACTAAAATTTTATTTTATTCTTTAAACTGTTTTCAAGTTATGAATTATTCAGGTTATTTCTTTCCAACATAATTAAGACAAAACATTCTTTAATATCACATGCTTATTCTAATTCCTTATACTAATGAAAGCAACCCAGCCTGCTCATCCACAACATTCATACCAAACCCCCCCCCTTTTGACTTATTTTAGGCCCTTTTATAATGGATTTACTGATATATTTAAAATTTTTGTGTTTTACGTCACCCTTGGCATTTCTCATCACGTATCGCACTGATTTTATGTTCGAATATGTTTATTAGTTCAATACACTTTTACACTTTCTTCCGTCACTCCTCTTACTCCTTTTTGAAATGTCAGTTCATTTTTTAAAGATTGATTAACACTTTTTACAGAAAATTTACTTTTGAGGTGCACGTGTTCGTGGTGCTTCCGGCCGGGAAGCGTGATTATTCGAACTGAGATTATTTTTACATTTTGAATAAAGTTTTCGCCCGACCGGGGACACACGCCACTACTCGCGTCCGCTACGTTTAATTGCTAATCGTCGACTCTCTTACACCTGCGGAGAGTATCCACCAACTCCCTCCACGTCGGGTTGCTGGTCAGGAAACCAATGCCTTCTTCTGTTAAATTGTTCGTCACTGTACATAAAGTATGGGTTGTTAGTGTGTGTTTGGCGGTGACGATATTTCACTAGCCTTCGTCACATCACTCTAGTAGGTGTGGTTTGCCTGTATTTCCGTCAGCACTCAAACACGTGCAGAAATCATTTTTTCAGCTTCGACATCTTTGTTGGCTTTGATTCAGTCTGCGTAGCGTCCTATCTGCGCATGTGCTCAAGTTGCGCGTTTGTGAGCGTCACACACCGCTGAAATTCTTTGAATGCAATTGCGTTCTACAGTCACACCTTGCAAAACTATGTTACTGTGTCCTTTGTCTGACTGAAACCGTTTTATGTATGGGACTTGCTACCGTATTTATACATGGGAGTTACAATTGACAATGAAATAAATTTAATAAAATAAAATACCCCATTCTGTCCCATTACAATACCCCCCCCCCCCCAATAAGAGGTCTTTCGTCGAGACAGAAGAACTCTCATTGCTAAACCCCTAAGAGGATCGGTGAGAACACCAACAACCCCCTTTTAATTCTTAACACATCATGGATAAACTACCCCCCTAGTTCGGCGACTATGGCTGCACCTGACCGAGATTACTGGACTTCTCTATTCGAGATCCCAACACCATAAACTCTGACAGGTACTCACCATAGTATACCTCACCTTCTAACATTCCACCCCAAAATCAAAACCCCCAACCTTATACCATGCCAGATCCTCCACCGATATGTTCCCCCTTACATGCACACTGGGTTGCCTTTAGCAAGTACTGGGTGCGTACACATACTCATTATTACGTTATAAACAACTCCCTAAAATATTATAGTGTGACTTCTTTTTCCAAATCTTCATTTTTCCAAATCAAAATATAGCAAACAAATTAAATTCAAATCATTAAATTTTGTCAAAAATTAATCTAAGTTCAAACTCAAGCTTTTACATTACCATTACTTTCGTTAAAATACACAATTTCTTTTTTTTTTTTACATGAATCTATCAAATCTATCTATTTTCTTTACTACTACTAACAATCATAAAAAAAACAAATTGAACATCTTATTAAATCATAAACTCACTTATTCTAATATTTGTTTATACCACATATATACTAAACAATATTATTCAATAAACACACTATGTGAAGGTCTTCGCCTTCTACCCTTTTAATTACATATAATACACTCATCATAAAATACTCACCGCTGCCAGAATTTTACTTACCGTCATGGTCCCCATAAAATTTACCTTTTGAAACTGCCCAGGTCGCCACGATATTTTTCTAAGGTTAAATATCGAAACCTTTACACTTTTGCCCTTATAAAAATCCCGCTATCTGACTACCCTTGTATATCAGAAGAATCCCAATTACGTTAAACGAGTTGTCAGCACAGAAAACTAGGAAATGGTTTACGGCAAAATAACTACACTAACACATGTTTATAGAATAATGAACCTTTTAATTACTCTTTTTATTTTAATTAAATACTCTATCATTGATTATTACGTTTTCTTTATATTTAAAATGTTTACTAATTTTAGTCCAATAATTTGGTATAGACTACGACTACTACATCTTTCTAGTTGAGCCAGTACTTTTAATAACCCATACACACACTCACTCAATTTACATTTCTTTTTTAAAACTTCCTATTTAATTAATGAGCTCTTTATTAATTATAATGTTTTGGCCAAATGAAACTGTCTTTACACTTGTTACCTATTTGCGTAATATCCAAATGTTGTACACGATATTGTCCGGAACGGTTTTCACTAGTCACTCTCCACTCCGAACACAGTTTATTATGACCTTACGTCATTTTATATTACTTGGTAGGCCTACTTTTGTATTTTTCGGCCTACCAAGAACTCGTCCGAGGCTACCGTTTTTGTTCTGGTAACTGTCTGCTGATTGTCTGGCCGCTCAGCCGTGCGTTGCAATGGAACTGGCGTTAGTTCGCTAAAGCTGAACATACAGAGCTGGTCACGTGATCTTGAGTCTGCTCTACCATTGGTGTTGTTAAAAGAGCGCTATAACTTAGGCATAGGATTTAGCAATATTTTGCCGCCTGGCGCAATGTGCAGTTACATTACTCTCTTTCGTAATTCACGCCTGATGTGAAGTTAGGTGTTATTTCACAATCGGTCTACGTTGCTTGAGTGCGGAGACAAAACATAGCTGTTTTGTTCTGTAATAAACACAGCCTATCTGGTTGACTAACTCGGGGTTCTACAAGGGTGAACAATGACTGTATGGAAAATATAATTTTTAAAATGTTACCTTGGCCCTACAATTTCGTACCGTTACAATACCCCCCCAATAAGAGATTGAAGGCCGGAGCGTTCAAACTCTTATTGCCTAAACCTAAGAGGATCAGTGAGGATATGGCGCCGCAACCCCCCTGAACACTACTAAATCATGGGTTCTTACCCCCCTAGTCTGGCGACTGCGACAGCACCCATCCGATCTTACTGGACTTCTCTGTTCGAGATCCCAACACCGAAAAATCGAACAGATACCCGACCCAGTATCGCCTGACTTTATAACATGGAATTAAAAAATTGACAAACGGCCTTCCATCACTCCATATCCCACAACTGGTTCGTTTCCTCTTAGCCGTACTGGTTCATTGACAATATACTGGCTCATTTTATATTATAGACCCTAAACAATAGTATTAATAAAACAATATTGGTTTACAATGGTACACATAAATTCCAGTTAAAGTGAATAATATTCCCCGTACAATATTGCCCAGCCAAAATGACACATTAATTATACAAAATAACATTAACTCACAGTAAATACAAATTATATCCTTACTTGCCTACTCATTTTTATATAGAATAAACAAAAAAATTTTTTTTTTTTTCTTTTACTACCCCCCTTTTATCCCTTAACCCCTGATACCCGTTACATATTAATGTGTTCTGCGCGAGGCTTCTTGGCCTTTTTCAGCCTCATCCTCGCCGTAAACCACATCTCCCTCGTGACCTGTAACTGGGTCACCGCCCATCCACACTCACTATTACCCCCCCTAGACTGTGGCGTCTAGTTGCTTTCACAAGGACTGATGCGGAAGGGGTGGACATTTTTTTTTTTTATTCCACCCCCATCCTTGCTTCGGCGTTACAATAAAATTCGGTATTATACCTACTATTTTCTATTTATACACCCCTAATGGACTACCACCCCTATCTGGGTGAAAATAGCCCTGTTCCAAAATTAGGTAGATTCCCCAAAAAATAACCCCCCTACTAAATCTAACAAACCACCGGGTTAAAAAAATAAAACAAACCACAAGCCGGTTATATCAAGTAAAATTTATGATTTGCCACAATTAACTACTTTCACGGTCATGGTCCGGTGAGGTCATGGCCGCACTTAGGTGGGGAATCTACAGTTAAAACATAAAATATAAATTGGCATTGATACAAGTTACGTGGATAGTAATATACACCTCTAAGTTCCCAAACATTTTGACAGCATTTACACAAAATTCCCTTCAATTAAAGTACATATTTCATTTGTTTTACAATTACATGAATTTTGCATCAGAATAAATTTAAATTTATTATTAAAATCATCTTTTCAATTATTTAATTATCAAATTAAATTGTGTTTAATTTACTTTAATTAATTTAATTAATCTCAAAAGTTACAGTAATTGCCTCATTATTATTTGGTCTGTAAAAACAAAAATTTAACTTCAATTCTTTTATGTCACAATAAGGTTTTACTCAAGATACTGATTCAGCAGACTACAACATTTTTTGTTATTGTCACCAAGCATGACTACAGACATTAGTCTCAACATACCACACCTGTTTATATAAACACTAGTATGCAAGACTTGTTTAGTAAGCACAGTTATTCTCAGTTTCAGCGTTCATGGTTACATCATACTAACACCTGTACTGGCATATATATACTTCCTACAAAATTTCTATTTCTATAAATCTTTTTGTTAACATATCTATCAGCTGGTATCAATTCAGATCAAAGTTACTTTTGCTTCATTAATGTAATTAGCCATTTTAAATTATTTATTTAACTTGAAAATTCTTTAACAATCTCCACTCAAAACAGTTTAACTTTAATTACAGCTGTATGAAATTAATGTATAAAATATATAAGATTACAATTTCAATTTGAATCAAAATGAATTTAAACACAGCACTAACATTTACAACATTAAGTTACTCCAGGGACAGATACAGTTCAATTTCCTCTCTTAGTACATTCAAAACAATTTCCATTACGTTGATTACAATTTTCAAAATGATTCTACATGATTAAATGTTTCAGTTTTTCTTAATATTTCAATAAATTTTACAAACATTACATCATTTGTTTCAAATCTCTCTTTAAATTCCTCCACAATCACGTTCTATATACCATTTATCCTCTACTCATAACCTAACATAGCAGGTACCCCAAAATAATAATTAAACCTTTTGGTTACATAAGTTTACTTTAGACTATTTTCCAAAATTATTTTTTCTTTAACTACCCATAAATAGGTTATATCTTACTTGTACAGGATAATAGTCTATGGAGATGCGATTGGAAACGAACAGAACCCAACTCAAGTGAATATAATGAACTACCCTCCATAAAAATTTTTTTTTTTTTTTTCTTACAATTCAAACCAAATATAATTTTAATTCATAAATATAACTTAACCCTTTTAGTTATTACCTTTTAATTACAGTTTTCATTTAATACCAGTATCTCAATTCATTTCTATTATTGAAGTAACTCTTTTCACACCTGTAAACATTTTTATTATACCTGATTATAAAATTTTTTATACTTACAATCCTTTTAACATGATATACACACAAAACATAATCACCATACCACAATACTTTCACCTCACCTCTGAAACATTTAGCACAAAATTTAGTTTAAATCAAACAAAAATTCAATTATATAACTTTTAAATCAATCAAAATATTTCAAATATTTCAAATTGTTTCAATTAAATTTATTATTAAAATATAAATTCCATTATTATTGTTTGCCGTTATACAAATTAGCCAATTACTGTTTCCGAACTTAATGTTATTATTTCTTTAAATTGCAAAATATTAATCTTATTATTACAACAATTAATTACATACATACACTGTTCACTTAACCCTTTACAACACATACAATTGAATTCACTACATATTTATTTACAAATCTACTTCATTATTTATTCAGTTATCATATTTCCATGTTCAAATCAGCCAAGTCAAGATCCTTAAAACAAAATATTTAACTGTCTTTTATTGTTTTATGGTTTAGCCTCCATCGTCAAAAAGGTATCTCACATATTTATAGACTAAATGATTTTTGTCCACCTTTAGTTTATTATTATTGTTTTCATAAACCATTATTTTTAAGTTCATCATCATACCATTTATTATCTCATACAACCTGTCACGATCAATTAATATTATCCAGTCTCCGTCGGTAATTTCTCTCAACATCATGTCAGTTATTTTGTCATCATAAATTATCTTATTGTTATTTAAACGTACTTCTAACCTTACTGTCCATTCACCATAATCTCTTTTTAAATTATATATTTCTATCTCTTTGTCGACCCACAGTTCTCCATCCAAATTTCTCTCATCACTATACCACACCACCCTTTCTCTCTCATTCCATACAGAGGGTACTACCTTAATTAAACATTTCCTAACAACAAAAAACTTCAAAAAATAATTATTCGTAGAACCCTTGTCTACCCAATATATGCGTGAAGATCTTTCTTCACCCCCCAGAACACCTCGTAAAAAATTTACCCTCTGTTTCATACCCACAATATAACTCTCTTTACACTCATTATCTAATTCAACAATGTCAATTACTACGCCTTTACAATCTATTACTTTCTCTCTCCCACTCCTTATCTCTATCTCATCACTATCCAACACTGCACTCTCAACTATATCATTATTATTATTCACCATTATTTCATCATTAGAATTAATTATAACAACGTCACCACTTACCTCAGAATTGTAATTACCATCAATATTTTCACTAGTCAACACTACCTCTCCCACTATTTTGTCACTGTTATTTATGAATTCATTATTAGAATTATCGTTATCACTCACCTGGTTAATTATTCCCTCACTATCATTAACAACATTATTATCACTTACCTGTTTTAATTCAACTTCTATACTCTCTTTTGATTGACATCTATCTCCTTCCCACTTTTTGTCCCACTCATCAAAACGTTTATCAAAATCACTCTTTTTTATCATGTTTTCGGACACAGTTTGTAACAGGTTGAATATATCATTCCATGACACCTCTTTTTCTTCCACCCTTACACTATCGTTAGGCCTATTCACTGTCTTATTTTCTACCACTGTTACTTCAGCTATCTTACCTGTATCATTGGTCACCTCACTATGTTTATTTATCACCACCACACTATCATCATCACTAGGCCTATTTACTGCCTTATTTTCTACTCCTATTACTTCAACAATCTTATGTTTATCATATGTTATCTTGCCCCAGTCCTTGTCGGTCATTTCACCTACTTCACCCATATTTATACTCGTACTTCAAAATTTATTTACAAACCCAACATTTACGCTACCAAAACATAACCTAATTTTTACAACGTAATTATATACGATTAATTTTACAAATACGCCGTTACCAAATCCTACTTTCTGTGCTTTAAAACAGGTCTAGTTCCTATAATTTTTTATATACGAACATCCTGGCAGGGTCGCCACTGTGAAGGTCTTCGCCTTCTACCCTTTTAATTACATATAATACACTCATCATAAAATACTCACCGCTGCCAGAATTTTACTTACCGTCATGGTCCCCGTAAAATTTACCTTTTGAAACTGCCCAGGTCGCCACGATATTTTTCTAAGGTTAAATATCGAAACCTTTACACTTTTGCCCTTATAAAAATCCCGCTATCTGACTACCCTTGTATATCAGAAGAATCCCAATTACGTTAAACGAGTTGTCAGCACAGAAAACTAGGAAATGGTTTACGGCAAAATAACTACACTAACACATGTTTATAGAATAATGAACCTTTTAATTACTCTTTTTATTTTAATTAAATACTCTATCATTGATTATTACGTTTTCTTTATATTTAAAATGTTTACTAATTTTAGTCCAATAATTTGGTATAGACTACGACTACTACATCTTTCTAGTTGAGCCAGTACTTTTAATAACCCATACACACACTCACTCAATTTACATTTCTTTTTTAAAACTTCCTATTTAATTAATGAGCTCTTTATTAATTATAATGTTTTGGCCAAATGAAACTGTCTTTACACTTGTTACCTATTTGCGTAATATCCAAATGTTGTACACGATATTGTCCGGAACGGTTTTCACTAGTCACTCTCCACTCCGAACACAGTTTATTATGACCTTACGTCATTTTATATTACTTGGTAGGCCTACTTTTGTATTTTTCGGCCTACCAAGAACTCGTCCGAGGCTACCGTTTTTGTTCTGGTAACTATCTGCTGATTGTCTGGCCGCTCAGCCGTGCGTTGCAATGGAACTGGCGTTAGTTCGCTAAAGCTGAACATACAGAGCTGGTCACGTGATCTTGAGTCTGCTCTACCATTGGTGTTGTTAAAAGAGCGCTATAACTTAGGCATAGGATTTAGCAATATTTTGCCGCCTGGCGCAATGTGCAGTTACATTACTCTCTTTCGTAATTCACGCCTGATGTGAAGTTAGGTGTTATTTCACAATCGGTCTACGTTGCTTGAGTGCGGAGACAAAACATAGCTGTTTTGTTCTGTAATAAACACAGCCTATCTGGTTGACTAACTCGGGGTTCTACAAGGGTGAACAATGACTGTATGGAAAATATAATTTTTAAAATGTTACCTTGGCCCTACAATTTCGTACCGTTACAATACCCCCCCAATAAGAGATTGAAGGCTGGAGCGTTCAAACTCTTATTGCCTAAACCTAAGAGGATCAGTGAGGATATGGCGCCGCAACCCCCCTGAACACTACTAAATCATGGGTTCTTACCCCCCTAGTCTGGCGACTGCGACAGCACCCATCCGATCTTACTGGACTTCTCTGTTCGAGATCCCAACACCGAAAAATCGAACAGATACCCGACCCAGTATCGCCTGACTTTATAACATGGAATTAAAAAATTGACAAACGGCCTTCCATCACTCCATATCCCACAACTGGTTCGTTTCCTCTTAGCCGTACTGGTTCATTGACAATATACTGGCTCATTTTATATTATAGACCCTAAACAATAGTATTAATAAAACAATATTGGTTTACAATGGTACACATAAATTCCAGTTAAATTGAATAATATTCCCCGTACAATATTGCCCAGCCAAAATGACACATTAATTATACAAAATAACATTAACTCACAGTAAATACAAATTATATCCTTACTTGCCTACTCATTTTTATATAGAATAAACAAAAAAATTTTTTTTTTTTTTTCTTTTACTACCCCCCTTTTATCCCTTAACCCCTGATACCCGTTACATATTAATGTGTTCTGCGCGAGGCTTCTTGGCCTTTTTCAGCCTCATCCTCGCCGTAAACCACATCTCCCTCGTGACCTGTAACTGGGTCACCGCCCATCCACACTCACTATTACCCCCCCTAGACTGTGGCGTCTAGTTGCTTTCACAAGGACTGATGCGGAAGGGGTGGACTTTTTTTTTTTTGATTCCACCCCCATCCTTGCTTCGGCGTTACAATAAAATTCGGTATTATACCTACTATTTTCTATTTATACACCCCTAATGGACTACCACCCCTATCTGGGTGAAAATAGCCCTGTTCCAAAATTAGGTAGATTCCCCAAAAAATAACCCCCCTACTAAATCTAACAAACCACCGGGTTAAAAAAATAAAACAAACCACAAGCCGGTTATATCAAGTAAAATTTATGATTTGCCACAATTAACTACTTTCACGGTCATGGTCCGGTGAGGTCATGGCCGCACTTAGGTGGGGAATCTACAGTTAAAACATAAAATATAAATTGGCATTGATACAAGTTACGTGGATAGTAATATACACCTCTAAGTTCCCAAACATTTTGACAGCATTTACACAAAATTCCCTTCAATTAAAGTACATATTTCATTTGTTTTACAATTACATGAATTTTGCATCAGAATAAATTTAAATTTATTATTAAAATCATCTTTTCAATTATTTAATTATCAAATTAAATTGTGTTTAATTTACTTTAATTAATTTAATTAATCTCAAAAGTTACAGTAATTGCCTCATTATTATTTGGTCTGTAAAAACAAAAATTTAACTTCAATTCTTTTATGTCACAATAAGGTTTTACTCAAGATACTGATTCAGCAGACTACAACATTTTTTGTTATTGTCACCAAGCATGACTACAGACATTAGTCTCAACATACCACACCTGTTTATATAAACACTAGTATGCAAGACTTGTTTAGTAAGCACAGTTATTCTCAGTTTCAGCGTTCATGGTTACATCATACTAACACCTGTACTGGCATATATATACTTCCTACAAAATTTCTATTTCTATAAATCTTTTTGTTAACATATCTATCAGCTGGTATCAATTCAGATCAAAGTTACTTTTGCTTCATTAATGTAATTAGCCATTTTAAATTATTTATTTAACTTGAAAATTCTTTAACAATCTCCACTCAAAACAGTTTAACTTTAATTACAGCTGTATGAAATTAATGTATAAAATATATAAGATTACAATTTCAATTTGAATCAAAATGAATTTAAACACAGCACTAACATTTACAACATTAAGTTACTCCAGGGACAGATACAGTTCAATTTCCTCTCTTAGTACATTCAAAACAATTTCCATTACGTTGATTACAATTTTCAAAATGATTCTACATGATTAAATGTTTCAGTTTTTCTTAATATTTCAATAAATTTTACAAACATTACATCATTTGTTTCAAATCTCTCTTTAAATTCCTCCACAATCACGTTCTATATACCATTTATCCTCTACTCATAACCTAACATAGCAGGTACCCCAAAATAATAATTAAACCTTTTGGTTACATAAGTTTACTTTAGACTATTTTCCAAAATTATTTTTTCTTTAACTACCCATAAATAGGTTATATCTTACTTGTACAGGATAATAGTCTATGGAGATGCGATTGGAAACGAACAGAACCCAACTCAAGTGAATATAATGAACTACCCTCCATAAAATTTTTTTTTTTTTTTTTCTTACAATTCAAACCAAATATAATTTTAATTCATAAATATAACTTAACCCTTTTAGTTATTACCTTTTAATTACAGTTTTCATTTAATACCAGTATCTCAATTCATTTCTATTATTGAAGTAACTCTTTTCACACCTGTAAACATTTTTATTATACCTGATTATAAAATTTTTTATACTTACAATCCTTTTAACATGATATACACACAAAACATAATCACCATACCACAATACTTTCACCTCACCTCTGAAACATTTAGCACAAAATTTAGTTTAAATCAAACAAAAATTCAATTATATAACTTTTAAATCAATCAAAATATTTCAAATATTTCAAATTGTTTCAATTAAATTTATTATTAAAATATAAATTCCATTATTATTGTTTGCCGTTATACAAATTAGCCAATTACTGTTTCCGAACTTAATGTTATTATTTCTTTAAATTGCAAAATATTAATCTTATTATTACAACAATTAATTACATACATACACTGTTCACTTAACCCTTTACAACACATACAATTGAATTCACTACATATTTATTTACAAATCTACTTCATTATTTATTCAGTTATCATATTTCCATGTTCAAATCAGCCAAGTCAAGATCCTTAAAACAAAATATTTAACTGTCTTTTATTGTTTTATGGTTTAGCCTCCATCGTCAAAAAGGTATCTCACATATTTATAGACTAAATGATTTTTGTCCACCTTTAGTTTATTATTATTGTTTTCATAAACCATTATTTTTAAGTTCATCATCATACCATTTATTATCTCATACAACCTGTCACGATCAATTAATATTATCCAGTCTCCGTCGGTAATTTCTCTCAACATCATGTCAGTTATTTTGTCATCATAAATTATCTTATTGTTATTTAAACGTACTTCTAACCTTACTGTCCATTCACCATAATCTCTTTTTAAATTATATATTTCTATCTCTTTGTCGACCCACAGTTCTCCATCCAAATTTCTCTCATCACTATACCACACCACCCTTTCTCTCTCATTCCATACAGAGGGTACTACCTTAATTAAACATTTCCTAACAACAAAAAACTTCAAAAAATAATTATTCGTAGAACCCTTGTCTACCCAATATATGCGTGAAGATCTTTCTTCACCCCCCAGAACACCTCGTAAAAAATTTACCCTCTGTTTCATACCCACAATATAACTCTCTTTACACTCATTATCTAATTCAACAATGTCAATTACTACGCCTTTACAATCTATTACTTTCTCTCTCTCACTCCTTATCTCTATCTCATCACTATCCAACACTGCACTCTCAACTATATCATTATTATTATTCACCATTATTTCATCATTAGAATTAATTATAACAACGTCACCACTTACCTCAGAATTGTAATTACCATCAATATCTTCACTAGTCAACACTACCTCTCCCACTATTTTGTCACTGTTATTTATGAATTCATTATTAGAATTATCGTTATCACTCACCTGGTTAATTATTCCCTCACTATCATTAACAACATTATTATCACTTACCTGTTTTAATTCAACTTCTATACTCTCTTTTGATTGACATCTATCTCCTTCCCACTTTTTGTCCCACTCATCAAAACGTTTATCAAAATCACTCTTTTTTATCATGTTTTCGGACACAGTTTGTAACAGGTTGAATATATCATTCCATGACACCTCTTTTTCTTCCACCCTTACACTATCGTTAGGCCTATTCACTGTCTTATTTTCTACCACTGTTACTTCAGCTATCTTACCTGTATCATTGGTCACCTCACTATGTTTATTTATCACCACCACACTATCATCATCACTAGGCCTATTTACTGCCTTATTTTCTACTCCTATTACTTCAACAATCTTATGTTTATCATATGTTATCTTGCCACAGTCCTTGTCGGTCATTTCACCTACTTCACCCATATTTATACTCGTACTTCAAAATTTATTTATAAACCCAACATTTACGCTACCAAAACATAACCTAATTTTTACAACGTAATTATATACGATTAATTTTACAAATACGCCGTTACCAAATCCTACTTTCTGTGCTTTAAAACAGGTCTAGTTCCTATAATTTTTTATATACGAACATACTGGCAGGGTCGCCACTGTGAAGGTCTTCGCCTTCTACCCTTTTAATTACATATAATACACTCATCATAAAATACTCACCGCTGCCAGAATTTTACTTACCGTCATGGTCCCCGTAAAATTTACCTTTTGAAACTGCCCAGGTCGCCACGATATTTTTCTAAGGTTAAATATCGAAACCTTTACACTTTTGCCCTTATAAAAATCCCGCTATCTGACTACCCTTGTATATCAGAAGAATCCCAATTACGTTAAACGAGTTGTCAGCACAGAAAACTAGGAAATGGTTTACGGCAAAATAACTACACTAACACATGTTTATAGAATAATGAACCTTTTAATTACTCTTTTTATTTTAATTAAATACTCTATCATTGATTATTACGTTTTCTTTATATTTAAAATGTTTACTAATTTTAGTCCAATAATTTGGTATAGACTACGACTACTACATCTTTCTAGTTGAGCCAGTACTTTTAATAACCCATACACACACTCACTCAATTTACATTTCTTTTTTAAAACTTCCTATTTAATTAATGAGCTCTTTATTAATTATAATGTTTTGGCCAAATGAAACTGTCTTTACACTTGTTACCTATTTGCGTAATATCCAAATGTTGTACACGATATTGTCCGGAACGGTTTTCACTAGTCACTCTCCACTCCGAACACAGTTTATTATGACCTTACGTCATTTTATATTACTTGGTAGGCCTACTTTTGTATTTTTCGGCCTACCAAGAACTCGTCCGAGGCTACCGTTTTTGTTCTGGTAACTATCTGCTGATTGTCTGGCCGCTCAGCCGTGCGTTGCAATGGAACTGGCGTTAGTTCGCTAAAGCTGAACATACAGAGCTGGTCACGTGATCTTGAGTCTGCTCTACCATTGGTGTTGTTAAAAGAGCGCTATAACTTAGGCATAGGATTTAGCAATATTTTGCCACCTGGCGCAATGTGCAGTTACATTACTCTCTTTCGTAATTCACGCCTGATGTGAAGTTAGGTGTTATTTCGCAATCGGTCTACGTTGCTTGAGTGCGGAGACAAAACATAGCTGTTTTGTTCTGTAATAAACACAGCCTATCTGGTTGACTAACTCGGGGTTCTACAAGGGTGAACAATGACTGTATGGAAAATATAATTTTTAAAATGTTACCTTGGCCCTACAATTTCGTACCGTTACAATACCCCCCCAATAAGAGATTGAAGGCCGGAGCGTTCAAACTCTTATTGCCTAAACCTAAGAGGATCAGTGAGGATATGGCGCCGCAACCCCCCTGAACACTACTAAATCATGGGTTCTTACCCCCCTAGTCTGGCGACTGCGACAGCACCCATCCGATCTTACTGGACTTCTCTGTTCGAGATCCCAACACCGAAAAATCGAACAGATACCCGACCCAGTATCGCCTGACTTTATAACATGGAATTAAAAAATTGACAAACGGCCTTCCATCACTCCATATCCCACAACTGGTTCGTTTCCTCTTAGCCGTACTGGTTCATTGACAACATACTGGCTCATTTTATATTATAGACCCTAAACAATAGTATTAATAAAACAATATTGGTTTACAATGGTACACATAAATTCCAGTTAAATTGAATAATATTCCCCGTACAATATTGCCCAGCCAAAATGACACATTAATTATACAAAATAACATTAACTCACAGTAAATACAAATTATATCCTTACTTGCCTACTCATTTTTATATAGAATAAACAAAAAAATTTTTTTTTTTTTCTTTTACTACCCCCCTTTTATCCCTTAACCCCTGATACCCGTTACATATTAATGTGTTCTGCGCGAGGCTTCTTGGCCTTTTTCAGCCTCATCCTCGCCGTAAACCACATCTCCCTCGTGACCTGTAACTGGGTCACCGCCCATCCACACTCACTATTACCCCCCCTAGACTGTGGCGTCTAGTTGCTTTCACAAGGACTGATGCGGAAGGGGTGGACATTTTTTTTTTTTTGATTCCACCCCCATCCTTGCTTCGGCGTTACAATAAAATTCGGTATTATACCTACTATTTTCTATTTATACACCCCTAATGGACTACCACCCCTATCTGGGTGAAAATAGCCCTGTTCCAAAATTAGGTAGATTCCCCAAAAAATAACCCCCCTACTAAATCTAACAAACCACCGGGTTAAAAAAATAAAACAAACCACAAGCCGGTTATATCAAGTAAAATTTATGATTTGCCACAATTAACTACTTTCACGGTCATGGTCCGGTGAGGTCATGGCCGCACTTAGGTGGGGAATCTACAGTTAAAACATAAAATATAAATTGGCATTGATACAAGTTACGTGGATAGTAATATACACCTCTAAGTTCCCAAACATTTTGACAGCATTTACACAAAATTCCCTTCAATTAAAGTACATATTTCATTTGTTTTACAATTACATGAATTTTGCATCAGAATAAATTTAAATTTATTATTAAAATCATCTTTTCAATTATTTAATTATCAAATTAAATTGTGTTTAATTTATTTTAATTAATTTAATTAATCTCAAAAGTTACAGTAATTGCCTCATTATTATTTGGTCTGTAAAAACAAAAATTTAACTTCAATTCTTTTATGTCACAATAAGGTTTTACTCAAGATACTGATTCAGCAGACTACAACATTTTTTGTTATTGTCACCAAGCATGACTACAGACATTAGTCTCAACATACCACACCTGTTTATATAAACACTAGTATGCAAGACTTGTTTAGTAAGCACAGTTATTCCCAGTTTCAGCGTTCATGGTTACATCATACTAACACCTGTACTGGCATATATATACTTCCTACAAAATTTCTATTTCTATAAATCTTTTTGTTAACATATCTATCAGCTGGTATCAATTCAGATCAAAGTTACTTTTGCTTCATTAATGTAATTAGCCATTTTAAATTATTTATTTAACTTGAAAATTCTTTAACAATCTCCACTCAAAACAGTTTAACTTTAATTACAGCTGTATGAAATTAATGTATAAAATATATAAGATTACAATTTCAATTTGAATCAAAATGAATTTAAACACAGCACTAACATTTACAACATTAAGTTACTCCAGGGACAGATACAGTTCAATTTCCTCTCTTAGTACATTCAAAACAATTTCCATTACGTTGATTACAATTTTCAAAATGATTCTACATGATTAAATGTTTCAGTTTCTCTTAATATTTCAATAAATTTTACAAACATTACATCATTTGTTTCAAATCTCTCTTTAAATTCCTCCACAATCACGTTCTATATACCATTTATCCTCTACTCATAACCTAACATAGCAGGTACCCCAAAATAATAATTAAACCTTTTGGTTACATAAGTTTACTTTAGACTATTTTCCAAAATTATTTTTTCTTTAACTACCCATAAATAGGTTATATCTTACTTGTACAGGATAATAGTCTATGGAGATGCGATTGGAAACGAACAGAACCCAACTCAAGCGAATATAATGAACTACCCTCCATAAAATTTTTTTTTTTTTTTCTTACAATTCAAACCAAATATAATTTTAATTCATAAATATAACTTAACCCTTTTAGTTATTACCTTTTAATTACAGTTTTCATTTAATACCAGTATCTCAATTCATTTCTATTATTGAAGTAACTCTTTTCACACCTGTAAACATTTTTATTATACCTGATTATAAAATTTTTTATACTTACAATCCTTTTAACATGATATACACACAAAACATAATCACCATACCACAATACTTTCACCTCACCTCTGAAACATTTAGCACAAAATTTAGTTTAAATCAAACAAAAATTCAATTATATAACTTTTAAATCAATCAAAATATTTCAAATATTTCAAATTGTTTCAATTAAATTCATTATTAAAATATAAATTCCATTATTATTGTTTGCCGTTATACAAATTAGCCAATTACTGTTTCCGAACTTAATGTTATTATTTCTTTAAATTGCAAAATATTAATCTTATTATTACAACAATTAATTACATACATACACTGTTCACTTAACCCTTTACAACACATACAATTGAATTCACTACATATTTATTTACAAATCTACTTCATTATTTATTCAGTTATCATATTTCCATGTTCAAATCAGCCAAGTCAAGATCCTTAAAACAAAATATTTAACTGTCTTTTATTGTTTTATGGTTTAGCCTCCATCGTCAAAAAGGTATCTCACATATTTATAGACTAAATGATTTTTGTCCACCTTTAGTTTATTATTATTGTTTTCATAAACCATTATTTTTAAGTTCATCATCATACCATTTATTATCTCATACAACCTGTCACGATCAATTAATATTATCCAGTCTCCGTCGGTAATTTCTCTCAACATCATGTCAGTTATTTTGTCATCATAAATTATCTTATTGTTATTTAAACGTACTTCTAACCTTACTGTCCATTCACCATAATCTCTTTTTAAATTATATATTTCTATCTCTTTGTCGACCCACAGTTCTCCATCCAAATTTCTCTCATCACTATACCACACCACCCTTTCTCTCTCATTCCATACAGAGGGTACTACCTTAATTAAACATTTCCTAACAACAAAAAACTTCAAAAAATAATTATTCGTAGAACCCTTGTCTACCCAATATATGCGTGAAGATCTTTCTTCACCCCCCAGAACACCTCGTAAAAAATTTACCCTCTGTTTCATACCCACAATATAACTCTCTTTACACTCATTATCTAATTCAACAATGTCAATTACTACGCCTTTACAATCTATTACTTTCTCTCTCTCACTCCTTATCTCTATCTCATCACTATCCAACACTGCACTCTCAACTATATCATTATTATTATTCACCATTATTTCATCATTAGAATTAATTATAACAACGTCACCACTTACCTCAGAATTGTAATTACCATCAATATCTTCACTAGTCAACACTACCTCTCCCACTATTTTGTCACTGTTATTTATGAATTCATTATTAGAATTATCGTTATCACTCACCTGGTTAATTATTCCCTCACTATCATTAACAACATTATTATCACTTACCTGTTTTAATTCAACTTCTATACTCTCTTTTGATTGACATCTATCTCCTTCCCACTTTTTGTCCCACTCATCAAAACGTTTATCAAAATCACTCTTTTTTATCATGTTTTCGGACACAGTTTGTAACAGGTTGAATATATCATTCCATGACACCTCTTTTTCTTCCACCCTTACACTATCGTTAGGCCTATTCACTGTCTTATTTTCTACCACTGTTACTTCAGCTATCTTACCTGTATCATTGGTCACCTCACTATGTTTATTTATCACCACCACACTATCATCATCACTAGGCCTATTTACTGCCTTATTTTCTACCCCTATTACTTCAACAATCTTATGTTTATCATATGTTATCTTGCCCCAGTCCTTGTCGGTCATTTCACCTACTTCACCCATATTTATACTCGTACTTCAAAATTTATTTATAAACCCAACATTAACGCTACCAAAACATAACCTAATTTTTACAACGTAATTATATACGATTAATTTTACAAATACGCCGTTACCAAATCCTACTTTCTGTGCTTTAAAACAGGTCTAGTTCCTATAATTTTTTATATACGAACATCCTGGCAGGGTCGCCACTGTGAAGGTCTTCGCCTTCTACCCTTTTAATTACATATAATACAGTCATCATAAAATACTCACCGCTGCCAGAATTTTACTTACCGTCATGGTCCCCGTAAAATTTACCTTTTGAAACTGCCCAGGTCGCCACGATATTTTTCTAAGGTTAAATATCGAAACCTTTACACTTTTGCCCTTATAAAAATCCCGCTATCTGACTACCCTTGTATATCAGAAGAATCCCAATTACGTTAAACGAGTTGTCAGCACAGAAAACTAGGAAATGGTTTACGGCGAAATAACTACACTAACACATGTTTATAGAATAATGAACCTTTTAATTACGCTTTTTATTTTAATTAAATACTCTATCATTGATTATTACGTTTTCTTTATATTTAAAATGTTTACTAATTTTAGTCCAATAATTTGGTATAGACTACGACTACTACATCTTTCTAGTTGAGCCAGTACTTTTAATAACCCATACACACACTCACTCAATTTACATTTCTTTTTTAAAACTTCCTATTTAATTAATGAGCTCTTTATTAATTATAATGTTTTGGCCAAATGAAACTGTCTTTACACTTGTTACCTATTTGCGTAATATCCAAATGTTGTACACGATATTGTCTGGAACGGTTTTCACTAGTCACTCTCCACTCCGAACACAGTTTATTATGACCTTACGTCATTTTATATTACTTGGTAGGCCTACTTTTGTATTTTTCGGCCTACCAAGAACTCGTCCGAGGCTACCGTTTTTGTTCTGGTAACTGTCTGCTGATTGTCTGGCCGCTCAGCCGTGCGTTGCAATGGAACTGGCGTTAGTTCGCTAAAGCTGAACATACAGAGCTGGTCACGTGATCTTGAGTCTGCTCTACCATTGGTGTTGTTAAAAGAGCGCTATAACTTAGGCATAGGATTTAGCAATATTTTGCCACCTGGCGCAATGTGCAGTTACATTACTCTCTTTCGTAATTCACGCCTGATGTGAAGTTAGGTGTTATTTCGCAATCGGTCTACGTTGCTTGAGTGCGGAGACAAAACATAGCTGTTTTGTTCTGTAATAAACACAGCCTATCTGGTTGACTAACTCGGGGTTCTACAAGGGTGAACAATGACTGTATGGAAAATATAATTTTTAAAATGTTACCTTGGCCCTACAATTTCGTACCGTTACAATACCCCCCCAATAAGAGATTGAAGGCCGGAGCGTTCAAACTCTTATTGCCTAAACCTAAGAGGATCAGTGAGGATATGGCGCCGCAACCCCCCTGAACACTACTAAATCATGGGTTCTTACCCCCCTAGTCTGGCGACTGCGACAGCACCCATCCGATCTTACTGGACTTCTCTGTTCGAGATCCCAACACCGAAAAATCGAACAGATACCCGACCCAGTATCGCCTGACTTTATAACATGGAATTAAAAAATTGACAAACGGCCTTCCATCACTCCATATCCCACAACTGGTTCGTTTCCTCTTAGCCGTACTGGTTCATTGACAACATACTGGCTCATTTTATATTATAGACCCTAAACAATAGTATTAATAAAACAATATTGGTTTACAATGGTACACATAAATTCCAGTTAAATTGAATAATATTCCCCGTACAATATTGCCCAGCCAAAATGACACATTAATTATACAAAATAACATTAACTCACAGTAAATACAAATTATATCCTTACTTGCCTACTCATTTTTATATAGAATAAACAAAAAAATTTTTTTTTTTTTTCTTTTACTACCCCCCTTTTATCCCTTAACCCCTGATACCCGTTACATATTAATGTGTTCTGCGCGAGGCTTCTTGGCCTTTTTCAGCCTCATCCTCGCCGTAAACCACATCTCCCTCGTGACCTGTAACTGGGTCACCGCCCATCCACACTCACTATTACCCCCCCTAGACTGTGGCGTCTAGTTGCTTTCACAAGGACTGATGCGGAAGGGGTGGACATTTTTTTTTTTTTGATTCCACCCCCATCCTTGCTTCGGCGTTACAATAAAATTCGGTATTATACCTACTATTTTCTATTTATACACCCCTAATGGACTACCACCCCTATCTGGGTGAAAATAGCCCTGTTCCAAAATTAGGTAGATTCCCCAAAAAATAACCCCCCTACTAAATCTAACAAACCACCGGGTTAAAAAAATAAAACAAACCACAAGCCGGTTATATCAAGTAAAATTTATGATTTGCCACAATTAACTACTTTCACGGTCATGGTCCGGTGAGGTCATGGCCGCACTTAGGTGGGGAATCTACAGTTAAAACATAAAATATAAATTGGCATTGATACAAGTTACGTGGATAGTAATATACACCTCTAAGTTCCCAAACATTTTGACAGCATTTACACAAAATTCCCTTCAATTAAAGTACATATTTCATTTGTTTTACAATTACATGAATTTTGCATCAGAATAAATTTAAATTTATTATTAAAATCATCTTTTCAATTATTTAATTATCAAATTAAATTGTGTTTAATTTATTTTAATTAATTTAATTAATCTCAAAAGTTACAGTAATTGCCTCATTATTATTTGGTCTGTAAAAACAAAAATTTAACTTCAATTCTTTTATGTCACAATAAGGTTTTACTCAAGATACTGATTCAGCAGACTACAACATTTTTTGTTATTGTCACCAAGCATGACTACAGACATTAGTCTCAACATACCACACCTGTTTATATAAACACTAGTATGCAAGACTTGTTTAGTAAGCACAGTTATTCCCAGTTTCAGCGTTCATGGTTACATCATACTAACACCTGTACTGGCATATATATACTTCCTACAAAATTTCTATTTCTATAAATCTTTTTGTTAACATATCTATCAGCTGGTATCAATTCAGATCAAAGTTACTTTTGCTTCATTAATGTAATTAGCCATTTTAAATTATTTATTTAACTTGAAAATTCTTTAACAATCTCCACTCAAAACAGTTTAACTTTAATTACAGCTGTATGAAATTAATGTATAAAATATATAAGATTACAATTTCAATTTGAATCAAAATGAATTTAAACACAGCACTAACATTTACAACATTAAGTTACTCCAGGGACAGATACAGTTCAATTTCCTCTCTTAGTACATTCAAAACAATTTCCATTACGTTGATTACAATTTTCAAAATGATTCTACATGATTAAATGTTTCAGTTTCTCTTAATATTTCAATAAATTTTACAAACATTACATCATTTGTTTCAAATCTCTCTTTAAATTCCTCCACAATCACGTTCTATATACCATTTATCCTCTACTCATAACCTAACATAGCAGGTACCCCAAAATAATAATTAAACCTTTTGGTTACATAAGTTTACTTTAGACTATTTTCCAAAATTATTTTTTCTTTAACTACCCATAAATAGGTTATATCTTACTTGTACAGGATAATAGTCTATGGAGATGCGATTGGAAACGAACAGAACCCAACTCAAGCGAATATAATGAACTACCCTCCATAAAATTTTTTTTTTTTTTTCTTACAATTCAAACCAAATATAATTTTAATTCATAAATATAACTTAACCCTTTTAGTTATTACCTTTTAATTACAGTTTTCATTTAATACCAGTATCTCAATTCATTTCTATTATTGAAGTAACTCTTTTCACACCTGTAAACATTTTTATTATACCTGATTATAAAATTTTTTATACTTACAATCCTTTTAACATGATATACACACAAAACATAATCACCATACCACAATACTTTCACCTCACCTCTGAAACATTTAGCACAAAATTTAGTTTAAATCAAACAAAAATTCAATTATATAACTTTTAAATCAATCAAAATATTTCAAATATTTCAAATTGTTTCAATTAAATTCATTATTAAAATATAAATTCCATTATTATTGTTTGCCGTTATACAAATTAGCCAATTACTGTTTCCGAACTTAATGTTATTATTTCTTTAAATTGCAAAATATTAATCTTATTATTACAACAATTAATTACATACATACACTGTTCACTTAACCCTTTACAACACATACAATTGAATTCACTACATATTTATTTACAAATCTACTTCATTATTTATTCAGTTATCATATTTCCATGTTCAAATCAGCCAAGTCAAGATCCTTAAAACAAAATATTTAACTGTCTTTTATTGTTTTATGGTTTAGCCTCCATCGTCAAAAAGGTATCTCACATATTTATAGACTAAATGATTTTTGTCCACCTTTAGTTTATTATTATTGTTTTCATAAACCATTATTTTTAAGTTCATCATCATACCATTTATTATCTCATACAACCTGTCACGATCAATTAATATTATCCAGTCTCCGTCGGTAATTTCTCTCAACATCATGTCAGTTATTTTGTCATCATAAATTATCTTATTGTTATTTAAACGTACTTCTAACCTTACTGTCCATTCACCATAATCTCTTTTTAAATTATATATTTCTATCTCTTTGTCGACCCACAGTTCTCCATCCAAATTTCTCTCATCACTATACCACACCACCCTTTCTCTCTCATTCCATACAGAGGGTACTACCTTAATTAAACATTTCCTAACAACAAAAAACTTCAAAAAATAATTATTCGTAGAACCCTTGTCTACCCAATATATGCGTGAAGATCTTTCTTCACCCCCCAGAACACCTCGTAAAAAATTTACCCTCTGTTTCATACCCACAATATAACTCTCTTTACACTCATTATCTAATTCAACAATGTCAATTACTACGCCTTTACAATCTATTACTTTCTCTCTCTCACTCCTTATCTCTATCTCATCACTATCCAACACTGCACTCTCAACTATATCATTATTATTATTCACCATTATTTCATCATTAGAATTAATTATAACAACGTCACCACTTACCTCAGAATTGTAATTACCATCAATATCTTCACTAGTCAACACTACCTCTCCCACTATTTTGTCACTGTTATTTATGAATTCATTATTAGAATTATCGTTATCACTCACCTGGTTAATTATTCCCTCACTATCATTAACAACATTATTATCACTTACCTGTTTTAATTCAACTTCTATACTCTCTTTTGATTGACATCTATCTCCTTCCCACTTTTTGTCCCACTCATCAAAACGTTTATCAAAATCACTCTTTTTTATCATGTTTTCGGACACAGTTTGTAACAGGTTGAATATATCATTCCATGACACCTCTTTTTCTTCCACCCTTACACTATCGTTAGGCCTATTCACTGTCTTATTTTCTACCACTGTTACTTCAGCTATCTTACCTGTATCATTGGTCACCTCACTATGTTTATTTATCACCACCACACTATCATCATCACTAGGCCTATTTACTGCCTTATTTTCTACCCCTATTACTTCAACAATCTTATGTTTATCATATGTTATCTTGCCCCAGTCCTTGTCGGTCATTTCACCTACTTCACCCATATTTATACTCGTACTTCAAAATTTATTTATAAACCCAACATTTACGCTACCAAAACATAACCTAATTTTTACAACGTAATTATATACGATTAATTTTACAAATACGCCGTTACCAAATCCTACTTTCTGTGCTTTAAAACAGGTCTAGTTCCTATAATTTTTTATATACGAACATCCTGGCAGGGTCGCCACTGTGAAGGTCTTCGCCTTCTACCCTTTTAATTACATATAATACAGTCATCATAAAATACTCACCGCTGCCAGAATTTTACTTACCGTCATGGTCCCCGTAAAATTTACCTTTTGAAACTGCCCAGGTCGCCACGATATTTTTCTAAGGTTAAATATCGAAACCTTTACACTTTTGCCCTTATAAAAATCCCGCTATCTGACTACCCTTGTATATCAGAAGAATCCCAATTACGTTAAACGAGTTGTCAGCACAGAAAACTAGGAAATGGTTTACGGCGAAATAACTACACTAACACATGTTTATAGAATAATGAACCTTTTAATTACTCTTTTTATTTTAATTAAATACTCTATCATTGATTATTACGTTTTCTTTATATTTAAAATGTTTACTAATTTTAGTCCAATAATTTGGTATAGACTACGACTACTACATCTTTCTAGTTGAGCCAGTACTTTTAATAACCCATACACACACTCACTCAATTTACATTTCTTTTTTAAAACTTCCTATTTAATTAATGAGCTCTTTATTAATTATAATGTTTTGGCCAAATGAAACTGTCTTTACACTTGTTACCTATTTGCGTAATATCCAAATGTTGTACACGATATTGTCTGGAACGGTTTTCACTAGTCACTCTCCACTCCGAACACAGTTTATTATGACCTTACGTCATTTTATATTACTTGGTAGGCCTACTTTTGTATTTTTCGGCCTACCAAGAACTCGTCCGAGGCTACCGTTTTTGTTCTGGTAACTGTCTGCTGATTGTCTGGCCGCTCAGCCGTGCGTTGCAATGGAACTGGCGTTAGTTCGCTAAAGCTGAACATACAGAGCTGGTCACGTGATCTTGAGTCTGCTCTACCATTGGTGTTGTTAAAAGAGCGCTATAACTTAGGCATAGGATTTAGCAATATTTTGCCACCTGGCGCAATGTGCAGTTACATTACTCTCTTTCGTAATTCACGCCTGATGTGAAGTTAGGTGTTATTTCACAATCGGTCTACGTTGCTTGAGTGCGGAGACAAAACATAGCTGTTTTGTTCTGTAATAAACACAGCCTATCTGGTTGACTAACTCGGGGTTCTACAAGGGTGAACAATGACTGTATGGAAAATATAATTTTTAAAATGTTACCTTGGCCCTACAATTTCGTACCGTTACAATACCCCCCCAATAAGAGATTGAAGGCCGGAGCGTTCAAACTCTTATTGCCTAAACCTAAGAGGATCAGTGAGGATATGGCGCCGCAACCCCCCTGAACACTACTAAATCATGGGTTCTTACCCCCCTAGTCTGGCGACTGCGACAGCACCCATCCGATCTTACTGGACTTCTCTGTTCGAGATCCCAACACCGAAAAATCGAACAGATACCCGACCCAGTATCGCCTGACTTTATAACATGGAATTAAAAAATTGACAAACGGCCTTCCATCACTCCATATCCCACAACTGGTTCGTTTCCTCTTAGCCGTACTGGTTCATTGACAACATACTGGCTCATTTTATATTATAGACCCTAAACAATAGTATTAATAAAACAATATTGGTTTACAATGGTACACATAAATTCCAGTTAAATTGAATAATATTCCCCGTACAATATTGCCCAGCCAAAATGACACATTAATTATACAAAATAACATTAACTCACAGTAAATACAAATTATATCCTTACTTGCCTACTCATTTTTATATAGAATAAACAAAAAAATTTTTTTTTTTTTTCTTTTACTACCCCCCTTTTATCCCTTAACCCCTGATACCCGTTACATATTAATGTGTTCTGCGCGAGGCTTCTTGGCCTTTTTCAGCCTCATCCTCGCCGTAAACCACATCTCCCTCGTGACCTGTAACTGGGTCACCGCCCATCCACACTCACTATTACCCCCCCTAGACTGTGGCGTCTAGTTGCTTTCACAAGGACTGATGCGGAAGGGGTGGACATTTTTTTTTTTTGATTCCACCCCCATCCTTGCTTCGGCGTTACAATAAAATTCGGTATTATACCTACTATTTTCTATTTATACACCCCTAATGGACTACCACCCCTATCTGGGTGAAAATAGCCCTGTTCCAAAATTAGGTAGATTCCCCAAAAAATAACCCCCCTACTAAATCTAACAAACCACCGGGTTAAAAAAATAAAACAAACCACAAGCTGGTTATATCAAGTAAAATTTATGATTTGCCACAATTAACTACTTTCACGGTCATGGTCCGGTGAGGTCATGGCCGCACTTAGGTGGGGAATCTACAGTTAAAACATAAAATATAAATTGGCATTGATACAAGTTACGTGGATAGTAATATACACCTCTAAGTTCCCAAACATTTTGACAGCATTTACACAAAATTCCCTTCAATTAAAGTACATATTTCATTTGTTTTACAATTACATGAATTTTGCATAAGAATAAATTTAAATTTATTATTAAAATCATCTTTTCAATTATTTAATTATCAAATTAAATTGTGTTTAATTTATTTTAATTAATTTAATTAATCTCAAAAGTTACAGTAATTGCCTCATTATTATTTGGTCTGTAAAAACAAAAATTTAACTTCAATTCTTTTATGTCACAATAAGGTTTTACTCAAGATACTGATTCAGCAGACTACAACATTTTTTGTTATTGTCACCAAGCATGACTACAGACATTAGTCTCAACATACCACACCTGTTTATATAAACACTAGTATGCAAGACTTGTTTAGTAAGCACAGTTATTCCCAGTTTCAGCGTTCATGGTTACATCATACTAACACCTGTACTGGCATATATATACTTCCTACAAAATTTCTATTTCTATAAATCTTTTTGTTAACATATCTATCAGCTGGTATCAATTCAGATCAAAGTTACTTTTGCTTCATTAATGTAATTAGCCATTTTAAATTATTTATTTAACTTGAAAATTCTTTAACAATCTCCACTCAAAACAGTTTAACTTTAATTACAGCTGTATGAAATTAATGTATAAAATATATAAGATTACAATTTCAATTTGAATCAAAATGAATTTAAACACAGCACTAACATTTACAACATTAAGTTACTCCAGGGACAGATACAGTTCAATTTCCTCTCTTAGTACATTCAAAACAATTTCCATTACGTTGATTACAATTTTCAAAATGATTCTACATGATTAAATGTTTCAGTTTTTCTTAATATTTCAATAAATTTTACAAACATTACATCATTTGTTTCAAATCTCTCTTTAAATTCCTCCACAATCACGTTCTATATACCATTTATCCTCTACTCATAACCTAACATAGCAGGTACCCCAAAATAATAATTAAACCTTTTGGTTACATAAGTTTACTTTAGACTATTTTCCAAAATTATTTTTTCTTTAACTACCCATAAATAGGTTATATCTTACTTGTACAGGATAATAGTCTATGGAGATGCGATTGGAAACGAACAGAACACAACTCAAGTGAATATAATGAACTACCCTCCATAAAAATTTTTTTTTTTTTTTTCTTACAATTCAAACCAAATATAATTTTAATTCATAAATATAACTTAACCCTTTTAGTTATTACCTTTTAATTACAGTTTTCATTTAATACCAGTATCTCAATTCATTTATATTATTGAAGTAACTCTTTTCACACCTGTAAACATTTTTATTATACCTGATTATAAAATTTTTTATACTTACAATCCTTTTAACATGATATACACACAAAACATAATCACCATACCACAATACTTTCACCTCACCTCTGAAACATTTAGCACAAAATTTAGTTTAAATCAAACAAAAATTCAATTATATAACTTTTAAATCAATCAAAATATTTCAAATATTTCAAATTGTTTCAATTAAATTCATTATTAAAATATAAATTCCATTATTATTGTTTGCCGTTATACAAATTAGCCAATTACTGTTTCCGAACTTAATGTTATTATTTCTTTAAATTGCAAAATATTAATCTTATTATTACAACAATTAATTACATACATACACTGTTCACTTAACCCTTTACAACACATACAATTGAATTCACTACATATTTATTTACAAATCTACTTCATTATTTATTCAGTTATCATATTTCCATGTTCAAATCAGCCAAGTCAAGATCCTTAAAACAAAATATTTAACTGTCTTTTATTGTTTTATGGTTTAGCCTCCATCGTCAAAAAGGTATCTCACATATTTATAGACTAAATGATTTTTGTCCACCTTTAGTTTATTATTATTGTTTTCATAAACCATTATTTCTAAGTTCATCATCATACCATTTATTATCTCATACAACCTGTCACGATCAATTAATATTATCCAGTCTCCGTCGGTAATTTCTCTCAACATCATGTCAGTTATTTTGTCATCATAAATTATCTTATTGTTATTTAAACGTACTTCTAACCTTACTGTCCATTCACCATAATCTCTTTTTAAATTATATATTTCTATCTCTTTGTCGACCCACAGTTCTCCATCCAAATTTCTCTCATCACTATACCACACCACCCTTTCTCTCTCATTCCATACAGAGGGTACTACCTTAATTAAACATTTCCTAACAACAAAAAACTTCAAAAAATAATTATTCGTAGAACCCTTGTCTACCCAATATATGCGTGAAGATCTTTCTTCACCCCCCAGAACACCTCGTAAAAAATTTACCCTCTGTTTCATACCCACAATATAACTCTCTTTACACTCATTATCTAATTCAACAATGTCAATTACTACGCCTTTACAATCTATTACTTTCTCTCTCTCACTCCTTATCTCTATCTCATCACTATCCAACACTGCACTCTCAACTATATCATTATTATTATTCACCATTATTTCATCATTAGAATTAATTATAACAACGTCACCACTTACCTCAGAATTGTAATTACCATCAATATCTTCACTAGTCAACACTACCTCTCCCACTATTTTGTCACTGTTATTTATGAATTCATTATTAGAATTATCGTTATCACTCACCTGGTTAATTATTCCCTCACTATCATTAACAACATTATTATCACTTACCTGTTTTAATTCAACTTCTATACTCTCTTTTAATTGACATCTATCTCCTTCCCACTTTTTGTCCCACTCATCAAAACGTTTATCAAAATCACTCTTTTTTATCATGTTTTCGGACACAGTTTGTAACAGGTTGAATATATCATTCACTGTCTTATTTTCTACCATTGTTACTTCAGCTATATTACCTGTATCATTGGTCACCTCACTATGTTTATTTATCACCACCACACTATCATCACTAGGCCTATTTACTGCCTTATTTTCTACCCCTATTACTTCAACAATCTTATGTTTATCATATGTTATCTTGCCCCATTCCTTGTCAGTCATTTCACCTACTTCACCCATATTTATACTCGTACTTCAAAATTTATTTATAAACCCAACATTTACGCTACCAAAACATAACCTAATTTTTACAACGTAATTATATACGATTAATTTTACAAATACGCCGTTACCAAATCCTACTTTCTGTGCTTTAAAACAGGTCTAGTTCCTATAATTTTTTATATACGAACATCCTGGCAGGGTCGCCACTGTGAAGGTCTTCGCCTTCTACCCTTTTAATTACATATAATACACTCATCATAAAATACTCACCGCTGCCAGAATTTTACTTACCGTCATGGTCCCCGTAAAATTTACCTTTTGAAACTGCCCAGGTCGCCACGATATTTTTCTAAGGATAAATATCGAAACCTTTACACTTTTGCCCTTATAAAAATCCCGCTATCTGACTACCCTTGTATATCAGAAGAATCCCAATTACGTTAAACGAGTTGTCAGCACAGAAAACTAGGAAATGGTTTACGGCGAAATAACTACACTAACACATGTTTATAGAATAATGAACCTTTTAATTACTCTTTTTATTTTAATTAAATGCTCTATCATTGATTATTACGTTTTCTTTATATTTAAAATGTTTACTAATTTTAGTCCAATAATTTGGTATAGACTACGACTACTACATCTTTCTAGTTGAGCCAGTACTTTTAATAACCCATACACACACTCACTCAATTTACATTTCTTTTTTAAAACTTCCTATTTAATTAATGAGCTCTTTATTAATTATAATGTTTTGGCCAAATGAAACTGTCTTTACACTTGTTACCTATTTGCGTAATATCCAAATGTTGTACACGATATTGTCCGGAACGGTTTTCACTAGTCACTCTCCACTCCGAACACAGTTTATTATGACCTTACGTCATTTTATATTACTTGGTAGGCCTACTTTTGTATTTTTCGGCCTACCAAGAACTCATCCGAGGCTACCGTTTTTGTTCTGGTAACTGTCTGCTGATTGTCTGGCCGCTCAGCCGTGCGTTGCAATGGAACTGGCGTTAGTTCGCTAAAGCTGAACATACAGAGCTGGTCACGTGATCTTGAGTCTGCTCTACCATTGGTGTTGTTAAAAGAGCGCTATAACTTAGGCATAGGATTTAGCAATATTTTGCCGCCTGGCGCAATGTGCAGTTACATTACTCTCTTTCGTAATTCACGCCTGATGTGAAGTTAGGTGTTATTTCACAATCGGTCTACGTTGCTTGAGTGCGGAGACAAAACATAGCTGTTTTGTTCTGTAATAAACACAGCCTATCTGGTTGACTAACTCGGGGTTCTACAAGGGTGAACAATGACTGTATGGAAAATATAATTTTTAAAATGTTACCTTGGCCCTACAATTTCGTACCGTTACAATTAGAATACATGTAAACAATAAGATACTTGAAACTCAAAACATCATCTATATGGCAGGCTGTTTTTTTTTTTCAAACAATTTTAATTTACCAAAATATTTCTTTTCTCAATATTCAGAAAAAAAACAAAATTATTTAATTCAATCAAGAAACAAAATTGCATCAATCAATTACTAGAAACTGGTCTTGTCTCTGACATCAACCATCAGCTGATCTCTCTGGGTCAAGTCAACGACCTTGACATATATATACACTACACAAAGCTACACCATAGAATACACGAAACATCTTTAAAATTCTTTACCTTCAAACATAATACAACATAATAAAATAAAACATTCAAAAATAACGTGGTTATCATTACTTCACAATAAACAATAAAATTCACATTTAAATTTGATCAAAATTACACACTTTATAGCCTTGTTTTATTTTCAAGTTCTCTTAAAATCTTTCACTTGTTTCAATTATTATTACATTTTAACTCTGACTTTCTCTAATATTTCCCTTCTCAATTAGTCTGGGTGACTCTCAATTATTCATAACATTTCGATTTACTAACTTGGCCTTTATATATAATCTTGCTCCCCTTCTGACTCTAATACTCTAGCTTTACCTAGTCTGACACCACTCTCTCAAAATATTTATCTCCACTAACTTACTACTCTAACTCTCACCTACTCACTCTAACTTTATAACAAAATACTCTCTACCCTCTTTGTATTAAGGACGTGTGTTCCCTTCCCAATGCTCATTCCCTTATTTGGTTCCCAGACCCTCCCTAGGTAACCCTTTCTGGCGCATATCGGTTCACCTCCCGCCACAACACTTTTCGTTGAGGACTCCTTATCACACCACCCCTTTTACAAAATTCCCCATTACTAATTACTCTCCCATTACCTCCCTTTCATCTGCAAAATATCGCCATTCATTTATTACCTCAATATATACTCATTACGCTACATATTTTCCCCATACCTACTGTGTCACTATTACTTCTCAGTTCTACATTACTTTTATACTCCCACAATCTTATTCTGTTTAACACCCATCTAAACATAACTTGGACTGATTAAATGTCCTATTGAAATAATAATCACACAAATTCTAACCTTTACCACATTTTACATTACATTAACCCTTGAAAATTCAAACTATCTCGAATACATTTCACCATTTACTTAAAACATCACAAGTTTATTATTAAAACATTTAATTACATTGAAAAATTTGCAAATCACTCATAAGTGACATACTACATTTATAACCCTAGCAGTCAGCTGATGTCTCATCATCATATGAATAACCTTTCTCTAACTACATTTCAAAATTATACAGATTACACATGTTTACAATCCTTACCCCTAACACAGCATACAATTAATACAAATACACAATGTTAACTAACTATCATTACAAATCAATAAATTCATTTATTCATGGTGACATTTGTTACTTTAACACATACGAATACATTTAATTTTATCGTACTTGCCATAACTATGGGTTGAGGTACATGGTTCACTGCCATGTGCTTTTTCTTTGTAGGGTCCAGAGTTCTTTAGCCGAAATTAGAGACTGAGCGGGGTCTTGAAATAAGTTTTTGAACAACAATATTGATGATATAAAATTTTGTTTAATGTTACTGCCTTATTTTTCTTTACATTCATGAACATCGAAAATTATTGTCTTGTAATGTTAACCAAAATGGCGTCTTACTTTATTTCCGCCTTCAATCATTTATCAACCTTATTGCATAATACTAATAACAATTTCTTTCGTTTTACTTTCTGAAAGCAACAGGAATATCTTTTATACTGCTGGACAGTAGTGTGGTAATTTTCACATTATTAGGTTGGCTAATCTGTGCTTTCTGATATTGCGCTATCATGTTCTTATCTCGTTTTTATAACATCACAGTTAACCGAGTTGCGGCAGGCGGCAGACGTCATAACGTTTGCTCGCTTGTTCTGTCATCATCATTTTTCTTGTCATCAGACAATCATTGTAGGCCTTAGGCCACAACATATATTGCACTTGCAATACATTAGCAATACCTTGCTAATTCTTTTTCATGTAGCTTGAGTGCCGCGTACTCGCGCCTCAAGTCTTACGACAATTCATACGACATTCGTCTAGGCCTTAGGCCTTAACGTTTTAATCTGAGTGCCGCACATTTGCGCCTCATCTAGGATGTAGCATTCTTAACGACTCTGTTTATTCAAAATCAAATTGTGCAGACATAGCCAATCTCAACACCATGATATAAGTGTACAGAACTTAATAAATGTATTATACAGTCCACTATCGTCATTATTCTGCATCCTAACATTAACACATTTTTTGGTCCTATCGGGCCGCATCTTCTTACTAACATTTTTGGTCCTCACGTGATGGATCATTCTTCTCATTACCATTTTTTTGATCCTCCAGGCCGGATTTTACATTTTTTTGGTCGCTCCGTGCCTGGATTCGTCATTCACCTCTTGCAACATATTCTAGCGGTTTCATCATTTTTCTGCCCCAATTTCTGGCCATCACGTGCGATTCAGCACATTCGCTGATCCGACCGTCTCGGGACTTACTTCAGCATTTCTTTCATCGCCATTGAGCCTCGTGACGACATCATTGCAAGAACATCCATGTGCTAGCGTCTACACTCCAGTTTGAGCAGTCATCTCTACGGTCTGTGTGTTTGCCATCTTCTCCACGACTTCGACGCTCCAGGACATCGCTAGCAGGTACTAGATCATTAACAGGTGCGTACAATGGCTGAAGAAGGCCTCAAAGTGTTCATCAGAAAGAGAGGCGGCATAAAGTCTGCCATAGTGCGTATTAATTCGGCTATCATTAGCTTTGATAAAAACACTAATACAAAACATTTTTTAACAGTTAGACTCGAAAGTCTAAAAAGCTTGGCAACAAAATACGATGAGGTACAGTCCGAAATTGAACTCATTGCTAAAGACATAAACGCTGCTCAAGAAGACCGAATTGAGGATGAAGAGCTGTTATATTCAACAGAAGCCAATATCTTGCAGTTGATAGAAAGCTTCAAGGAGAAGGCCATTCTATTTTTAAATCTTGTTTATTTTGTTTTTAGAGAATTTTAAGTTAAGCAAACCAACGCCTCAAAACACAAACCAATGCATCTAAGGGGAGACATATCAGTTGCGGATATGGAAATAGATATGGTCACTATTGTAAAATTTTGTATTGCATGTTTCAGAGTTTTGTGGTGTTGTGACCGCGGTCCTGAGCTGGCCGGTGCGTCAGAGCAGGAGCGTTAAGTGCCTAATGGCCTTATGGTGTTGGGATCTCTCCTGAGAAGTCCAGTAAGGTCAGATGGTACGATCATCATCATTGGACCAAGGGTAAGTGATTGTATTTCTTTTATATTAACATTACAGGGGGTTGTGGCAACATATCTGAACTGATCCTTTTAGAAACGTGTGAATGAGTCAATGAAAGTTTTTATGTTTCGACATAAAACCTTTCATTGAGGGGGTTTTGTAACAGTACAGAAAGGCCTGTTGTCATAGTTATGGGATTAAGGGATTTCGTATTGTATTTTTATTATATTTATGAATGTCAACCATGGTTAGGTCAGTTTTACCCATGTCCAAAGAAACAACGCATATTCAACAGGAGTGGAATGATTCCAAGGTCACCGGCTGACGTGCGGAATAGAGTGCATTCAATGGTGGTAGTAACTAACACAGACTCTCAGTATAAAATCTCATTGGCCAGCAATGTGTGTCGTCATTAATAAATGATAATGACGTATCAACAATAACGTATAAAACAGGGCGTTGGCCGTAGAAACAAAAGATGGTGACATATATACTACTACATACGCAGATTTTGCGTATAACCCGTTCTCAGTCTGCATTACCAACTCAGAGCGTACACACGTTCAATTGTGTGCTGGTCAATTATTGCCAGCAGAGGTGATGAAAACTTTGTAAAAATGTAATCAGAACATACCTTTAGAGTCAGTGCACAGTTTAAAAAATGAAGTAAGCAAAATTTAGTGAAACCAAAAGAAAACAGACAGATCACAAAGTTCGGCCGAACATCCGCCGCCATTCATGGAAAACGTCTGAGGAACGCCATCACCACTACAATTCAGGGAAGTCCTAACATTCAAAATTCTAAATATTAATATGAGCTCAGAAATATTATTAATCCGATATGTAATCACAATCAATATATGGCATGTGCGAATGAGAGAGTGAGAGTAAATGGTTGCCGGCATTTAAAAAACAATAATCTGAGGCGTTGGTTCGTGTTATGCATACATTTTATTTAATGAGTATAACGAAATAAGTAAATTTGAATTGAATACTGCAGTTTTAAAATACATTTGAGTGAAAGATTAAAATCCAGAAAAAAGCAAATGTTATATAGAGGTTAAAGCATGGTAAAGAGGCGGAAGTCATGAAGCCGCCATTTTGCTAATTGTTTAGATGAGAGATGACTCCAATTGTTCATAACATTTAAATATTGAAAATAAAAATAAATCACAAGTTGTTTAACTACATGTTGTGCAAATGGTTATTTCGAAAACCCGGCTACCTCTGCCTTTCGCTTAACGAAGCCCTGGATCCTAAAGATAAAACTAATGCTGATAATAAAACCACATGTTTACACCGGATGTATGGTGAGTATTTCTTTCTTTACAATTAAAAACATAAAAATTAACTCATTACAGAAAGTGAAAGGTAGGAGAGTTAACAGATGTTGCCCAGAACTAGGGACTTATTATTTGTATTGTTTTTTAAAAGTTAACAACCTTGGGATCGGTTTACACTGTGGAATCTGCGTTGTTTTGTTAATACGGGGGGAAGTCGTTCTAACCATATTTTATATATGAAATACAATAAAATTCCCTGAATACCAGAATTATGAGAACAGGCTTTTGTCCTGTTACAAAACCCCCTCGATGAAAGGTTTTATGCCGAAGCATAAAAACTTTCATTGACCCATTCACACTTCCTAAAAGGATCAGCCCAGATATGTTGCCACAACCCCCTGTAGTGTTTATATAGAAAAAATTTTAATCACTTACCCTTGGTCCAATGATGATCGTACCATCTGACCTTACTGGACTTCTCAGGAGAGATCCCAACACCATAAGGCCATTAGGCACTTAACACTCCTGTTCTGACGCACCGGCCAGCTCAGGACCGCCGTCACAACACCATCAAACTCTGAAACATGAAATACAAAAATTTAAAATAGTGGCCTTATCTATTTCCATATCCACAACTGATATGTCTCCCCTTAGATGCATTGGTTTGTGTTTTGAGGCGTTGGTTTGCTTAACTTAAAATTCTCTAAAAACAAAATAAACAAGATTTAAAAATAGAATGGCCTTCTCCTTGAAACAATATAAATTTATATGCAAATAATAAAACTCTTATCTTACCTTAGGGTTACTTCTCCAAGGTCGTACAGACGAAAATCAGCTGCAGAAAAAGGTTATCTGGGTTTCAGTTGCGCAATAATCACACTAACACACATTTTGAGGATTTTACCAAATTAACTTTCATTTATTAACATGAACTATTTCATTTTAACTCTACACTGCAATTTCAATAATAAGACAGGAATACATGTATATTTAATCTTTCAATATAAACTACTAATATGAAAATGAATTGACAATAACGTTATTATTTTAACCAACACTTTGCTACACTCATACTCTTTACATTCCCTTACTGAGATCTCATTAACAAAATCTTTTAAATTGTAGCGATTAAACGGTACTTATGTTTTGATTAGAATTTTTTCTATACTTTTGTTAGTAAATTAGGTTCAGTACTGTTACCCCTCCGCTGCGTGTTCATATGGCTGGTCAGACACTCGTGTTTGCCACTTGCTTCCGCTTACCGCACTCACATAACTGTTTTCGTTGAACTTATTCTGTCGTTAATTACTTCACCTCATTACTTTAAAACTCTTTATACACTGTAATGTATATGTTTATATATTTTTTTATATAGCCGGCCGGCTTTTAAGTTTTGCCCGGGCACTTAGATGTTTAATGGTAGCTACATTGTTTGCGCACTGTTAGTTGTTTTTTGCTGGATAGACGACTGTTAATTACGGCCTATCCTTCACGTCCGATGCCACTGTTTTTTAAAGTAAAACAAACTGTATGCTGATTTTTCTGGCCGCTCTACCAGGAGTTACAATAGAACTGAACTCAGTACTGCGCTAAGGCGGTAATGCCCAGAGTTGTCTGGTCACGTGATCAAGAGCCTGCGCTCCAATTGGTGCATTTTAAAGGCGCTATAACACTGGCGTAATTTTCTCCGTGATCCACGGCTGATGCAAAATTGTGTTTTATTTCACAATCTGTCTGCGCTGCTTGAGTGCGGAGACAAAACATAGACGTTTTGTTTTGTAATAAACACTGCATACTTTGACTAAGTCGAGGTTCCAAAAAGGTGAACAATGACTACATGGGGAATGTAATTTTTAAAATGTTAACTTGGCCCTACAATTTCGTACCGTTACATCCTTTTATCTTACCATTTTTACCAAAACTGTCCTTCAATCATTGCTAATTCACTCTTTCCATCACAATAGAAAAATGTATATTCTTATAGTAAAACCATAACACATAAAACGAAACTTTTAAAATCTCCAAAACAACAGCTATTTATCCCTCCTATATAAAATTCAAAACATAATTATTATGTTGAACAACCTAATTACTTAACTTTTATTATTTAACTTTCTGATCATATTAATTCTTTGCAACAGAATCAAACTATATTTTTATATCCACCACCAATATCAATATTATTTCTTTAACATTTAATATTTGTTATCATTGCTACTAATAACAATAAAATAGAATAAAACATGGAACATCAAACATTAACATTGTTACATTTACATTACATAGTTCACATTTACACAACTTGTATCAAAATTTGATAAGACATTACGGCTTCAACTTTCTATTAACTCTTTACAATTCTTTTATATCACCTTTCTACTATGAATTTTCCTTTTCTAACCTCTTCATCCTTATTCGTTTGGGCTATTCTCTATTATTCATTATTATCTCTATCTTATTTTGGCATTTGCTTATCTAACCTTACTACCCCTTTTTTCTATCAACCACTAGAGTCAGCTGCATGGAAGTAGTATCGTCAAGGTCACTCACTTTCACTGCTTCTCCCTGTCACCTCCACGCCCCTCGCCCAGCGTTGTTGCCGGCTAGTACAGTGTGTAGTGTTTTAGCAGTGTTACGAAAACAAATTTCATACATCCACATTATATTCTTCGTTTCAAATTTATTTATGCGTATCGCGTAAATGAATTTGTTTTATCAGGAATAATTAGTTGTGGGTAACACTACTCAGTTAAATTCTGGGCGCCAGTATTTGAGGTCTAAAAATTTGTGTGAGTCGGCAACATATTTTTTGTTGTCGCGTAAATATCTACAGAATTTCTATCTTTGCGTTTCTTCTGTTTCTTTGGCTTTTTTTTTTTGTTACGATTTGCAGTTCTCTGAAACTACTATTTATACTGCGCTGGTTTTTCTTATGTTAGAATCTAAACCTTTTAGCAATACACACCCTAACTTTACGAAGTACCATTAGGTCAGTTATTTTGTGATTTCCGTACAGTGCACTTACTTATTAAAGTTTTACTGTTTTCTTCATGGGCGGTTATCCTACAGACTGACAGTTGTCTGAGAACGCTGACCTTGCCTGCTGTTGTCGCTTTAATTTTTTCATACTCACGGTCTTTTCCCTTTTGTAAATGAATCTGTTTTTGTTCTCTACACGGTCATTCCTAAGCCATATGGTTCGGAAGTTCTGTTAGGTATATGTACACATTTGGTATGCACATTGCGTATACCCTGTCGGCATGTCTTTTCGGTAAATATTGCTGTCTGACACTTTTATGAATGCCTTTGTCATTTTACAATCCCCTCAAAAATGTGTGTTTACTGCCCGCGCTACTACCTTTCTTCCGTTGCACAAAGATAAATAGGACTGAGCAATTTCTGTAAACAAAATTGTCGCTGTTGTGACAAAAGCCAATCCCATTTCAGTTACAGTACCCCATTCCAAGTAGGTTGGGTGGACGAGGTGAGGAAGAGACGAATTAGCAACAAACATCCAAAATATTTATCGTCCTTAGTATTGTTGACAGACATTTTGTGCGTTTCATGTGAACGGTTGACGTCTTTATTGTAGACAGTGTGTGTATTAGTTTATTTCAATAATTTGTATTTATTATGAGTGATATTGAGGAACAGTATCCTACATTTAGTTCGAGTACAAGCAGCGGTGGTGTACGTGCGGGCCGAGAGGACATTAGAAAACAAAGTAAAGTCATCATAGCAAATGTTTACAAGTTTTTTAAAAATCTTGCGTATAATGAAGAAGCCAGGAGGAACATAAACTTTGCACAAGTTCGAAAATTGACAGCGGAAGCTTGTGGCATTTCTGAACACTCGGTGCAACGTATTAGCAATACCGTTGCTTCGGCAGATGATCAAGGCGTGAGTGTTGTGTTCAGTTCTCCAAGGAAAGGATATAAACGGGAACACAAAAACACTGAACTGGACGATTTTAATAAACAAATAGTCCGCAGGACCGTACTAGAATATTACGACCGAGGGGAATACCCCACTGCAAGCAAAATTCGAGCTGATCTCTGTCAGAAAATCAATTATTCTGGTTCAGAAGCCTCCGTACTTCGCCTTCTGAAAGTGCTTGGTTTTAAATTTAAGAAGTGCAACGATGGACGAAAATTTTTAATGGAGCGCAGAGACATTGCTGCCTTGAGAGCGAAGTTTTTGAGAACCATGCATATACATCGTACGGAGGACAACAGGCCTATAATTTATTTGGATGAAACCTGGATATCACAGAATCATACGAATAAATACATCTGGCAAGACTCCAGAGGGAACGGTGGGCTGAAAGTACCTACTGGTAGAGGTGGCCGGATGATTATTGCACATGCTGGATCCGCAAGTACAGGTTTCATAGCAGGTGCCAAACTTGTCTTTCGTGGCAGTAAGCATTCAGCTGCATCTGACTACCACACAGAAATGAATGCTGAAGTTTTTAAGACCTGGTTTGTTGGTATGTTGCGCTCCTTGGAAGAAGGCTCTGTCATCGTGATGGATAATGCCAGCTATCATTCTGTACAAATAGATAAACCACCATGTTCAAACTGGCGTAAAGCGGATATCATGGAGTGGCTGCGTAAGAAGAGAATTTCATTTTCCACAGCTGAAACCAGGGATGAACTTCTTTCTAAAGAAGAGATCCGAACGACCAAGAAGACGTACGAATTGGATCAACTGGCAAATGAAATGGGACATACAGTAGTGCCCCTGCCACCATATCATTGTCAGTATAATCCGATCGAGCTGATATGGGCCCAAGTTAAACGGTATGTTGCAAACAAGAATACGACTTTCAGATTGGCCGATATTGAACAACTTGCACACGAAGCTTTGGACAGGATAACTCAGGAAGACTGGGAGAAGTGCGTAAGACATGCGGAGGCACTACAAGAAGCCGATTACTCAAAGCAGTGCACGAGAGACACCACAGTGGAGCCCTTCATCATACACTTACGTGTGAGTAGTGACAGCGAACCTGAGTCCAGTGAATCCGAAGACGAATACTGCAGGAGTGTTAAAAAGTGTATATAGGTGGTAAACGTGTCTATACCGAAGCGTAGTATTTTCTATTTTTATTGAAACATAAAAAACCGTGTGTGCGTGTTTTCTTCAGGAGTGTTATGAATGTGCTCTGTGCTATCACTTTGCAAAGTGATAATTGTGTGACTAACCCTATTTAAGGTGAGTTTTTCAACATACTGCTTATTTATAATAGTCATAAGGAATTCTATAGTTCATAAAATAAGGAAAATTTTAATTATAAAATTAGTAAGGGCAATGCATAAAATATAGGATTATAAATTTAAATTCTATATTTAAAGATTTAAGTTAAAATATATATATAAATAAATAAGGAATTTTAAATTTATTTCATGAGACATTTGTATTTGTTGTTTATAAAATTATCCTTATTTTCTTAAGAAATCCAATTCGTTTCACGTTTATACATACCATTATTTTATGCTACTTGTGCATGTAACATCTTATAGTATAGTTCTAATTTTTTTACTTAATTATTAATAAGCAGCGCAGGAAATAAAAATAGAATATTTTTCTGAGTCACGAATAGTGCGGTGTCTTCAATAATTAAATGGGGCAAGCTTAAGACACAGGATGCGTATAAAATTCGTTCAAACAAACTATAGCTGACGCGTCGAATTGAATGTTATGTATAAGATACGGAAATTAATTGTTAATTAATTATTAACAATATATTAATTGTGATGTAATTATTATTAAGAATTATTGACAATGTAACAATGTACTCTAATGCATGTATTACAAACTTTCTCACTTTGTTATATTCTTTACATTAAGTAGGCTTACTTACTAGTGTAGCATTTTGCATTTTTCGGAAGAAAGGGAAACTGTTGCTTAGTGGCAACGCTGTAAGTAAGCGGTGTGACCTTGACGATACTAGTTCCATGCAGCTGACTCTAACATACTAACATATTATGACACCAATATCTCCATAATAACAAACCCCTTCACATTTTATCCAATTCCTCTGGCACCGCTCGTCTTTGTGCTAGGATGTGTGTTCCCTACCTGGCCATTTACATTCCTAACCATTTGCCCTCCACCAAATATCGGCAAACACTCCCTTAAACTACTCTATTACCTGCCACAATGTCGCACGCTGGTCTCTTGCCACGCCGCACGCTGATCACTCCTTACACCACTACCCTTACTACAAAATATCATCATCAACAAATATATTTACCATTCACATTACTCACCTTTCAACATATAATCACTACTACTGTGTCCCTAAAATATCTAACCCCTCTTTGTATTATCTGTCTTTCAACTTCTTATTCTCTCTAACTCCCCATAACTCTGCTTAACTAACTCAAATGCCCTTATTTCAATTATTATCACCCAAGCTCTATCCCTTTTTAACATTTTACATTACTGTGATCATTGACAATTGCATTAGAAAATTCATCCCTCACTTGCTAAGAACAATACATCTCAATATCCAAATATATAATCATTTACTATTCATTAGAATCTAAATCTCATAATTATTTAAATTCATTATCAAACTTTCTTCAATTATTTAAAATTCTACAGTACATGGTGTACATAAAAAATACATAAAATACATAACATCAAAAGTACACAACTACATTGACATTAATATACAAAAAAAAAATATACAATCCAAAATTATCACTTAATTATTTTTCATAAATCAGTTCACAAAACAGTCCATTTCAAAAACACTGTCCACATATAAAACAGTCCATTTCAAAAACACTGTCCACATAATTAAATGTTCATTAACACAATAAAATAATTATCCTCCATCGTCAAACAATAATCTTATCTTCGGTCTGTACAATTTATTTATTATTGTAAACATTATATTATCATCATTAATATAACCCTCATTTAAATTTTTATATTCTACAAAACCGTCATCATTAATAGGGTTATTCCCTATCAATTCATCATACAACTTGTCACGATTGGTTATTGTCCTGTCACCTTCTGTATAATTAGTCATAATTAGGTAAGTTACCAAGTCATTATTTTCATTATCATCTCCCACTATTGTTATATCCGCTTCATTACAGGGTAAGTTCTTATTTTTATTACTTTTCTCTCCACCTAATCTTTCGATAAATTCTTCATAAGTTCTACTCATCTTAAAAATCTCTATTTCTCTCTTTCTCTCACAATACCTCTCACTTTCAAAACATCTCTCTCTATCACACCAAGCTACATTCTCTCTTTCTATATTTGCATAGGGCACTACTACTTCATAAAAACACCCCCTGACTTCACCAGGTACAACTAAGGGATCATTTGGAGACCACATGTCTCACACATAAATTCTAGAGGAACCTTCGTCCTCAAACAACAATTTTGGAGTCTTCACTCCGCCTATACTACTGGGAAAATTTGCCCTCTGCTCGCCATACTCACTTACACTCTCCTTACCCCCTCTTTCAATCTCATCAACAACTATCTCCTCACCATTAACCTCTACTCTCATTAAAATCTCATTATCACTACCAACATCCACACTATTATCTCCTATTACCATATTTTTATTTATTTTATCATAATTCTTACCACTACTTACCTTGTCATCTTTTTTTATATCTAATTTGTCTATTCCTCTGCTCTTAGAATTGTCATCTACTTTATTCATTTTCATGTTTAACTCCTCAAAATGTTTATCAAAATTATCGTTTCGTTCTTTGATTTCATTTTTCATCTCGTCTAATTTTACATCAAACGTCATACTCTGTTCATCAAACTTAATACTCTGTTCTCTTAATTCATTATTTTGTATTTTCATTAATTGAAAAAGGTCCTCTAATGATACTTTATTGTTTACAATAGCCCCAGAAAGTTTGCCTCAGCTTCACTCATTAATATTGATTCTGTCGCTGTATCATTCATATTTATGCTTTCGTTGTCATTTTAATAAAATACAACAAAAAATTATTTCTCTTCAAACTGTTGCTATGTTGTTTATCAATAACATAACCTACAATTGTAATATCCCTCACTTTGATACTCACTCTGTCTCTATATTTGGGCTTATTATATAAAATATTTTTATATAGTCACCAGTTCGGGCGGCATTTGTTAACTAACTATCGTTACAAATCAATAAATTCATTTATTCTTGGTGACATTTGTTACTATAACACATACGAATACATTTAATTTTATCGTACTTACCATAACTATGGGTTGAGGTACATGGTTCACTGCCATGTGCTTTTTCTTTGTAGGGTCCAGAGTTCTTTAGCCGAAATTAGAGACTGAGCGGGGTCTTGAAATAAGTTTTTGAACAACAATATTGATGATATAAAATGTTGTTTAATGTTACTGCCTTATTTTTCTTTACATTCATGAACATCGAAAATTATTGTGTCTTGTAATGTTAACCAAAATGGCGTCTTACTTTATTTCCGCCTTCAATCATTTATCAACCTTATTGCATAATACTAATAACAATTTCTTTCGTTTTACTTTCTGAAAGCAACAGGAATATCTTTTATACTGCAGTGTTTAATTGGGATGCATTAATTGTTAGTAATACGAATACACAAACCAACGCCTCATGGCGTTTTGCCTGTTTAAAAGTCCACTCTCACACACACTCATTTTGCCCCAGAAATAGATACATTTTTGAACTGAATTTAAAAGGGATTTAGAGCTCAAATTTTTACTATACGGAATTTAGATAAAATGTGCACTTTCCTGTATTTTGAAGCGTCGTGATTCCTCTATACGTCCACTCTCTGTCGGCCGGTGATCGCCGAAAGCTTTACTGCATTCTGTCTGTTTTTGTTGTCACACACTGAATTTAAATTGCTACGTTTTAATAGTGCACTAAATTACTGTTTGTAATTACATTTTTTATATATTTCTCACTTCTGCTGGCGATTAACTACCAGCGAAAATTTACTACGTGTTGACGCTCTGAACGTCTGATGTGCAATGGGACGGACAGCTGGTTCCGTTTCTGTATGTGTGTGTGTTATGTCGTCAGAATTCTATTGTTTCAGTAGCTAACGCCCTAGTGTAACGTCATACTTGTGACGTTTTTTAACTGATTGTACTGCGTCTCATTATTATTGTTCTATTGGTAATACATAACGTATGTGGTAGAATGCACGTAAGCGATGACCTTGGGATCGGTTTACACTGTGGAATCTGCGTTGTTTTGTTAATACGGGGGGAAGACGTTCTAACCATATTTTATATATGAAATACAATAAAAAAAATACAATAAAATTCCCTGAATACCAGAATTATGAGAACCAGAATTTTGTCCTGTTACAACAAAACTACATAGTTATCATCATAAAATATTGGTGGATTTAAAATCCTTACCATTAAATCTAGTACTTAAAATCTTTTTGCTCTCATAGGGACATACATCGCTACTCATTGAGTCATAGTCATAGCAACAGTTACTGAACAGCTCTTTGGATTGTCAACCCCCAACTCTCTCTATAGAGTCGTGTTATAAGCTGACCGCCCGCTGTTTACAGAGGTCGTCAACCTCTCACTGAATTTTCAGCTACCCTCCTACTTCATCATTTAATTAAAGTCCCCCCTTATACCCCTGACTTGTAACTGCCAGCTCCTTTTCCACACACACTATTGTTTCCTGGTGGTGGACTGTGGCGTCCATTTGCATCCCCAAGAACTGAAGTTTACATATATAAGGTATAGACGCTGCCTATACCGTTCTTGGTTCAGCGTTATATAAAAAATTCGGTATTACTGATGTCCGAGGACACCAGTAATCCTACTAAAATGATTCACACACCCTTATTACGGCACTATCGACACCTTCGACGATAGCCGCTGTTCCATAGTTATGTAGTTCCCCTGTGTTACCCCCCTTTCGATTTCAAAGTTCACCAATTTTGTATCTACTTACATAATTCCACGGTCAGGGTTTGGTGAAGCCATGACCGCCCGAAATGTTGGGAAACTACCAAAAGACATATAAGGCTCACACTGACACCGTTACTACACTTCACGGAAGGACAACTCTTTATATGTTTGGTTATTTATTAATTACTTTTTATGTTTACATTTTTTTAGACTTGTATACTTTACATTTACACATAAACATTTTGCTTTATATAAATTGCATTATAAAATTCATACTTACAGTACATTACTCAACACACCTGCTTCCTATTACTCACATAAAATTATAAACAATTCATCACCAATATACCGTACACAACTCCATGTACCTTCTGCAACATTATAACATTCATAAGATTCCATAACTAAGTACATTTTATATTTACGTATTTCTTATTTATTATCAAGTTTAAATCTCATACAAATAATTTAAATTCATCATCAAAATCTCTTTATATATTTATATATATAGGTCAGGGAAAGTCAGGGAAAATTAAAACAGAATTTCTGTGGACACCCTGTTTGCAAAATTCATGAACTTCTGATCATTTCACAATCAAACATCAGACATGGACTTCTCACTTTCTTTCTTTTTTTTTACTGTGCATTTGTAATGGTGAATGTAACACTCCGTTTCTTTGCTTCATTTTCTATAAATTGTGTTATGTTACAAATTACTTCCTGTATTTGGGATCAAATATTTTAAAGCAATAATTTCCATTTTTACGTGGTAATGTTAGTGTGGTAACGTTAAAGTCTTAATGTAACTTACGAGTAGATCAATTACACATAACAGTGTAACACGCTAAACAGACTGGAATGGTTTGAAGTAGTTATATAAGTATTAAAACATAATTATTTATAATACAATAATTTTGGGATGTTATGAGCCAGTGTTGTTATTCACCTAGCACATCCAGGGAACATGTACACATAAAGACTGTTGGGAATGCGGATAACTTTGTCCCACTCAATAAAATACAAAGAAAATCAAATGTGACTCAGATGCATGTAAAATATCATGCCATGAAGCTACTTCAAGAACGGATAAAGATCATATTTTTTACTGCTGAAAACTTGGCATACATCTTTGAAAGTCCAGTATACTGGGATGCCTGAAAGCTGATAGTCTATAAGCAAAAAACAACATAATAAGCTATAGTTTATTAATGCTACACTGCATCTTCAAATTTCCATTATTGTATTAATGGCACTCTTCACTGGCCAGAACAGGAGCTCGCGTGACAGTGTGTTTAGCAATATATATCGTGCATACACACAAGCAAATCTGGGAATCAAACCATCAGGGCAGAATTGTGCTGTAAGAATAAATATGTATCTGTTTAATAACTATGTTTTGATGTGCCCTTGTAAGTATTGAATAAACATCAATGTGTTTTATACTCACATACCATCATCTGGTTAAAATGTCGCTCACTGATAGTTTGTAAATATGAAAACTCATTAAAATACCCCAAACTCTCAGCACAATCTGTACAGGTTACAGAGAATACATAGACATACCATAAATATGAGGTACCATATTTTGTTATCATCATCAGGGGGATCTACCCAGATGGTGCATCCTGGCCTGCTGAATTAGACCTCACCAACTGTCTCTGCCTGATGCAACCATCGTCCAGTTGTGGATTTCTGCCGTTTCTGCTGTACTCCTCCATCTCGCCACCTCAGCTTTGGTCTTCCTGTTTTTTTTTTTTTTCTTTCCATCTGGGTCATGGTCATACAAGAAGAGGAGGCGCTTTATAGGGCCCTGAGGATGATATGCTCATCTGACCTGTCCTATTTTTATTTTTGATTAAAGCAGCAGGTCATATAACTCTTCATTATTTCTTTATCTCTATACACTTCCCTCCTTCACTGGCCCATATATTTGTCTCAGTATTTTCCTCTCAAATGTTCCCAGCACATTCTCAGTGCTTCTGCTCAGATGCATACAATAGTACTGGGACAACCGATGTCTTGTATAAGAGGCTCTTTGTTGTCCTCGACAGCAATTTGGACTCGGATTTCCTTTGTAAGCTGAAGTAAGCCTTGTTAACAAGAACAAGTTTTTATTCAATTCGGATTTCCTGCTCCATAACATTTTTATTGGTAACAAGTGAACCCAGGTATGTAAATTTTTTTACTATTTCACATCTGCAATCCCCAAAGCTGATGCACTGGCCATGTGTACTCCTTTGAGCTTATGATACCATTACAATCGTATATTTTGTCTTGTTTTTATTTATTTGTAGTCGCAAGCATTTTTCTACTGCTTCCAAATTAAGAAATACCTCCTGGACTCGAAACAGAAGTAGCAATATCATCTGCATGTGCTAGTTAACTGGCTCAACTTATTTATGAGTGTTCCACTTGCATCATTATCTGCTCTTCTGACTATCATTTTTTGATGAGAAGCTTTTAGATATATCACCCTTTGGGTCTTTACCAAACAGTATGTATCTTTCATGGTTATTTCTATTAGTCTAACTAACCACCTTCAAAGTTCCTTAAAACTCTATATGTTTGCTTCCTGTTAATGCTATCATACATCTGTTCTGAATTCCAGAAATTTGTTGAATATTTGCCTTAAACTAAATATTTGGTTAGCAGCACCTCTATTTTTTTTGGAAACCACACTGAAAACACCAATTTTGTTATTTATGTGAGGTTCCGACTGTGAATACAGAATGTTTGAGAACACTTTTTACATAACATTTAACAATGAGATTCCTCGATAGTTGCCATTCTAATTATGAGGTGTTATTGTATAGTAGGCAAATGATACTTCTGTTCCAATCTTGTGGGATATCCTGACTGCCATATTTAAATTAATAACAGTGAACAATGATGGTACATCAAATAATAGGTTTGGTAGTCTACATAAATTTGGTACCTTGTCAAATTATGGACTCAAAAGCCAATTCTACTATCTGTTTACAGTTCAGTTTCTTTAGGAATTTGTTGTTGATTAAGATTACAGTATTGTCTGTAATTATTAGTATAAACTACTTTTCAATAAAAAAATATATTTTATATGATAATAATGGTGAAGGCTTTTGCAGCACAAGTCAGTAGGTATATAAAATTCCAGGTTTATAAGCTGTTGTTGTAACTTAGTTGTAAACCTCTGGTGAACATTTTAGCAACACCTCTGGTAGCTGTCTTCAGCGATGTCAAGGAATGAGGTAGTGAGATCCATACTAGAGTTTACATTGGGGAACAAACAAAAGTTGTTCAAAGGTTGCTTGCTTGTTCCATGCTGGGAATGCTGTATAGCCAAAATGTTCGGCTGAGAATTTGAAGACGACATGGTTTAAAAACCCAGAATTCTTTACATCTGATGTTATAAGTGTTGTCTTATTGTATTTTTACATAATATTGAGTATGTATGTTATTGTATTGTATATTCAGTATTAAGGAATCTTATTTCTGTTTGTGACAGATTGGTGATGTGAAGAGAGCAAGAATGTCTGAGAGAGTTTATAGTGCACCAGAAAATGAGGAAGAAGATGATGACGATGATGATGGACATTTTGAAACACTTCACGATATTGATTATGATGAAGACGAGGATGAAGAAGAGGAAACGGAAGAATTTGTTCCAGTGACAGTGGATTCCAGTAGAGTAACAAACACTACAATAACCACAATTAGTACCAGTGCTACAAGTGTAACCACGGCAACAAGTTCTGCGTCAGCAACACTCCCTCAGCCTGCTCGTGTCACACCTACAGTTCAGACTCCAAAACCAATTTTGAAAGTTTTGTCGTCAGAACAATGTACACATACGCCAACAAAAAAAGTCCGTTTTTCTCTTTCCGAGAGTAAAGAAACTGAGAAGGACAAAGAAGTGGCACCAACAACGCCTGTCACTAAAAGCCAAGCGCAGACTGTGACTATACCAGTTGCTTCATCGCCAAATTCTCCGGCCAGCTCTACACAGCAAGTGAACCATGCAAAAATTATTGCTGAAGTCTTGAAAAAGTATCCAGATCTGGTTAAAAACAATAAAAACATTAAATTGAAGATATTAGGTCCTGGTGGTAAATCACCAGGAAGCACCAAGTTGAATGCATTGCCATCACCTTCATCATCGTCTTTATTGTCACCTGGTAAAAAGCCTGTTTCCTATGTAGTTATGAAGTCTGAAGCTCCCAGCACTAAACAGCTTCCAGGCAAAAGCAATCATTCACAGAGTGGAGCAGAAAATACAAACGGTCCGTGGCTTTGTCACAAATGTGGGGACAACGATGAACCAATACAATTTGATACGTACTATTTATACAGGAAGCACCTGCAGGATGTGCACTTGGCTAGGATTGACGCTAGGATTTGCGAGTATTGTGGATTGAGATCCAGTAAAAGAAATCTACACTTGTACCATATGTATACAAAACACAATGTAGCCCCACCAAGGAATATCAATTTTCCAAAATGTGACCAGTGCGATTATATAGCTCTGAGTGAAAGTCTTTTGATTAAACATCGCAACAATCATTCAACTACTAGTAAAGATTACATATGCAGAATATGTAGTGCTGCGTTTAAAAGCAATGGTGCACTTCAGGGTCACATGACAACAAATTTACACGACCCTGGCAAGAAAAATTATCAGTGTAAGTACTGTAAGAAGATATTCAACAGAAATATTAATTTGAAAGCACACATTAGAACAGCGCATCAAGAGGAATGCAGAAGGCTGTACGAAGATGAAGAAAAGCAAGATGATATGCAAGAACAGGCTGATCAGAGTGTACTTCAGATAATCGAATTACCTGTTATTAATTCTATGTCGACCAATGACAAAGAGCAACAACATACTCTGATATTGCCATCAGGAATGACAATCCTTGCGGAATCACCTACAGTATCTTTACTGCCATCATCTGAATCTGAAGCAATGACAAATGTGGCGTCTGGAATAGCCACTTCCATAAACTTGGCTAATGCAAATGTTGTGAATAATGACCAAAACGTTATACTCCTGGATGAAAATTCAGATTTTATTTGTTTTAAAGAGCACATCCTTTTAAATAATGGTGGATCATGTCAAGAATATATTGTACCAGAAATTGTGGAATCAGAGTCTGGTCAAGTATATGCAGCAGGATTAGTTAATTATACTATAAGTAATGGAAATATTAATTACACTACCAACAATGAAACTGTCGTTACAGACAGGTGTTCTGTTAGTGGCTACAATAATGGTGAAATAATTCATGCTCAGATGACAGGCGGTAATATTATGTCAGGTACAGACCACACGTATGCAGAGGAATCTGGGAACACAGCCCAGAGACATGAAGATAGAACAGTTTTTCAGAATGAATCCACCACACCACCTAATGAACATATAATTCCAGATTTAGAAATCACAGAATCGAACTCACCAAATTTGCCATCTAACAGTATTGTGGAAGGAGAAACTCACGATTACACACAGATCTCAAACGAGCTGATAGTGGACAGCGAGTCTGGCAACTTAATTATGAATGCAAATTGGATTCAGATAGATGGCGACAAACAACAGCAGGTGACAAAATCTCTTCAAGAATCTGTAACACACAGTAATAAAACCTTTTATGATACGGATCAGAATAATGCTGTCAACTGCCAACAAGAAGATTTGGAAGATGAAGACATACAGAACACCAGTGATGGAAATTTGCAACAGAATTCCACCAACTGTATGCAAAACAATGTTAATTTAGAAATGGTAAATAATATTTCAAAAGAGTGGGATTTTGATGAGGACAATGCAGATGAAGCTGAGGACGGTGATGAGGATACTGAATTAAAGCCTACACGTCCAACAATAGATCTAGTTTCATCTCTTGTTCCAAATGACATTTGATTAAAAGTGGAACCCTTTTGTTTTTAATTAGATGAGTACATATAATTGGAAAATCAATGCTGTAGCCTCAAGGGGAATATTAGTTTCTACAAACAAGTTCTCCAACCTACCTCATAAAATAATGAATTTATGTATTGTAGAATGACATGCATTTGTGTGTGTGTGTGTGTGTGTGTGTGTGTGTGCGCGCGCGCGCATGCGCACTTTTTTATACACAAGTAGAAAAGGAAGGTAAATATTTTTATTGAATGAATCTTTTAAAAAAAAAACTAAGTAAAGAATACTTGTCATTTAATTGGGCAAACTGAGAAATGCCAAAAATCACTAAATTTGTAGTCAGTGTGAATGTGAGCGTGTGTCACATTTTTGAATGTCAGTAATCAAATGTTTGGAGGTAGTTGGGATGAACGGCACTCTGTACAAGACATGGTTTAAATATGTGTGAACAAACGGTGAATTTTCCTGTGGTTTATAAAACTCGTGTTAAGCAAAGCCAATGAACATTTTTTTATATCTGTAAAATAAGACAATGGTTATCTGTTGGATATTGTATGTATGGTTTTATACAGACGTGTACATGATAGTATATTTTATATAATATTTTAAATTATGAAACAAGTATATTTTGTAATTTATGATTTTTTTGTAAGTTGAACATATGTACGTTTTTTATCAGTTATTTGTTTAAATCGGAATATAGTTAACATATTTCTTGTATTTTGAATTTTATTATTGAATGTTATTAGTTGTTTTTAGTATGTTGTAGATAGGTATATACACCAGTTGTAAATATTTTTGTCTTATGTGCTTACTTTTAAGTATTTGTAGAAAATAATTTTTAAAAACTACAAAATATGATGTACTGAAATAATTTTTAAAAACTACAAAATATGATGTACTGTTGCAATTACATTGGTTTACGTACTGAATGAAATACATTGTTTTAATGCCAAGTATGTTGTTTTAATTTGTAAAACATTGTACGGTATATATTAATTTATTCGGATGTCATTTGTACAAATTAAAGTATTGCATAGTTTTTCTTTAACCCTTTTGGTGGTAACTGGTTTTTGTATGTCTAAGAAAGTTATGTATATGAATGTTTTTTAAAACATTCCTTTACATGTGACCTGGGGAGTACTTTCAAAATGTATTAAATTTGTATAATTATTTTGAACAGAAGGATATACTTATAAAACAATGAAAGATCTGCTAGCCCACTGTGGGCTCTTAAGGGCCCAAGAAAATAAAAACAGGTCAGAAAAAATTGTTCAACATACATATTTTTTGTAATTTGGATTTTTTAATTCTATTTTCTAGTATAAATAAGATCAAAATGAAGGGCAAATAAATTCTACAGTTTTGGAGAAGGAGACTATCATTGCTTATACGTATGTTGTTTTTCTTCAACTTGGCTTGGATATCCAGATTTTCGTGCTGTTTCTTTTCTGGTATTTTCTTTTCTTATTAAGTACTTTGCTGTCTCCAAGTTGTTCCTCAGTATCTTGTGCACACTTTACTTCATACAATTCTGTAGACATGTTTCATATAAATTCTTAATACTTTCCTCATGTTAACAGATACCCTTTTGCAACCACAATCCTGGCATTATTGTATTTATGAACCTTTATCATATTTTCCCACATTTTGGCTACTCCTTTGCTTGCTCATTCCTTCTGCTTTACTCCATTATAGATCCATATGTACTCATCCAATGTATTTTCTACCTTAAAGTTTCTTCTTTCTTTCCGATGCAGCTGCAAAGTAAAGTCGCGCTCCATTTATAACTTTAGCAAACTCTTTCCTTCACTGAAATAAATTTATATTCCAGGTGGCTATTCTAAGTGTATATGATATCCAGTTTTGTTTGTCCTTATTCTTTGGTGTATCCATAAATCTTAACCCATCATTTGTTCTGAGGCAGGGTTGAGTATTGATACGAGGGTCATCCAGAGTCTGAAGAACATTTTGTTATTTAAACAATCAAGAAAAGTGGCAATTGAACAACTTTTATTTTGTACTTACAGAAACCATTATACTAATTTTCTACATAGTCTCCATACAAATTCAAACACTTGTCATAGCATAATTACCATTTTTCTATTCTGTCACTCCCGCTGCCAAGTTCTTAAACCATTCAGTGACAACTTCTTTCAGCTCATCATCATCTTGAAAGTGATTACAAAATCTGTCAACTTAGCGAACAGATGAAAATCACTAGGCGCCAGTTCAGGGCTGTATGGTGGATGCTGAAAAACATTCCAGCCAGAACGCTGAAGCAAATTTTTGTTGCTGCAGCCAAGTGTGAGCAAGCGATATTGTGAACGTAGACGATGCAGCTGGACAACATACCGTGCCATTTGTTTGAAATGGCACGTAAAAGCTGGTGGAACGTCTGACAGTATGCATCTTGAGTTTACTGTCTGCACTCTTGGTATAAAATCAATCAATAGGACTCTCTGTCGATCCCAAAACAGTTGTTATTACTTTCCGTGCACTCAGAGTTTGTTTTGCTTTCTTCAGTTTTGTAGGTGATTTGAAATGGTGCCATTCCATTGATTGACTCTTTGTTTCAGGTGTTTTATGAGAAACCCATGTCTCATCACCTGTAACTATATGATCCAAAAGTTCGTCTCCATCTTGATGATAACGAGTGAGCAACATCAAAGCACCTCCCATCCTTTGTTTTTTGTGACGTCAGACAACAATCAAGGTACCCATCCGGCACACTTTTTTTGTAACCAAGATGGATTGTGCAGAAGTAAGGTTCTTGAAATTTCAGGAAAGAAACTGTAAACCATCTAATCTAAGCTGAGACATGTACCCTCCTGAATTTTATCGTAAACTTTTTTCTTGAGTTCATCAGTGATTACAGATGGCCAACCAGAACGTTCGTCATCATGCACATTTTTTTGGCCCTCGTTAAACATAATGCACCATTTCCTAACTGATGCTTCATCATCACAGTCTCACCATAAATACCTTTTATTTGTCTTAAATTGCAATAGTCCTAACCTTTTTTTGTGTTCAAAAACCGAATGACACTACGCGCTTCACACTGCAGGATTTTCTATTTTGTCACGCATTACGAATGTGGGCGATAAACAATCAAACATCCGCACAGCATCGCAGCTTGACTCAGACTGAGCTTGTAGTGGGGGGGGTCTGTGTCGCAGCAATGGAATCAAACGTTTTTTACTTTCTGGATAACCCTCATAATTTAAATTTCACAAGCTGGCTACTAATCATATGCTCAACCCCGTAAATCTGGGGGACCAAGATTTTTGTCAGGTTTTTCTCCGTTACCAAAATTTATGGATTTCGTTGTCCATGACGTGTCCGTTACTTAACTAAATATCACTATAGTATTGACGACTCGGAACACTAAGTTTTTTATAAGTAAAAACGTAAAGTTTTACCTTACAGCCTAAACCGGCTTTCACCTATAGAAGGCTTCATCAGAGGCTGTCGTAGGTAGCGCTGTTCGTCTTGTTGTTGGCAACGGGATAGTTTTTCAAAAGATCGAAGCTGTGTGTGTGTGTGTGGTGAGATGTGTTCGAATAATGCGTGCGATTTGAATTGTGTCTGTTCGTTTAGGATGTCGTTTTTATTTGTTTTTGTGTGTTTGTATATTTCTATTTGTTCTAGAGTGTCTAGTTTTCGGCCTTTTGTGTGTACGTGTAGAATGTTCATGTTATTGTCGATGTTTTTATATGTGTGGTTTGCTTCAATGAGGTGGTTTGCAAAGGTAGATTCTGTAGTGGTGTGGAGTGCTTTTGTGTGTTCAATGTATCTCTGTTTGAAGCTACGTCCTGTCTGGCCTATGTAGAATTTATTGCAATTTGAACAATTTAGCTTGTATACACCGGGTAGATTGAATTTGTTTTGTGCTTTGGGCATGCGTTTTGATAGTGTGTGTTCTGTTCAAATTGCAGTAAATTCTACATAGGCCAGACAGGACGTAGCTTCAAACAGAGATACATTGAACACACAAAAGCACTCCACACCACTACAGAATCTACCTTTGCAAACCACCTCATTGAAGCAAACCACACATATAAAAACATCGACAATAACATGAACATTCTACACGTACACACAAAAGCCCGAAAACTAGACACTCTTAGAACAATTAGAAATATACAAACACACAAAAACAAATAAAAACGACATCCTAAACGAACAGACTCAATTCAAATCACACGCATTATTCGAACACATCTCACCACACACACACACACACACAGCTTCGATCTTTCGAAAAACTATCCCGTTGCCAACAACAAGACGAACAGCACTACCTACGACAGCCTCTGATGAAGCCTTCTATAGGTGAAAGCCGGTTTAGGCTGTAAGGTAAAACTGTACGTTTTTACTTATAAAAAACGTAGTGTTCCGAGTCGTCAATACTATAGTGATATTTACCAAAATTTAGTTACTGACTCATAGAGTTGGACACATCTGAGAATTACCCAAGTAGATTCACAGGTGTCTCCGATTTCCCTTGAGCCTGGTTAAATCTTATGAGCAAAGGCCTTCAAATTTGTAATTATTTAATGACTTCCTGAACTAGAGAAAATTACAAGTTTCATCTTTTGGTTGCTTATTTTATCCATAATACTGTTTGGTTGTTTATATAAGTATTTTTTTTAATCAAAAAACCTATATTCCTGAAAATAATGGGAGGTGAAGAGCCTAAATAAAAGAAAATATAAAAAAATAATACGTAATGGATTTAAGCCAAGAGATATGTATTTTATTTATAACAGAATTTTATAATTGTTGAAAATATTTACTACCTACAAGGTTAATTATATTTTTGACCCTTTAATGTATAATTTTTTCCATTTAATTTTTACATTCCCCCTCAGTTTTTCCATTTTATGAGGGGTATTACTATACACAGTATTGTTACATTGATGAAATAAATAGTACTACATCGCTGAGTGCATGTATGACTGTGGGCACATGATATGTGAGCTAGTCCAAACATTTACAGGTCATTATGTGGAGCAGAGTCGTGTAGCACTCTGGACTCTTCTAGATTATGCCCCTTCAAGACCTTTACTTGACTATGCTACCAGCAAAAATGTCACGCTTTGATGAAAGGAAGAAGACTGCAACTGAAGAAGCTTGTGACATAACGGTGACCAACATAGGTTGTAATAATAATTTTCCTTACCACATAATAATTAATAGAAACTCATCCTTGCTTACCTTGTCGTCTAGGGTTCGTCACACGAACTCTTGCTATATAAACGTGATTTAGGGTTTGCGTCATTAATATACTCGACTCTCATTGTGCTGTTAATATCTTAGTTTTATTTAACATTTCTTTGTATTCTCTTTTTTAAATTTCTTACTTTCTATTTTCATTTTTTAGAACAATTACTGATTCTTATGTAACATTGCAAAATTAGTATATTTACTACTATAATGAGATTAAATATTTCTTTTTTATAAGACAACCCAGTACCCGCTCACTCTCTCACTCACACATTTTACCCCCTTAAAATGAGAGATCTCTTTGCCCACTATAACTTTTATTTCATTGATTATAATTGAAAGTGTTTACTTTCCTGTCATCGCCTCAGGTCCGTGTTGAAATCACTACCGGTTCTTTGTTCACTTGGTTGTTCCGAAATACTCTCTCACTAGTTAAATTTTGCTCACTGGTCGTAGTCTGATGTTGCACTGATATTTGAATACTGTATTACATTTTTCTTGTAGTTTAATCACTCTAAATTAGAATTTTCGGCTTGTGAGCCTTTATGTTGAACCGGCCGAAGCCGCAGCTGTAAGACGACAGATGCCGATACCAGGCGTCCAAGATGGCCAAGCCTTCTTCATCCACCCCAACTTGCTCTTTCATTGGCTCAAAGAGGAATCACGTGACACAGTAATTAGTTACCACTATGTATAGTACATTCACGCTAACTGACCAGAGAGCCTAGTGCGTGCCTATTCACATGTGTGGGCACGCATGTCCGCACGCTTTCACATTCCAGAGCACCTGGAACCGGTGCATGTTGACAGATTTTCTGGACAAACGTGCAAAGGGGTGTTCCCTACAGGAATGTCTACTGTTAAAATGGAGACCCTGTGCGGGTAACTCCTGTGCGTCGCATTCACAATTAAATTAAAACCCATCACCCAATTCTGTCCTGTTACAATACCCCCCTAATGAGAGGTTTTCTGCCGAAACAGAAAAACTAATTGCTAACCCTAAGAGGATCAGTGAGGATATGGCGCCAACAACCCCCCTTTAATTCCTTAACACATCATGGGTAAACTACCCGCCTAGCCTGGTGACTGCGGCTGCACCTACACGATATTACTGGACTTCTCTGTTCGAGATCCCAACACCGTAAAGTCGGACAGGCACTCACCACAGTACCACCCTAACCTTGTAACATTCCAAATAAAATCAACAACTAGCCTTATACCATACCAGATCCTCAACCGATATATCTCCCCTTACATACATACTGGATTGCCTTTAGCAAAATACTGGGTGTGTACACATATTCATTACTAAATTAAACATCCTACCTCCACATTAATTATTAATATAAAATTCACATAAATATTTTATATTTGCTTCTAAACAAAGTTCATTCCCATTTCTCAACTTTCAATTGTTTGCTTGACGTTACTATTTCAAATCAAATTAAATTATTTAAATTTTGTTCAAATAGTGAAATAAATCTAAGTCCCTTACCAAAGATTCACATTGACGTTAATTTACATAATCTCTTTCAATTAATTAATTTAATCGTAATTTTCAAAATTCCAAAATCCTTTAAATGAATTTATAACTCCTCTTAAATAGATGCTAACAATCATAATAAAATAAACAACTTATTTCTATCATAAATTCCCTTATCAATACATTTGGTTACAAAACATATAATATGAACACCATTAATCAGTTAGTACGTTATCAATACACACAATCATCAATGTATCGTGAACACTAAAACAACACAATCTGTACTTCCAAAAATTAAAATTTTTTTTTCAATAATTAAATGAATTTAAATTCCAGAACCATATATTCTGACAATTGATAAAAAGAAACAAATTATTAAATTTAATTAATTAACAAAAGAACATATGAATTGATTACATTAAACATTCTACCATATACAACAGTCATCAGCTGATTCCTCATTGTCAGGTGAATGACCTTTCTATCAGTACCCTGAATACAAATCAACATAATACAATATCAACATTCATAAAGAACACTACACTCATTTTATTAAAATAAACATTTCATTTACATCTCAATAAAAATTACAAAAATTTTAATTTTAATTGAACCTTTAATTATTTATCATTTGTTGTACCATTAAATTCTTCACAAAATTCAAATTTATTATTAACATTTATTATATATAACATTTCAAATTCAGATTTTATCAAAATTTATACAACTTGCAGCTTTATTTTGCTTTATTAACTCTTTAATTTGTTACACTTATTATTACATTTCAGTATGAATTTCTATTAAGTATTTTTTATCATTAATTTGTTCGGGTGATTCTCAGTCATTCACAATGATTTGATTTATTGAATGGGCATTAAAATATATAACCTTACTCCCCTTCTTCCTGCTAACAACCATTTACGGATTTATATAGGGTGACACCAATCTCTCAAAAATATTTACCTCCACTAATTCTCTCTCCACTTAAATCATTCTCCTCTTAGAACCAAATACTTGCTACCCTCTTTGTACCTAGGATGTGTGTTCCCTTGCCTTATACTCATTCCCTTATTAGTTCCTGGCCCTTTCCAGGTAACTCCACCAAACCCCATTTAAAACTATTCACCTCCCGCCACAACGCCTTGCGTTGAGGACTCCTTACACCTCCACCCTCACTACAAAATTTCACCATCACCTATTTACTCTCCATTTACATCACTCTCCCTTTCTCTACATACATGCACTCTCGCTACTGTGTCCCTACTATTAACCCGTTTCTGTATTACTTTTATTCCAAAATTCTCATTTTGTCTAACACACATTTAAGTTAACTCTGACTGACTCAAATGCCTTATTGAAATAATTATCACCCAAACTCTATCTTTTACAACATTTTACATTAAGTTGATCATTGAAAATTTCATTAGAAACTTCATAACTACCTCAAATTAATTTAATCACCCAATTTAAAACCTTTTAAATTCATTTAATGGCATTCTAATACTCTTTTACTTTACTTCACTTCACTTTAAAATTCATACTTGCATATGGTCAATCATGTACTCAAATACAACATGATTACTGTCATAAACTCAAAAAATATAAACATTCATTACAACAAATATATTGTACATATCCCTATGTAATTTCCGATACATCATAACAACCATATGCCTCCACAACTAAACACCTTCTACATTTACTATATATTATCAAAGTTCAAATCGTATAAAATCATTTAAATTCATTATCAAAATTTTATCTATACAACTTTCCAAATTAATTCATCTCAAATCATTTAACTCAATCAGTCTTTTAAAACACCAAGCTACTAATTACAATATTCCAAAATAATTACAATTCATTTATTACAAACTCTCATTATTTATTTAGTCTGATAAAATATTATTATTATTAAATCAATTTCTACTACATACACACATTGTTACATAAAATACATTTTACAACACAAACACAATTAATCTCGCTATAAATTTATTTACAATTTTTTGTCATTATTTTCTGTTTACCCCACACCTCATTACCTAATTTAGCCAAGTAGTTACCATGAACTAAAATAATAACATGTTCCTTCACTGTTTCTAACCCCCATCATCGTAAATTAGCCTGATGTATTTATAACACAACTTTTTTCTGTTGATTCATCCCCCATATTGCAAGAATAATTCCCCAGATTACTCTCCTTTATTAATTCATAAAACCCGTCTGCATTGATAATTTTCGTCCTGTCTCCGTCAGTATTATTGGTTAACATAAGGTAAGTGATATCATTATATTTCTCCACTATATCCATCACATCATAAGGTAAGTGTTTATCATCTACAACGGTACATCAAAATAATCATCAGTATCTATTTCACATGGTAAGCATTTCCTATAGTTTATTCCCTCAAATTCTAATCTCTTAACTAACCCCTCATAACCTCTATTTACCTTAAATACCTCTATCATTCTATCTGTCTCAACATATTTCTCATCATAACACCGGTCACAACACCACTGACCTACTTCACTCCATGCAAAGGGCACAACAAACTTGCTACACTTCTTGGCTCTTCCAAGAACACCACAAAAAATTAAGGGACTACTCGAAGACACCTCGTCTTCCACATAACCTCTGGAGGAACCTTTGTCGTCAAACATCATGACTAGTGGAGTCCTTACTCCACTTAATCACAGGGAAAATTTGCCCTTTGCCACCCTAACCTTTCATCACACTTTCTCTCAATTTCATCAACACTTGCTAACACTTCATTATTAAATTCTACTTCACTTTCTAACGCCACGTTTTTAATTATATCACTGTATCACTCTTTATTTTGCTATCACTTGTTAACTCATTATTAGAATCATCATTATTACTCACCTTGTCTACCATCACCTGTTTTGCATTTAAACTAACACCATTACTATTAACACATATATCTCCGTTATTTTCGCTTGCATTAACCACATTTCTTACCTTATCGTTTAATTCTTTGTTATTTTCATTTACATTGCACTTACCTGTATTTATTCCCCACACTCCCATTCTCTCAATACTCTGTTCTAATTCGTTAAATTTACTTTCAAATATCTCATTTGTATTGTCAAAACGCTTACTGATTTCATTAATATCTTTTTCAAATCACTATTTTGCTCTTTTAATTCATCGAAATTATTTTCACATTTTATTTTTTGTTCATGTATTTCATCTCTTAACTCATCAAATTTACTATTTAGACTGCACAGTGTGCTACACAAATATTCATCATATTATTTTCAGGTTGATTACTTTCCTTAATTAATTTTGGGGTTATTTGAATCCCCGAATCATCTGTGACGTTTGATTCGTCTATAATACTTAATTCTTTTATTTTATTTTCTTTACCCACATTCGGAGTTGAATGAACTCCCAGGTCACTTATGACAGCTGATTCGCACATTTCAACTTCAATCTCATTAGTGTCGATTTTTTATATTCTTTATGAGATTTCAATCTTACAAAAAAATTTAACCTTACATGTACTCAGTATTAATTAATATTATAGGTATTACGTAACTATAGTATACACATCACATAACCTGCACGTAATTTATACGTACTCCCAAATCACGCTTATATCCACTTGTAGGTGTGGTTTACATAAAATACATACAATTGATTTTATAAAACAGTCCACGTTCGGGGGCCAATGTAATAATACTTTTCCTTACCACATAATAATTAATACAAACTCATCCTTGCTTACCTTGTCGTCTAGGGTTCGTCACACGAACTCGTGCTATATAAATGTGATTTAGGGTTTGCGTCATTAATATACTCGACTCTCATTGTGCTCTTAATATCTTGGTATTATTTAACATTTCTTTGTATTCTCTTTTTTAAATTTCTTACTTTCTATTTTAATTTTTTAGAACAATTACCGATTCTTATGTAACATTGCAAAATTAATATATTTACTACTATAATGAGATTAAATATTTCTTTTTTATAAGACAACCCAGTACCCGCTCACTCTCTCACTCTCACGCATTTTACCCCCTTAAAACGAGAGATCTCTTTGCCCATTATAACTTTTATTTCATTGATTATAATTGAAAGTGTATGTTTACTTTCCTGTCATCGCCTTAGGTCCGTGTTGAAATCACTACCGGTTCTTTGTTCACTTGGTTGTTCCGAAATACTCTCTCACTAGTTAAATTTTGCTCACTGGTCGTAGTCTGATGTTGCACTGATATTTGAATACTGTATTACATTTTTTCTTGTAGTTTAATCACACTAAATTAGAATTTTCGGCTCGTGAGCCTTTATGTTGAACCGGCCGAAGCCGCGGCTGTAAGATGACAGACGCCGATACCAGGCGTCCAAGATGGCCAAGCCTTCTTCGTGCACCCCAACTTGCTCTTTCATTGGCTCAAAGAGGAATCACGTGACACAGTAATTAGTTACCACTATGTATAGTACATTCACGCTAACCGACTAGAGAGCCTAGTACGTGCCTATTCACATGTGTGGGCACGCATGTCCGCACGCTTTCACATTCCAGAGCACCTGGAACCAGTGCATGTTGACAGATTTTCTGGACAAACGTGCAAAGGGGCGTTCCCTACAGGAATGTCTATGTTAAAATGGAGGCCCCGTGTGGGTAACTCCTGTGCGTCTCATTCACAATGAAATTAAAACCCATCACCCAATTCTGTCCTGTTACAAGATGACAGATTTCCATTTTCATAACATTTATCAATAGCAGTTTTGTTGCAACCAACCCTGTTTTCTGAACGTCAGCTTGTCTTCCCAGAAACACAGTTACAAATTGCCACCAAGCAATTTAATTTAAATGCAACTACATTAAGACGTTAACTGGTAGTTCTATACAGCAGACCCGACTTTGCAAGGGCAACTGACGCATTGGTTCTACTCAATTTTTTATATGAAAATAATCTAGTACAGTTTTTCCTGAACTAGAAGAACTATATTAAAAATTATTTGTACAATTCCTCTGACTACAGCAGAAAGGAAACAATGTTTCTCAACCCTCAAACATACTAAAACCCGCCAATCACCTTACATGTAATACAATGAAAAAACAACAAAGTGCTCTGGGAATGTGTAATAGAAAAAAAACTACTCCAGCTTCAATGGATTAGTTATTGACCATTTTGCCAAGCAAAAGGAAAGGAGAATGGATTTCAAGCAAACAAACTAATCTCAGGTAGGGAACAAATATATTATATTTAGTTAAACATGTATTTAAAAATAAAATTGATTTAGCATTTAAGTTAGGAACGTGAACTGCAATAATTTTAGGGTTATAAATAATTTCAGTTTCAAACACTAATTAAATAGATGTAGTTTAAAAGGTTAGTTTTTGATATTAACAATACTTTTAGTACATTCCTTGTAAATTATGGAAACATAATTCCCTTTTTATTATTAAATGATTCACATTTTTAATTTCAAAACTCATTTTTAGATAGACTTTTTAATTAATATTAAAAACTGGCTCAGGCTCAGGTAAAATTTTATTTAAACATTATTCCGCCCACCAGCCGCCAATCACCTAACCTGCATTATAAATTAGTTAACTAGTTGTCCACCTGAGAATTTATTCATTGGGTCTGTTGTGTGCTTCTCAGTAACCAAAACTATCGGGAGTAAAGGTTTTCATTGTCCAGTCATGGCGGTGGGGGGGGGGGAATAGAACATGTATGTCGGTACCAAAACATATGTAACTGGTCAGTTTAAAATATTACTGAATACATTACCAGTTTGTATACACCGGATGTGTGTGGTACACGAACGATATGTGATTGGTAGATTCAACCACGCATCATAGTCATTAATAACTCTGTGAAAACAAATCATTCAGATCTTGTATAGCCTACTGTATTATTATAAACAGTTACTAGAAACAAAAATGCTAATTTGCATCCTTATTAGAGTTGGCGAACACTAATTCGAAAGTTGCTGATCTCGTTCCTTTTATTTTAAATTTATGGAATACATAAAAATAAATCGTCTAATGATATATATATTTTTTTTCCACTAAGTGTCAGGAGTAGGCTATATTTATAGGCAATTAAAACAACCCCTACTGAAAATCCACATTCCACTTATCTTCCCCAAATGAATCAACAACCACTGAAGATACTTTCTTTATCTTCTCTTCCAATATTTCTCCCTCTCTCTTTCTTCGTTTTGCCAAGAGTCCTGGCACTGGAGTTGCTAGTAGTATATGACTCTTCCTAAGTTGCGCTGTTGAGACTCTGGCACACCTAATTAAGTTATTGTACATACTAATAGCGCCTCTCACACCTGTAACTTCTGTAAGAGTCTTGTAGGCATATATTGCACATAGGTGTACATAAGAGGCAACTGAATTACTTTAAGGCCTTAGAGATTCATTATATGGTTCTGGGTAGTACGGCCTCATTACTCCCGTAGACACAGTGCCCTAGAGTAGACGGCAGTAGTTGTGCATGCGGAATATTTATAGAAAACAATAAGGATCACCAGAATTGTCAGCGAGGAATTCTGTGTAAGTACACATTACCATCGTTGTACCCAGGTCCAACAAGTGAATTTTGGGTATGCAACTTCTATAAATGAATTCCAGCTGCTTGACAATGTTGCCTACGTATGACAAGGATTTCCGGATCAATTAAAGAAACTATAAATGGAATTAGAATTACATGTTATATGACCCACTCAAAAGTTGAAGTGGCTAGGTCATATCCTGAGAATGGAAGACAGCAGGACAGTTGAAAAGCTGTAGAAGGGTTTTCCTGGTGGTATGCAACCTAGGAGTTACATGCGTCTGTCATGCCAACGAAGACAAAGAAGAGTAAAATTTAATTAATGGGGTCTTAAAGATGTGTGTGGGAAGCTACTCTTGACACTACTAGTAGTCCAGCCACTTGGACACTAGAAGGCATGTGGAATGCAAGCAAGACAGCTATTGGCACTGCCTGTTTTGAGGCCCAAAAGTTGTAAATGTGTCACATTAATTGTTTGTTATTGTGTGTGTGTTTAATAATTGTAAACCAGAATTGTTGTACAGTGGAGCCTCAATTATCTGAGTTAATGTGAACTACAACTATCTAGGATAATTGGGAAAACTAAAAAAAAAAAATTAATTTACTATGTTTATTTGTCAATAAAATGCTATATGTTTAAAATTTCATAAACTAATAGGCCTACAGTTTAAATAAATTCCGAAGAACAAAAAGGACACTAAGTAAAAAGTTTAATTATATAGGCCTGTATGAATCGAGAATCAAATTGACTAACAAAAATTCAAGTCTTTTTTAAAAAATGGTGTATTGGTTGCCTGCTTCTGAATAGTATTTGTTCTTTTTCAATGTGATGTCTCTCCACCTTTTTAATAAAATTAAATCAGGTGTTTGAGTTGTGGGTTGCTGTTCTACATATTGTAATAAAACGGAGTACGGGGTGTTTTCAATTGGGTATATTTAAATTAAAGTTTATGTTTAATAACTTTGACCTATGAAGTTTATTTAGTTTTATTTTGATTTTTATTGGTTAATTAAATTAATTAATTTTGGGTTAATTCCATTAATTAATTTGGTGAGTGCCTCTTGACATTATTTAAAGAAATAAACACTTATTATGTTTAAGTGTTGATAATATAGTTCAATTTATTTTTTTCTTCGAAGTTCGTTTATGATGTGATGTTCTTCCGTAGGCTAGGTGAATCTGTGAAGTTAACCTCTCACTGAAAATACATTTAGTTATATTTACTTACTTCTAGTGGGTCTGGCTGACTTCGCAGTGTTGATGTGACAATCTAATTTTAGATTTAATTATCACAATTCAAATTGCCACTGTCTGTCGTGCCATCCATTGAGAGACGTTCACCTATCCTTTAATGTCCTAGTCTATTGAAATAAGCTGTCTGACTCTAATTTGCTGTATGAAAATTATAATTTATTTCTTGTTAACATCTCTTTAATTAGTTAAAATATCATAAACCGTTCTCGGTTAAAATTTACTTTACATTAGAAATTTGTTTTATAAAAAGTTGTCTCAGGGTTGGCAGTGCTGATCTACAAACATCAGACTATATTAACATATTTTTTGGTTAACTATTTTGTAACGGGACAGAATTGGGTGATGGGTTTTATTTGAATTGTAAATGCGACACACAGGAGTTACCCACACAGGGCCTCAATTTTAACAATAGACATTCACTGTCGGGATACCCAGTTGCACGTTTGGTCTGTCCGCCCCGCAATATGCTACATTTACAGGTGCTAAGGTATGTGCACGAGTGCGCGTATGCTTGCCCGCATAGATGAATTGGCACGTACAAGGCTCGCTAGTCAGCCAGAGGGAATATACAGTACCTCGTTGTCGCTAATTACTGTGTCACGTGATGCCAGCTCGACCTATCACAAGGCAAGTTGGTCAGCAGGAGAACGCTTTGGCCATCTTGAAAAAGTTACTCTTTATCAACTAATAGAACCGCGCGGTTCAATGTAAAAGGCTCGCGAGCCGAAAATCATTCAAAAAGTATAATATGTGAGTTAAACAAAGAATCTAAAGCTATAAAAACAGTGTAACATTAACTAAACTCAGTTTTATCGAAATTAAATCAGTGCAACATCTTTCGGGCAAACAGTGATAAAAAATGCGGAGTGCACCACATGGTCAGCAGGGACGCCGCTAAAGATGTAACTGTATAATACCTAATCAATTATGAAAATTTAAATACAGTATAAAGCGCTGTAAACGTAAAGGAAAAAATGTGAGTGTGAAAGAATGAGCAAAACTGGGTTGCCTTATGTAGTATATTTAAACTAATCAGAATAAGTAAAATATTTAAACTAATCAGAATAAGTAAATAACATGTTGTTATAATTATATAAGTTGTATTTCCAAATATGTTCAATTAACGTCCTTAGCTGGGCTGAAAAGTAAAGAAATAGAAGTATGTAGAGGAAAGAGTGGAGAGTAAATTATGTAATTGAGAGTATAACAAAGAGTGTTACACTACCGTATAATAAAATATTATTTTATTTCAACTTGCTGTATGTGTGTTAGAATAATCATTTCAACCATCTAACTTCATTTTCTGTGCTGGTAAATTCGCTATACGAAAAAGGGTTTCCACCACTAGATGATCTGGCCAAGCAAGTTAACAAATTCAAGGTAAGTGGGAGTTTGTGGTTATTTAATACAGATAAAAAGATTAAAACGTTACAAATGGTGCGGCGTGACCAGGATTTGGAATAAATATTGTATTTATTCCAAATTGGCCTATTTTAAAGCACAGAGAATGGAATAGGGTTGGCGGAAATCGAGAATAACTTACGTAAAAATTTACGTAACATATGCAGAATAAGGTTTTGTGAGGTAAAGTTTACGAGGTGTTGATAAATTGTGCATGTTCGATTACAAGTAAGAGTTAATAATTATTTAGTAAACCAGTAAATAAGAACAATAAAAATGTCTGAGAACGAAAAAGAAATTAATTTGATAGACTTGGCTATGAGTGATAGTGGCCTTGGGTCAATGAACCCTTCACTGAGTGTAAGTGAATTAGGTCAGCCAATGCCAACAGCTGACTCGAGGATTCAATCAATAACTAACAATAACCTAGGCAGGTGATAGTTATAAAAATAGGTTGACAGGTAGTAGTGATGAGAATATAGTAGTAGTTAAAAAGGTAGGTGAGAATAACAAAGATATAATTAAAAATGTGGTGCTAGAGAGTAAGGTGGTTAATATTGAGAGTGACAATGAAGATTTTGTTGAAGTAGAGTTTAGTAACGAAGTGTTAGCTAGTGCTGAAAAGATTGGGAGAGTGTGTGAAGAGAGGTTAGGTGGGCAAAGGGCAGATTTGCCCCGAGTATATTGTGAAACAGAGTTTTCACAAATGTTTTATGAGGACAGTTTCCTCCCGTGATTATAGAGACGAGGTGTCTCTAAGTAGGCCCCCTAGTTCTCATGAGTTCCCTGTAAGAATCAGGATGTGTCATGATGACTATATGTTGCCTTTTGTGTGGATTGAGAGAGAAAATGAGAAATTGTGTTATGATGAGAGGTATTGTGAGAGAGTGGTAGAATTATTCATATTGAGAGAGAGAGAGAGAGAATATTATTTGATGTTGTTAGAAATTACGAAGAGCTACTAGAGAAAATAAAGAGAGAGAGAATTAGTAATATTGTTGACTTACCTTGTTATGAAGATAGTGCAGAAATAAATAATGATAACGTTGATAATTATATTGAATGCTTACCTGTGCATACACGTGGAATATTAATAGTAGATGATTCTGAAAATGAGAGGTTAAAATGCTTAAGGGTGATAGATAATGATACAGATGGTGACAAGACCAAAACTAATGATGTAGACAGGTTATATGATTTAATAATAATGTGGGATAATCCAGTAGATTATTATGTGGATTTTACGGATATAATAAGAGTAAGTAAAGATGAAAATTGTTATGTGAAAGTAAAACTAATTTACGATGATGGTGGTTAGAGATAAACAGTGAATGAACATTTAATTATTTTAGTTTATGGTGATTACTTTGAGCCGGCCCTATCCCCTTCTCATATTTTGTAAATTTTATGTTAAATTTTTTTTTTTTTTTGAATAGGGGAGGGACGTCTCGCGATATTTAAGACTAGGCAGAATCACGTAGAAGGAAGCATAAAAGTGACGGGCCTCATATCACAGGACTTGAAAAAAGTGACTCCAGCTTACTAACAAATAACCACTTTATATTTAAAAAATTTTCACACAGCAACAAATATTACAGCATATACATTCACAATCCTTTATCTGACAATTAGCATTAAGGGTCCTTCGGCTTTCCTGTTATCAGCACATAACATCTTTGTTTTAAAATTTACATTAATAAATTGAAATAAATCATGATTACATTAAGATAATTAGACTAGCACTATCATCATAAGCTGATGGTCCCCCAGCACATGGAACACAAACAAGGATGGTAATCATTTTAACCCTTATAACCTGAACACCAGAAAAACAGACAAAAATTTCCATGTTTAATAATTTTCCAAAACGTGAGTGTAAAAAAAAATCAGAATATCACTGAATTAACTGCTTGTGTACCATGTGTCCAGGACAGCCCTACCATATGGGCAAAAAATTTTATTTTAAGTTTTTCTTTTACTATCACAACAGCCCAGCTTGACCAAGACCGTAGGCATGGACAACACGACTTTAAAAGAGAAGTACCTATTAACCATAATATGGAGCAAAAGGAAAATACAAGCAAGAAATAGACAGAACATGAATGGACATACCCAGGGAGTGCATTGACATAAAATAACACGCCACAAACCTGCACATTTCTGCATGACCACTTATGCGAGGGAACCAGAAGAAATAATTGGCAAAAAGAAGGGAAATGAGAAATAGAAAGCAATATAACTGTGCAGGCCTTAACCACCAAAATACTCAAAGCAATTTCTTAAATTCCAGCCAGCCGGTCTGGAATTGTACCTCACCCTACATATCTAACTCCCCAGGAAAATAATTTAAAAACTTAGTAAATCAGGATCTGAATAATGAGTGCTAATCCATGCCCACGATCTGGTGTACAATTACTGATTCATAGCAAGAGTGAGTAACATACACCCCTCCGGCATATGTGCATAATACATATATATATATAGTTGCAATTGTAATCACTAAATAAATGTCATATTGTTCTGAATAAACGTTATGGGTATGGTCTATTGCATTATAAAATTGTATATATGTATATAAGTATAAAACACTGTGTCTGTTCCGAAATGTCGTGAAGGAATGGTGTGAGTTAAAAATTGGAAATTCATCACCTGGAGAGCATAGGTTACCACAGCAGAATTTCAGAAGCCTCAGTCAGGGGTTGATCTTAGTAAGCCCATGATGATGATTGTGCAGGAGACATTTGCGGGATCCTGTTCACTCCAGTGGCGTGCAGGGGAGCCATCAAGTTCGCTCAGACATGACGACAGAAGACGGTGTCGCCCATGGACTCCATCGAGCCTTTGTCTGATTCAGGAAGCCTGTCACCACGAGGAAAATTTTGTATAATGCATTACCAAATTGCCCCGAACCGCAAACGCATCTCAAACTCGCCCCGACAATTCATACGCACAGAATGTAACAGACACAATTCACCTTTTCATGTTTAACAAATTTACAGACAAGGCAAGGGCCATGACAATTACTTTTACTTCAGTTAATCTTGAATACTTCAGTTAGTGTGGTGTAAACTAGATCATTTAAGTACAATTACATGAAAGCACGTGTTCACAAGATGCAACTCTATTAACTAAATATCTACGTATTGCCAAATTAAATAGCAATTACATACTCTCTTTATCATTTTCAACTACTGATTATTCATCTGGACTGCTTAACAGAGTAAAACTAATTATGTAAAACTTTTCATGTACTACCAAAATCTCGCCTCGTGATAAAGGCAAAACGCACACACACAGAGTTTAAATCTCAAAGCATCGGAGTCATATTCCAACAAAAACATACTTTCTTCCTTTTAACTAAAACAGAGAACATAAGGTTACTTACCAGGAGTACTTTATTGGCTTAGCACGCCATAAAGAATTGAGAAAACGAGAAGAAAATGCGCCGCCAACTGGAGTGGTAACGTACAGGAACAAAGGCAAGAAGATGACTGACAAATTTTTCTTCCACGCGACGCGCAGCAGAGATTGCTTCAAGGCGTCCACCAGAATGCGTGCCGATCACGGCACTACCCCGACACTAGTGCGAAAGTTACCCGAACGTACTGATTCGAAATTCTACGGAATTTCCGAAAACGCCCCGATACCAAATAAAGCAAATGGTGTGGCCGCAATTTCTTTAAAGTAGCGGCACACCCCCACTCCATAAAGGCAACACGGTTGCCAGTAAAATTTAAACTCGGTATCCACCTAGGGCCCCGGTCCTCAAGACCATTACCAACTGAAACTGCGAGGCGCTGCCGAGCCTATCAGAATCTACCACTATGTGCACTTGGGAAATCAGAAGGACAGAATGTGAAAACGAAAGAAGAGTGAGGGAGAAGTGTAGTGTGTAGGCAGGGGTGCATGAAAGTGTATATGTACAAGTGTGAGGTCGCATGCTCGCCGGGCCCTGGTCCGCATGCAAGAGAAGAGAAGAAGGAGAACACCGGAAAGGTAAGAATTGGGGGCCCCACTCTGAAATCCGACCACCCAAGACATGCTACACATAAACCGAAACCTCGGCCCTTGCCACAAACTCCGCAGAAGAAAATACTCCACATCCCTCACTCCATAAGCATCTCTAACCCTTATGACATAGTTTTAACTTAGAAATATGGGTGGTTAACTTTTCTGCATCGCACCCAGGTTCCCCCAATTTTGCCGTAACCGGCGACACGAACCTTAGGATGCGGTATGGTCCCGACCAGCGATAACACAATTTCGCGGCCCTCTTGCTCGCGGTCGAGCTGATTGGGTGGATCTGAATAGACCCAGTCGCCTGGCTTGAAGGGGTTAGGAATTCGCCCCTGATTATATCGATGACGGGCGCGCTCGTGTGCCCGCAGCAGATTCTTCCGAGCCTCTTTCCACCTCTCTGTCGATCCGCTATTTGGCTCGCTGGGCAGAAGATCTGCAATATTCCACAGGTTACGATATTAATTGATGACTCGTTGGGCACTTGGTGAAACATATTTTTACAAAACCTTTCCACAGGTTAGTCAGCGGAAGTGCGGGCGAGAAGCCAAACATAATTTCGAATGGGACGGCCTTGTGACTATCATGTAGGGCCGTATTGAAAGCCAGCTGTAACCACTTAAGATTTTGATCCCATGTGTTCTTTTGCTCAGCATGGTAAGCAATAAGCGCGGAGCGGAGATTCCTATTGAATCTGTCCGCGTGGGACGGCTGCGGGTAATAAGGAGAAGTGGTTACATGCTTGATCCCACTTGCGAAACACATTCGCCAGAGATAAATTGTGGACCATTGTCCGAGACAATGATGGCCGGAAGCCCGAAATGCTGAAAGACGTGACTCTGAAGCGCGAGAATGGTTAAATGAGCATTTGCCTGCCGTAAGGGCAGTAGCCAGGCAAACTTCGAAAAAGCATCCACACAGACAAGCAGGTGAGAATTACCTGACTTGCTATGCGGGAAAGGTCCCAGTAGTCGATGAATAGCTTCCCCATTGGTCTGCTCGCCACATCAGATGACAACAACCCTAACATGGTGTTCTGGGCAGGCTTACTCAAGCCACAGAGATGACAATTCTTAACCCGAGTCGCAATGTCCCTATCCATGCCCTTCCAGATGAAATGTCGCCTAATACTGGAAATGGTCTTCGAAATTCCCTTATGACCTCCTACTGGGGAATTGTGATAATAACTGAAGACCATGGGTACTAACTTGCTAGGCAGCACGATCTTAGGGGCACGTCCTTTTCTCTCCCTACAACACAGGACGCCCTTGGACAGGAAGTAAAGGGCCTGTACGTTACCCTCCTTTATGTTCTGGATGATAGGACCCAGCTCTTCGTCATCTAACTGATGGGGTAACACATCAGTGAAGGCTAATGGAAAATCTAACAGGACTGAACAGGGTTGCTCAGATTGGACTTCACTGGGTTGGGAAAACATGCGTGACAAAGCATCTGCAACCACATTTTGAGTTCCCCTAATGTGTTGCACCTTAAACTTAAAGGATGAGATCTTGACCACCCATCTACCAATTTTACCCAGTTGCCGGGGATGAGCAAGAAGCCAAGAGAGAGCCTGATTGTCGGTCTCGAGCAGGAACTCAGCATGTTCCAGAAAACGCCTGAACTTATCTAGAGCGTACACAACAGTAAAACACTCTAGCTCATATACTGAAGATTTTCTTTCTTGCTGGGTCAAAGTTCGGGATATAAAGGCCACAGGCTGCCTAGCACCATCAACGACTTGGGACAGAACCGCTCCGAGCGCCACTGAACTAGCGTCCGTCTGCAGAATGAAAGGTTTTGAAAAATCTGGCATCCGTAGCACCGGTGGGGAGATGATAGCCTCCTTCTCAAGGCATCAAAGGCCTTCTGTTGTCTCTCACCCCACACGAACTTGGTCCCCTTTTTTCTCAATTCGTTCAACGGAGCAGCGATCTCCGCTGGATTAGGAATAAATCTACGGTAGAAGTTAACCATGCCAACAAATCTAGCAATGCCTTTGGCATCCCTAGGAGGGAGAAAATCCCGGATGCCCTGTGTCCTTCCGGGATCCACCGTTACACCCCGGTGCGAGACAAGATGCCCCAAAAAGGAAATACTCTCTTGTGCGAAACGCACCTTCTCTGGATTAACCGTGAGACCCGCGCTCCTCAATCTACACATCACCTCCCTTAGATGACATAAATGTTCCTCGTAAGTCTTGCTATACACGAGCAAGTCATCTAAATAATTGAAAATAAATTTGAACTTGACATCGTGAAACACACGGTCGAGTAGACGCGTGAGGGTTTGGGCGCCCACTGCCAGGCCCATGGGAACTCGAGTGTACTGATACAAATTCCAAGGTACACAGAACGCCGTGTATGGTCTGCTTTCTTTAGATAAAGGGATCTGGTGATATGCAGCGTTGAGGTCAATCACGGTGAAGTACTTGGCCTCGCTAAACCAGTCAAAAGCTGAGTGGAGATCCGGAAGGGGGACAGAATCCACTTCAATATTTGCATTCAATTTCCTGTAATCTATGACCATTCGATGTTTACCCCCAGGCTTGGGAACCAGAAACGCTGGACTGGCATAGCTGGAATTAGAAGGTTCAATGACCCCTTGCTTTAACAGCTCTTGAACCTTCTCCCTGAGAACAGCCATTTTCGGAGGAGCGAACTTGTATGGGTGCGACCGCACAATCTTGGAGTCAGTGAGACGGATTTTATACACCAACAGGTGTGTGAGCCCCAAGGTGGGAGTTAATACTGTAGGGAATTGCTCACACAATTGGTCAAGGGCCTTTTTCTGGGACCGAGTGAGATGGTCTCTTGAAGAATCGGGACATGCGATCTCTTGGATACCTTCTTTAGCTCCCTGGTACCCAAGGAAAGGGATGACAACTCCCCGATTGAACTTAAAGTAACATTGGTGCCCATGAATGTCTAACACGAGACCACTCTTGGAGATGAAATCGGCACCTACAATGCAGTCGACTCCCAGAGCCGGAGAAACCAAAAAAGGCCACACCCATGAAAAACCCTCGATTTTAAATTTGAAGGAAATCACCCGGGAGATGGGCAGAATTTCCCGGGATGCCGTCCAGCATACCACAGATGATTGATCACCACCTTTGATTAAGCCCTGTTTCTCAAGTACCGCACATACTTTAGATGAAATTATTGTGCGGGCTGATCCACAGTCAACCAAGGCTCTGAGTTGACCCCTTTTAACTCAAGCGACAGGAAGGGGCATACCGAAGTATGTCTAGAGAAAGTTGGCAGGACCCTGATAGCAGAAGACCTGGGGCCTATCAGTTGCCTGGAGGTAGTTGATTTTGAATAATGGCTACCCCAAGGGGAAGACAACCTCCGACTTATCTTCCCCTGGTGGCCCCATTTTTTGGGGAGGATCCCTGCGGTGTAGGTTTTGGACGCCCTCGGCCCCGCGGATAATTTCGGGCAACATGCCCCGGTCTATTACAGCCGTAACAAATGATGTCACCCTTGCTTCGGTGCTCCCTACTGGGAAGGACCTTGTCGGAAACGGGAAGGACCACCGCGTGCCTCTCCCCTCTGGAGTTCCGGGAGATCCGTACAACTACTCCCCCTAGTCTCGTCATTTCCCTGTATGGCTCGGGACATTACATATAATTTATCCAGGTCACGATATCGGGCAGACGCTCGGCGAAAACTATCCGTAGCCTCTCCTGAGGGGTTACCCCTTCTAAAATTATTTGAACTACTTCCTCCTCCGACAGGCCCACCCCGAGTATCCGGGCAGCATCGCGAACTCTGTGGACAAACGCGGCCAAGCTCTCGCCCCTGGCCTGAACAAGATAGAAGTGTTGTTGTTTCAGTTGTTCTAAAAGTCTTCCCGGCACGAACGCCTCCAACACCTCACGGTGAAACTCGGCAATACCGCCCCCGCACCGCATGGTCTCAGCCACCCTCTCCGCCATTGTGCCTCGGCAATACGGGTAAACGAGCTCGAGGAGGGTTCGATCCGACATATCGGGAAAATCCGATAATTGAAATAAAGTTCTGAAAAATGGAATTAGTTTATCAACCTCTAGATCGTCCACAACTGGCAGCTGCTGGACGATCTGGGCGAGCGGATTTGGCAGCTTGTTATAGGATGCTGCCACCATACCAGAAAAGACCGGAACGCCCACTTTCGGCTCCAGAGAACACTCCGTGGCCGAGCCTCGGGAAGCAGGAGACGGACCGGCCTGAGGTCCCTGCAACGTTGAAGTAATCAGCTCCTTACTCTCGTTGATGTACTCTTGAGTAGAGCTTGACTCAGAAAGAAATTGCAACCTCCGCTTGAGGTGCTCTAAGCGTTGCCGAATGCGCTGAATGCCCCTAGAGGGCTCGGGCGCTAATTCTAGGTTCTCTAGACACAGAGCTAGCTCTCGCAACTCCGCTCACTTCTCCCGACACAACTCGATTTCTTTATTCTCATCCTCAACTATGACCGCGGAGGACTTGTCGCCAGCCGCCAGAGACTCTCGCAATTGTTTATGTAAAGCCTGGACTCCCCCTTTCGGGTTGTGTCCCCGTCCTCGGATTTCATATTCGAGTTCATCCCGGTGAAACAATTCCGGATCCATGGCCACCATCCTCGTGCTCCGGCTACCCAAATAATACAACAGAACACGTAAAACAAATTAACAAGCTTACAGGAAAAACTTGACTTCCTTCAAGCGACTCCCAGGTTCCCTAACGCTGCGAAGACTCGATAATAAAATACCCTGAACCAGCTCCCCCTTATCGCCACAGAAGAGAACAAACATAACAACAATAACACACTCCTCAAGAGCAGCAATAACACGACACATAAATAACATATCCAATGTCACAACTACATAACCACAACCACAAGAAAACGAACATCACTAAATCAAAACTTTCATTAAATGGCAATTGTCGCCATCATTGACAAATCCAGAAGCTGTCCGACCATACCACATCCTGTAATCAAACAATACCGCCTAACCCCGGGACTACTCCGACATTCATTTATCTATATCACCTAACGACCCCCAAGTTCTCTGATAATTTCAAAATTTCAATAGCCCCAAAACATGCTGCTCAACTCGTGTGCGTGACTTGCCCCCAGCACTCGGTTCACAAAATATCATTCAACATATAAATGCCATATACATTTTCGGAAAGCCGAACAATAAATTAATAAAACATAAAACCTTAATGCTAACATAAACACAACATAAAAGAGAAACAACAATAGTCATCTGGAACCCGCATGTCTCCATTCGCAGAAAAGCCGAAAGACCGAGATCGGACCCAAGTTAAATTTTCTAAGTTTTCTCATTTCTGAATAGTCACCAATTTTGCAAGTCCTGTGCTCAAATCTAACCACGCTCTGCTACCATTTTGAGCCGACCCTGTCCCCTTCTCATATTTTGTAAATTTTATGTTCACATTTTTTTTTTTTTTTTGAATAGGGGAGAGAGACGTCTCGCGATATTTAAGACTAGGCAGAATCACCTAGAAGGAAGCATAAAAGTGACGGGCCTTATATCACAGGACTTGCAAAAAGTGACTCCAGCTTACTAACAAATAACCACTTTATATTTAAAAAATTTTCACACAGCAACAAATATTACAGCATATACATTCACAATCCTTTATCTGACAATTAGCATTAAGGGTCCTTCGGCTTTCCTGTTATCAGCACATAACATCTTTGTTTTAAAATTTACATTAATAAATTGAAATAAATCATGATTACATTAAGATAATTAGACTAGCACTATCATCATAAGCTGATGGTACCCCAGCACATGGAACACAAACAAGGATGGTAAGCATTTTAACCCTTATAACCTGAACACCAGAAAAACAGACTAAATTTCCATGTTTAATAATTTTCCAAAACGTGAGTGTAAAAAAAAACAGAATATCATTGAATTAACTGCTTGTGTACCATGTGTCCAGGACAGCCCTACCATATGGGCAAAAAATTTTATATAAAGTTTTTCTTTTACTATTACAACAGCCCAGCTTGACCAAGACCGTAGGCATGGACAACACGACTTTAAAAGAGAAGTACCTATTAACCATAATATGGAGCAAAAGGAAAATACAAGCAAGAAATAGACAGAACATGAATGGACATACCCAGGGAGTGCATTGACATAAAATAACCCGCCACAAACCTGCACATTTCTGCATGACCACTTATGCGAGGGAACCAGAAGAAATAATTGGCAAAAAGAAGGGAAATGAGAAATAGAAAGCAATATAACTGTGCAGGCCTTAACCACCAAAATACTCAAAGCAATTTCTTAAATTCCAGCCAGCCGGTCTGGAATTGTACCTCACCCTACATATCTAATTCCCCAGGAAAATAATTTAAAAACTTAGTAAATCAGGATCTGAATAATGAGTGCTAATCCATGCCCACGATCTGGTGTAAAATTACTGATTCATACCAAGAGTGAGTAGCATACAGCCCTCCGGCATATGTGCATAATGCATATATATATATATATATAGTTGCAATTGTAATCACTAAATAAATGTCATATTGTTCTGAATAAACGTTATGGGTATGGTCTATTGCATTATAAAATTGTATATATGTATATAAGTATAAAACACTGTGTCTGTTCCGAAATGTCGTGAAGGAATGGTGTGAGTTAAAAATTGGAAATTCATCACCTGGAATCTACCACAGCAGAATTTCAGAAGCCTCAGTCAGGGGTTGATCTTAGTAAGCCCATGATGATGATTGTGCAGGAGACATTTGCGGGATCCTGTTCACTCCAGTGGCGTGCAGGGGAGCCATCAAGTTCGCTCAGGCATGACGACAGAAGACGGTGTCGCCCATGGACTCCATCGAGCCTTCATCTGATTCAGGAAGCCTGTCACCACGAGGAAAATTTTGTATAATACATTACCAAATTGCCCCGCACCGCACACACATCTCAAACTAGCCCCGACAATTCATACGCACAGAATGTAACAGACACAATTCACCTTTTCATGTTTAACAAATTTACAGACAAGGCAAGGGCCATGACAATTACTTTTACTTCAGTTAATCTTGAATACTTCAGTTAGTGTGGTGTAAACTAGATCATTTAAGTACAATTACATGAAAGCACGTGTTCACAAGATGCAACTCTATTAACAAAATATCTACTTATTGCCAAATTAAATAGCAATTACATACTCTCTTTATCATTTTCAACTACTGATTATTCATCTGGACTGCTTAACAGAGTAAAACTAATTATGTAAAACTTTTCATGTACTACCAAAATCTCGCCTCGTGATAAAGGCAAAACGCACACACACAGAGTTTAAATCTCAAAGCATCGGAGTCATATTCCAACAAAAACAAACTTTCTTCCTTTTATCTAAAACAGAGAACTTAAGGTTACTTACCAGGAGTACTTTATTGGCTTAGCACGCCATAAAGAATTGAGAAAACGAGAAGAAAATGCGCCGCCAACTGGAGTGGTAACGTACAGGAACAAAGGCAAGAAGATGACTGACAAATTTTTCTTCCACGCGACGCGCAGCAGAGATTGCTTCAAGGCGTCCACCAGAATGCGTGCCGATCACGGCACTACCCCGACACTAGTCCGAAAGTTACCCGAACGTACTGATTCGAAATTCTACGGAATTTCCGAAAACGCCCCGATACCAAATAAAGCAAATGGCGTGGCCGCAATTTCTTTAAAGTAGCGGCACACCCCCACTCCAAAAAGGCAACACGGTTGCCAGTAAAATTTAAACTGGGTATCCACCTAGGGCCCCGGTCCTCAAGACCATTACCAACTTAAACTGCGAGGCGCTGCCGAGCCTATCAGAATCTACCACTATGTGCACTTGGGAAATCAGAGGGACAGAATGTGAAAACGAAAGAAGAGTGAGGGAGAAGTGTAGTGTGTAGGCAGGGGTGCATGAAAGTGTATATGTACAAGTGTGAGGACGCATGCTCGCCGGGCCCTGGTCCGCATGCAAGAGAAGAGAAGAAGGAGAACAGCAGAAAGGTAAGAATGGGGGGCCCCCCTCTGAAATCCGACCACCCAAGGCATGCTGCACATAAACCGAAACCTCGGCCCTTGCCACAAACTCCGCAGAAGAAAATACTCCACATCCCTCACTCCATAAGCATCTCTAACCCTTATGACATAGTTTTAACTTAGAAATATGGGTGGTTAACTTTTCTGCATCGCACCCAGGTTCCCCCAATTTTGCCGTAACCGGCGACACGAACCTTAGGATGCGGTATGGTCCCGACCAGCGATAACACAATTTCGCGGCCCTCTTGCTCGCGGCCGAGCTGATTGGGTGGATCTGAATAGACCCAGTCGCCTGGCTTGAAGGGGTTAGGAATTCGCCCCTGATTATATCGATGACGGACGCGCTCGTGTGCCCGCAGCAGATTCTTCCGAGCCTCTTTCCACCTCTCTGTCGATCCGCTATTTGGCTCGCTGGGCAGAAGTTCTGCAATATTCCACAGGTTACGATATTAATTAATGACTCGTTGGGCATTTGGTGAAACATATTAATACAAAGGTTTTGTGAAATATATAATAACACTTGGTGTTTTTATATATTTTACAAAACCTTTCCACAGGTTAGTCAGCGGGAGTGCGGGCGAGAAGCCAAACATAATTTCGAATGGGACGGCCTTGTGACTATCATGTAGGGCCGTATTGAAAGCCAGCTGTAACCACTTAAGATTTTGATCCCATGTGTTCTGTTGCTCAGCATGGTAAGCAATAAGCGCGGAGCGGAGATTCCTATTGAATCTGTCCGCGTGGGACGGCTGCGGGTAATAAGGAGAAGCGGTTACATGCTTGATCCCACTTGCGAAACACATTCGCCAGAGATAAATTGTGGACCATTGTCCGAGACAATGATGGCCGGAAGCCCGAAATGCTGAAAGACGTGACTCTGAAGCGCGAGAATGGTTAAATGAGCATTTGCCTGCCGTAAGGGCAGTAGCCAGGCAAACTTCGAAAAAGCATCCACACAGACAAGCAGGTGAGAATTACCTGACTTGCTATGCGGGAAAGGTCCCAGTAGTCGATGAATAGCTTCCCCATTGGTCTGCTCGCCACATCAGATGACAACAACCCTAACATGGTGTTCTGGGCAGGCTTACTCAAGCCACAGAGATGACAATTCTTAACCCGAGTCGCAATGTCCCTATCGATGCCCTTCCAGATGAAATGTCGCCTAATACTGGAAATGGTCTTAGAAATTCCCTTATGACCTCCTACTGGGGAATTGTGATAATAACTGAAGACCATGGGCACTAACTTGCTAGGCAGCACGATCTTAGGGGCACGTCCTTTTCTCTCCCTACAACACAGGACGCCCTTGGACAGGAAGTAAGGGGCCGGTACGTTACCCTCCTTTATGTTCTGGATGAAAGGACCCAGCTCTTCGTCATCTAACTGATGGGGTAACACATCAGTGAAGACTAATGTAAAATCTAACAGGACTGAACATGGTTGCTCAGATTGGACTTCACTGGGTTGGGAAAACATGCGTGACAAAGCATCTGCAACCACATTTTGAGTTCCCCTAATGTGTTGCACCTTAAACTTAAAGGATGAGATCTTGACCACCCATCTACCGATTTTACCCAGTTGCTGGGGATGAGCAAGAAGCCAAGAGAGAGCCTGATTGTCGGTCTCGAGCAGGAACTCAGCATGTTCCAGAAAACGCCTGAACTTATCTAGAGCGTACACAACAGTAAAACACTCTAGCTCATATACTGAAGATTTTCTTTCTTGCTGGGTCAAAGTTCGGGATATAAAGGCCACAGGCTGCCTAGCACCATCAACGACTTGGGACAGAACCGCTCCGAGCGCCACTGAACTAGCGTCCGTCTGCAGAATGAAAGATTTTGAAAAAACTGGCATCCGTAGCACCGGTGGGGAGATGATAGCCTCCTTCTCAAGGCATCAAAGGCCTTCTGTTGTCTCTCGCCCCACACGAACTTGGTCCCCTTTTTTCTCAATTCGTTCATCAGAGCAGCGATCTCCGCTGGATTAAATTTATTCCACGTGGGTTTGTTTATATCAGGATTGAACTAAGACCGGAAAGAGCATGTAGGCCTAACATTTGGACATGACTCACAGTTTTTCAGAATAGACGAACGTAAGCTGTAAAACCAATAAGCCTATTTTTATATTTCACAGCTGCCACCAGAACCAGAAGACGTAACCTCCATTGTCAACGGGGCAGTAGCATCTTTCAACAACTTTCCCAGCCAGATAGCTTCGTTGGCCGCCAATATCGCTAGCGCCGCCAGAGCGGTAGCAGCAGTAGCCAGTCAGATTGCAGCGGTAACAGCTGACGTCATCTTCAGTGCCATCTCAGCTGTTGTACAGCCCTAAATTACCAAACTCAGCTCACTGAAGCTCGTCTACTTCTTGAACCTGGCAGCGGTCGCAGACATACAAGCGTACATTGATAAACTGGTGATCGTCCAGAACTACGGTAAGGAGTAAGACTTAACCATAATACGGTATAAATTTACGGTAGAAGTTAACCATGCCAACAAATCTAGCAATGCCTTTGGCATCCCTAGGAGGGAGAAAATCCCGGATGCCCTGTGTCCTTTCGGGATCCACCGTTACACCCCGGTGCGAGACAAGATGCCCCAAAAAGGAAATACTCTCTTGTGCGAAACGCACCTTCTCTGGATTAACCGTGAGACCCGCGCTCCTCAATCTACACATCACCTCCCTTAGATGACATAGATGTTCCTCGTAAGTCTTGCTATACACGAGCAAGTCATCTAAATAATTGAAAATAAATTTGAACTTGACATCGTGAAACACACGGTCGAGTAGACGCGTGAGGGTTTGGGCGCCCACTGCCAGGCCCATGGGAACTCGAGTGTACTGATACAAATTCCAAGGTACACAGAACGCCGTGTATGGTCTGCTTTCTTTAGATAAAGGGATCTGGTGATATGCAGCGTTGAGGTCAATCACGGTGTAGTACTTGGCCTCGCTAAACCAGTCAAAAGCTGAGTGGAGATCCGGAAGGGGAACAGAATCCACTTCAATATTCGCATTCAATTTCCTGTAATCTATGACCATTCGATGTTTACCCCCAGGCTTGGGAACCAGAAACGCTGGACTGGCATAGCTGGAATTAGAAGGTTCAATGACCCCTTGCTTTAACAGCTCTTGAACCTTCTCCCTGAGAACAGCCATTTTCGGAGGAGCGAACTTGTATGGGTGCGACCGCACAATCTTGGAGTCAGTGAGACGGATTTTATACACCAACAGGTGTGTGAGCCCCAAGGTGGGAGTTAATACTGTGGGGAATTGCTCACACAATTGGTCAAGGGCCTTTTTCTGGGACCGAGTGAGATGGTCTCTTGAAGAATCGGGACATGCGATCTCTTGGATACCTTCTTTAGCTCCCTGATACCCAAGGAAAGGGATGACAACTCCCCGATTGAACTTAAAGTAACATTGGTGCCCATGAATGTCTAACACGAGACCACTCTTGGAGATGAAATCGGCACCTACAATGCAGTCGACTCCCAGAGCCGGAGAAACCAAAAAAGGCCACACCCATGAAAAACCCTCGATTTTAAATTTGAAGGAAATCACCCGGGAGATGGGCAGAATTTCCCGGGATGCCGTCCAGCATACCACAGATGATTGATCACCACCTTTGATTAAGCCCTGTTTCTCAAGTACCGCACATACTTTAGATGAAATTATTGTGCGGGCTGATCCACAGTCAACCAAGGCTCTGAGTTGACCCCTTTTAACTCAAGCGACAGGAAGGGGCATACCGAAGTATGTCTAGAGAAAGTTGGCAGGACCCTGATAGCAGAAGACCTGGGGCCTATCAGTTGCCTGGAGGTAGTTGATTTTGAATAATGGCTACCCCAAGGGGAAGACAACCTCCGACTTATCTTCCCCTGGTGGCCCCATTTTTTGGGGAGGATCACTGCGGTGTAGGTTTTGGACGCCCTCGGCCCCGCGGACAATTTCGGGCAACATGCCCCGGTCTATTACAGCCGTAACAAATGATGTCACCCTTGCTTCGGTGCTCCCTACTGGGAAGGACCTGTCGGAAACGGGAAGGACCAACGCGTGCCTCTCCCCTCTGGAGTTCCGGGAGATACATACAACTACTCCCCCTAGTCTCGTCATTTCCCTGTATGGCTCGGGACATTACACATAATTTATCCAGGTCACGATATCGGTGCAGACGCTCGGCGAAAACTATCCGTAGCCTCTCCTGAGGGGTTACCCCTTCTAAAATTATTTGAACTACTTCCTCCTCCGACAGGCCCACCCCGAGTATCCGGGCATCATCGCGAACTCTGTGGACAAATGCGGCCAAGCTTTCGCCCCTGGCCTGAACACGATAGAAGTGTTGTTGTTTCAGTTGTTCTAAAAGTCTCCCTGGCACGAACGCCTCCAACACCTCACGGTGAAACTCGGCAATACCGCCCCCGCACCGCATGGTCTCAGCCACCCTCTCCGCCATTGAGCCTCGGCAAAACGGGTAAATGAGCTCGATGAGGGTTCGATCCGACATATCGGGAAAATCCGGTAATTGAAATAAAGTTCTGAAAAATGGAATTAGTTTATCAACCTCCAGATCGTCCACAACTGGCAGTTGCTGGACGATCTGGGCGAGCGGATTTGGCAGCTTGTTATAGGATGCTGCCACCATACCAGAAAAGACCGGAACGCCCACTTTCGGCTCCAGAGAACACTCCGTGGCCGAGCCTCGGGAAGCAGGAGACGGACCGGCCTGAGGTCCCTGCAACGTTGAAGTAATCAGCTTGATCAGCTCCTTACTCTCGTTGATGTACTCTTGAGTAGAGCTTAACTCAGAAAGAAATTGCAACCTCCGCTTGAGGTGCTCTAAGCGTTGCCGAATGCGCTGAATGCCCCTAGAGGGCTCGGGCGCTAATTCTAGGTTCTCTAGACACATAGCTAGCTCTCGCAACTCCGCTCACTTCTCCCGGCACAACTCGATTTCTTTATTCTCATCCTCAACTATGACCGCGGAGGACTTGTCGCCAGCCGCCAGAGACTCTCGCAATTGTTTATGTAAAGCCTGGACTCCCCCTTTCGGGTTGTGTCCCCGTCCTCGGATTTCATATTCGAGTTCATCCCGGTGAAACAATTCCGGATCCATGGCCACCATCCTCGTGCTCCGGCTACCCAAATAAAACAACAGAACACGTAAAACAAATTAACAAGCTTACAGGAAAAACTTGACTTCCTTCAAGCGACTCCCAGGTTCCCTAACGCTGCGAAGACTCGATAATAAAATACCCTGAGCCAGCTCCCTCTTATCGCCACAGAAGAGAACAAACATAACAACAATAACACACTCCTCAAGAGCAGCAATAACACGACACATAAATAACATATCCAATGTCACAACTACATAACCACAACCACAAGAAAACGAAAATCACTAAATCAAAACTTTCATTAAATGGCACTTGTCGCCATCATTGACAAATCCAGAAGCTGTCCGACCATACCACATCCTGTAATCAAACAATACCGCCTAACTCCGGGACTACTCCGACATTCATTTATCTATATCACCTAACGACCCCCAAGTTCTCTGATAATTTCAAAATTTCAATAGCCCCAAAACATGCTGCTCAACTCGTGTGCGTGACTTGCCCCCAGCACTCGGTTCACAAAATATCATTCAACATATAAATGCCATATACATTTTCGGAAAGCCGAACAATAAATTAATAAAACATAAAACCTTAATGCTAACATAAACACAACATAAAAGAGAAACAACAATAGTCATCTGGAACCCGCATGTCTCCATTCGCAGAAAAGCCGAAAGATGACAATTATTAACCCGAGTCGCAAAGTCCCTATCCATGCCCTTCCAGATGAAATGTCGCCTAATACTGGAAATGGTCTTCGAAATTCCCTTATGACCTCCTTCTGGGGAATTGTGATAATAACTGAAGACCATGGGCACTAACTTGCTAGGCAGCACGATCTTAGGGGCACGTCCTTTTCTCTCCCTACAACACAGGACGTCCTTGGACAGGAAGTAAGGGGCCTGTACGTTACCCTCCTTTATGTTCTGGATGATAGGACCCAGCTCTTCGTCATCTAACTGATGGGGTAACACATCAGTGAAGGCTAATGGAAAATCTAACAGGACTGAACAGGTTTGCTCAGATTGGACTTCACTGGGTTAGGAAAACATGCGTGACAAAGCATCTGCAACCACATTTTGAGTTCCCCTAATGTGTTGCACCTTAAACTTAAAGGATGAGATCTTGACCACCCATCTACCAATTTTACCCAGTTGCCGGGGATGAGCAAGAAGCCAAGAGAGAGCCTGATTGTCGGTCTCGAGCAGGAACTCAGCATGTTCCAGAAAACGCCTGAACTTATCTAGAGCGTACACAACAGTAAAACACTCTAGCTCATATACTGAAGATTTTCTTTCTTGCTGGGTCAAAGTTCGGGATATAAAGGCCACAGGCTGCCTAGCACCATCAACGACTTGGGACAGAACCGCTCCGAGCGCCGCTGAACTAGCGTCCGTCTGCAGAATGAAAGGTTTTGAAAAATCTGGCATCCGTAGCACCGGTGGGGAGATGATAGCCTCCTTCTCAAGGCATCAAAGGCCTTCTGTTGTCTCTCACCCCACACGAACTTGGTCACCTTTTTTCTCAATTCGTTCAACGGAGCAGCGATCTCCGCTGGATTAGGAATAAATATACGGTAGAAGTTAACCGTGCAAACAAATCTAGCAATGCCTTTGGCATCCGTAGTAGGGAGAAAATCCCGGATGCCCTGTGTCCTTTCGGGATCCACCGTTACACCCCGGTGCGAGACAAGATGCCCCAAAAAGGAAATACTCTCTTGTGCGAAACGCACCTTCTCTGGATTAACCGTGAGACCCGCGCTCCTCAATCTACACATCACCTCCCTTAGATGACATAGATGTTCCTCGTAAGTCTTGCTATACACGAGCAAGTCATCTAAATAATTGAAAATAAATTTGAACTTGACATCGTGAAACACACGGTCGAGTAGACGCGTGAGGGTTTGGGCGCCCACTGCCAGGCCCATGGGAACTCGAGGGTACTGATACAAATTCCAAGGTACACAGAACGCCGTGTATGGTCTGCTTTCTTTAGATAAAGGGATCTGGTGATATGCAGCGTTGAGGTCAATCACGGTGAAGTACTTGGCCTCGCTAAACCAGTCAAAAGCTGAGTGGAGATCCGGAAGGGGAACAGAATCCACTTCAATATTTGCATTCAATTTCCTGTAATCTATGACCATTCGATGTTTACCCCCAGGCTTGGGAACCAGAAACGCTGGACTGGCATAGCTGGAATTAGAAGGTTCAATGACCCCTTGCTTTAACAGCTCTTGAACCTTCTCCCTCAGAATAGCCATTTTCGGAGGAGCGATCTTGTATGGGTGCGACCGCACAATCTTGGAGTCAGTGTGACGATTTTAAATATATCGAAAATCGCACAAATTAAAATTTTAATAAGTAAGAGTATCATACACCCTTACCTATACCCAGATTCCTGAATCAACTTGAAACTTTCCAGTACCAACACGCCAAGAAAGGTATTAAGTAAAGAATAATAATAATTATTATTTTAAGGATTGAAAATGCGACTATATAAATAAAGAAATCCCTAAGTCATAATAAAGTAAACATAAAGTATTTACATTCTAATTAATGAATAATTAATAATATATAAAGTACGAACTATTTTCCTAGTGCGTAAATACGCACCAGCTTACTGAGCCCTCGCCCCTAAACTATACGCGCATTCGCCAGTAGAACTTCGCCATGAAAAGATGTGAGTTTTGGTGTTGTGTACATACACGTAAGTGTATGTCCTTAAAAGTATATCCAGCGTGAGATGGTTTTATTGTGAATAATGTAGTGTGTAGAGTTAGTGAGAATACATACAGAAAGAAAAAGGTAGCCAACACATCTCTTTTTAAAATATAAAATGTAAGTATAAGATAGGTAACTACTAGACTTTAGTACTGCGAAGTGAGAACTATAATTAAAATAAAAAAATGTGAACTACAAAAGTCTGGACCAAGGAAAGTGAAACTACAACAGTTGGAACTTCAAGTAAACAACCGATCTTCGAGAGCAGAAATAATCAACCCGATGTAGATTCACCAGGAACAACGTACTCCACCCTTAGAAGACGACAGGAAATGCCCCAAGGATACAACAACAACCTCATATGAAATTCAGGTGATATCAAACCACAACTTTTGTAAATTTCGCCTTAATAAAAGAAGTAACAAAGAACTTTAAAGAACTTTAGCAATGTAAAGAACAAATTATCAGATTTGTAAATTTAGTAATTTTTTAATGAAGTAATAGTAACCGCAATGTATAGATAAATGTAAGATAATAATGTAGAGTATCACCAATATTATTCTTCCAATAATATGGTTGAAGTTTTGATAAATTAATTATTTTGAGAAAGTTGAGACCCGGATCCGTGGTATTAAAACTAACATCTATATGAATAAATTTTGAGATAAAACAAATAATATACTTAAGATCTTTGAAGCAGTAAAAGCAGAATTTACTAAAATAACTTTTCTTTAAAATCAAGCATAATATTTGAATAGCAATAAAGAGATGTTTTCGCTAACACCTAGTGAGTGAATAAATTTATGCAAACCTTGTCAATTTCCTATATCATAATTGTTTTGTAATTTGTTGGTAAGTATTTTTACTAACAACGGCAGCTAGTTTAATTTACTGGTAAAGAATTGAACTAGTTCCCGACTTTTGTGTGTCTTAACAAGGGAGACGGCACAAAATTGCGCCACTCTGCTTTGTAAAAAAAATTGTGTATTGTGCTGTTGTTTTAATAATTAATTGTGTACAGAGTGTCACACACAAAATTGCACCATTACTACTTTAAAGCAAGAAATAACTATGTTGCTGTTGTTGTGTAATTTTATAATTCGTTAACTATAACTAGGACAAACATAAATTTATTCACTCAGAAATAAACAAAAATAAATGAGTAAAATTTTAATTATGTTATAATAATATTGGTATCGCTAGTTGCCGTATTAAGCAAGTCATAGCTGGTAAGTATTCCATTCCAAACCAGTCGATAGAAGCCAGTCGGTTCATGTTAAATACGTGTTGTGGAATCTAAACTCTCCCCTTTGTAAACACCATCTCATTCATAACCCCTCCTCCCTAAAGAAAACAAAACCATATTAGACAAGCTCTTGCCTGTTTTGTATTGTCCTGAATTACCACCCTACGCAACTAGACGACCCCCAAAACAGCTGACTCTTTGTGCTGTTGTTAAAGCAATGAACTTTCCGTATATGAAATTTCTCTCTACTAAAATGGTATTATCGTTTTGTTTTGATTAATTATATATGTCAATACTGAGAATTTAATTGTTGTGAGATAAGTTATGTTGATTAATTAAGATAAGATTGCATATGGAATCTTAATATGAAATAAGATATATGTGTATGTGTTTAAATGAATTAATGTTAACTATTTTAAACATTGATAAAATGAATTAAAGTAAGTGACATAAGATTTGTCGTTCGTAATACGTCGTGTATTTAAAGTTGTTATTATCAAAAAATGGCTCAATTTAACCCCGATTTGTTGTTGAAAGACGAATTAAGTTATGAAGCATTATTGCGTGGTCTTCCCTACTCTGATGTAACTGTCCGGAACTTCGCAAGACGTTACGTGAAAATAAACCGGACAAACCCTCATTATTAAATCGTTTGAGTGTTTTAGATTTCGAAAGCGAAAAAGAAAAGTGTTATCATAAGTATACGGAACTAACGTCGATCACACAAACCCTGCGTGATGAAAAATCTCCCGCAGTAATTTTACGCACCACCCAAAGAATCGAGCATCTAACCCGCCGTATCACCAATTTGTTGAACTGGCCAGGTGATAAAGATACCCCTCATGATGTACAGAAATTCGCCGAGGAAGCATTACAACAATTACCTGAGATAATGCGCGAATTACGTCGACGATCCGAATCGTTTAGAAGGGACGAAATCGAAGAAGCTATGACGAAATTAAATATTTCACCTACCCAATCCCCGACTCAAGAACAGCCAAACGGTACTGCAAAAATTCAGATTCTGCAGGAATCAAATGTAAATCCATTCAAGGAACGGTTAACTGATAGTCAAGTAAATATTCAACCAGTAAACGTTACGTTACTCCCTAATGAACTAGAAAATATGACCCGTACCTACGATTTACCTTCTCACTTGCGGACTAATCAATCTGCGGAAAAACCTAGAGTGATAAACCAAATAAATCTAACTCCCGAGCTCTATGGAAAGATAACCCACCCTGTAGAAAGTATTTTGTCTGACATACCAATCACTGATGGGCTGAATATTACAAAGCTGCTTGATTTTATCAAACACATCTTACAATTAAAGGAACTGCAACAACTAAGAGATAACCAGATTTTGCAAGTAATTTTACCTAAGTGTAGACCTCCATTAAAAGATAGAGTGTTAGAATCCCTAAGGTATAATCACCCGGTAGAAGAACTTCATACCACACTAATAAGACATTTCATTCCCACCGGTATCTACGAAGAACTGAAGCGAAACTTAGTACTTCGTGCACAAGGCACATACGAGAGACTAGCTCATTATATATCTGAGGTAAGAGAATCTGCCTTATTGCTACAAGTTAAATGGAGTGAACAAGAGTTAGTAGACACTATCTTAGTAGGACTATCCCCCGAGGAGCGATCTCGCCTAGCACTCATGAAGCGACCTACCACTTTCACCGAACTAGAACTATGTTGTATACATTCATCCAACGTCTGGTATTCTGACCAGAATAGAAGTGTTTCTATGTCCCAGAGTCAACACAGACATTCATTCCAAACTAGACCAATTGGAAATGATACCCGAAACTACCGCGATAAGCGATTCGTAAGTACACATAAAACCCAAAACTATCCCCATGTTTCATACTCTAAACCAAAACCCCGACAACCTCCGAGCGAAGTAAATGTGGAAAGAAGATGTTATAACTGTGGAAAGGCCGGACATATTAGCAAGTTATGTAAACAAAAGCGCTATAAACAGAAAACCGACCAATCAAAAAACATGTGAAGCTGGAAGACCGAAAATCCTACGTCTTCCGAAGCACCAGAAGGAAAGGTAACAACAATACTAAGCATCAAATAAAAATAAATAAAAATAAACGCAGAGACCCTTATTTAACAAGATTTATCGAGAAGTGCAACTCTATTGGTGCATGTAAAACAAGTATATGCCAACTACCCTATGTACAGATAGACCTTGGAGCAACGAAAACCCTTGGTTTAATTGATTCCGGATCTACCCGTAGTATAATTAGTAAACAGTTAGCAACCTTATTAGCTAATCATAAACTGATTAAACGTAGCCAAATGGTGAACATAAAGTGTACCACCGCAAATAAACAAAATCTAAAGATATCGCACAGTATTACGGTGAAATTAAAAATTAAGAATTTTACTTGGTATATTCCCCTACTAGTAGCTGAAGAGTTAGGACAAAACTTATATTAGGCGCGGATTTTATAAGAAAAACTGCCTTAATCCTTGATATATATGCAAAACAATATTTCTTCAAATTTGATCGTACTCGAAAATATCAGTTCGACTCCGAGTTAAGTGACGACGCTATTAGTGAGACCGCAACTATTCATTCAGAGCATCATGAATCGAGTCTGAGTCATTTGAAAGGAAATGAGAGACTAAGAATCCAAAAGTTAATAAAAGAATTTTCTGCTGTACTCACCCCCAAGTTAGGATTAACCCATTTAATCGAATATAAAATAAATCTTAGTGACAACAAGGTAATACGACTGCACCCATACAAATTATCTCCGCCCAAGATGGAAATAATGAGAAACCACATTAACAAACTCCTTGATCAGCACGTCATTGAACCCTCAACGTCTCCATATTCATCGCCTGCATTCCTAGTACCAAAAGGAACTGACAAACATAGACTAGTCGTGGATTATAGACAACTAAATAAGAGTATAGAATTTGAATCGATACCACTGCCCGACATTCACAGTGCGTTTCACTATTTTACAAAAGCGAAAATCTTCACCATAATGGATCTCAACCAAGCATTCCATCAAATCCCACTAGCTGAGGAATCAAAACATTTAACTGCTTTTGCTGTCCCATTTAATCTATATCAATTTACGAGAGTACCATTCGGTATATCACAAGGAAGTTCAGTATGCAGCCGACTCTTAGAAAAAATTTTCCATGACGTTAAATTTAAATTTGTATATCATTATCTTGACGATATAGTAGTGTATAGTGAGTCAATGGATCAACATATTGATCACTTGCGTGAAGTATTATCCAGGTTAAAGAAAGCCGGACTGACCGTAAACCCGAGTAAAGTTAATTTCGCAGTAAAACAATTCTCCTTCTTAGGTCACATAGTATCAGCCGAAGGTAAGGTTACCATCGATCCCGAACGTACACGCGCAATCCGAGAATTTTTACCTCCCAGAGACGTCAAAGGTATAGCTAGATTTTTAGGTATGATTAATTATTTTCATAAGTACATACCCCACTTAGCGGATATAGCAGCCCCATTGAATGCCTTAAGAAAGAAAGGAACGAAATTCGAGTGGACTACTCAACATCAAGAAGCGTTTGAAACACTTAAAGAAAGCATTATATCCCCACCTGTATTGCAGTTAGCGGATTTCAGTAAACCATTTATCGTACAGACCGATAGTTCAAATGTAGCATTAGGAGCCGTAATATACCAGGAAATAAATAATACTAGACTCCCGATCAGCTATGCATCCCGTACGTTGACTGAACAAGAAAGGAAGTTCTCAGCCTATGAACTTGAATGTTTAGCCGTAGTATTCGCCTTTGATAAATTCAAACCATTTTTGGAACACAAAGAATTTCTACTAGAAACCGATAATCAAGCTTTATCATGGTTATTGAATCACCCAAAACAGTTAGGTCGTATCGGAAGATGGGTGTTAAGATTAAATTGCTACAAGTTCAAAGTGCAACATATTCGTGGTACTCAAAATGTAGTAGCCGATACTCTATCCCGCATGTTCCAACTACCCAATACAAGATCTGGAGAAGACAAGATTGAAACCACTACCGTTAATACACTAATTACTAACTTTCCCCTTGCATTTAAGGATATAGCATATCACCAACAACAAGATCCGAAATTGTGCAAAATAATCGAACAAATAGAAAAAGGAAATAACTCTGACAAATATATCTTGAGTAAAAGAGTACTTTGTTTTAAAAAGGCAAACGGAAAATTACTGAGAATAATCGCCCCGGAAATAATCAAACCCATGTTAATGGAGTACTACCATTCATCGACAATTGGAGCTCACATGGGAATTAGGAAAACTATACAACGTATTCGCAAGGAATACCACTGGGAAAACATGAATAGTGAAATAAAAAAGTTCGTGAAAGAATGCGAAATTTGTGCCCTGAGCAAACCAGCAAGAACCAGTCAAGTCGGAAAATTAATCTCCGAAATACCTACAACTCCCTTCTCGAAAATATACATAGACTATTCTGGACCTTATCCCCGCTCTAAATCCGGAAATACTATGCTGTTAATTTGTGTAGACTCATTCACTAAATTCGTGTGGATGTATCCTATGCGTCGTGCATTAGCATCTACGACAATTAAAATTCTACAAGAACGACTATTTAAAGACTTTGGTACACCTTTAAGCTTAATATCTGACAATGGACCCCAGTTTAAGTCGAAAGAATTTAACGACATGTGTTTTAAATTAGGTATAAATCATATTACCGTGACCGAGTACAGACCGCAAGGAAACCTAGCAGAAAGATACTTGCGTAACTTAAAATCAGCATTAATATCTTATCATGCTAAAGACCAGACAACCTGGGATCAAAATATTTCGTGGATACAATTTGCATTCAATTCAGCGTATCATGAAGGTCATAAATCAACACCATTTGATTTACTGTACAAGTACAAACCCAACCATCCTTTAACCACAAAGTGGAAAATCAATGAGTTATTACCCCGCGACGTAAATGGGAATAACATACGAAAAATATGGAACGAAGCTCGTGCAAATTTGAGAGCGAATTTACAAAAATCAAGGAGGTATCATGAGCATAATAATAGGCAAATAAAGTATAAAATAGGTGATTTAGTAATGTATAAAACTCATCATATGAGTAAAGCAGCTGATAGGACCACTTCGAAACCATCATATCGATGGTGTGGTCCCTACCAAATTCATAAATTCATCACCCCCGTTACTGTAGCTCTGTATGAACCCAATACAGAAAATTACGTTCGCAGAAGCCATCTGTCTCAAATAAAAAAAGTTTTACGTGTCAAAATACAGGAGAAAGATAGAAATCCTAGAATACTATTTAAGTATTAAGAATAAAATATAGTGTATATACTTATACCGAAATAGGATAAGATTGTGCAACATCCTATACTATAAGTGAGTATAAACTCAAAACCCCCTCGTACGAATACTAGCGAGGCCTGATCAACCTTAGCTAATGTCCTGCGAGAATGATATTATACATGAGAAATCTGATGACAATGATAATGAAGATGAAGAGAGAGAAAGAAAGAAAGAAAAATAATCCTTAGCGCTGTAAACTAAAAGTAATTCTATTGTTCTTACAATACGTGATTATTATTAGTAACATACTCATGAGTATAACTCCGTAAAACGAGTGACCAATTCAAGAAAAAACCGGTAGTAGATGTAAGAATTAAAATAAGGTAGATTTACGTTTTGTGTATTTTATATAGTAGATGTAGTAGAATTTAGATGTGACATAAGTGTAAGATAATCAATTGATGAATAGGAATAATCTGAGAGAGAGAAATTTCAGTACGAAATTTTGTGCCCAAATATAAGTGTTTATTAGATTTTCTATTATTATCCCACCCCCCCGTTTTTCATAGTTAAGTGCAGGAGGATGTGACGATTTTAAATATATCGAAAATCGCACAAATTAAAATTTTAATAATTAATTTTAATAAGTAAGAGTATCATACACCCTTACCTATACCCAGATTCCTGAATCAACTTGAAACTTTCCAGTACCAACACGCCAAGAAAGGTATTAAGTAAAGAATAATAATAATTATTATTTTAATGATTGAAAATGCGACTATATAAATAAAGAAATCCCTAAGTCATAATAAAGTAAACATAAAGTATTTACATTCTAATTAATGAATAATTAATAATATATAAAGTACGAACTATTTTCCTAGTGCGTAAATACGCACCAGCTTACTGAGCCCTCGCCCCTAAACTATACGCGCATTCGCCAGTAGAACTTCGCCATGAAAAGATGTGAGTTTTGGTGTTGTGTACATACACGTAAGTGTATGTCCTTAAAAGTATATCCAGCGTGAGATGGTTTTATTGTGAATAATGTAGTGTGTAGAGTTAGTGAGAATACATACAGAAAGAAAAAGGTAGCCAACACATCTCTTTTTAAAATATAAAATGTAAGTATAAGATAGGTAACTACTAGACTTTAGTACTGCGAAGTGAGAACTATAATTAAAATAAAAAAATGTGAACTACAAAAGTCTGGACCAAGGAAAGTGAAACTACAACAGTTGGAACTTCAAGTAAACAACCGATCTTCGAGAGCAGAAATAATCAACCCGATGTAGATTCACCAGGAACAACGTACTCCACCCTTAGAAGACGACAGGAAATGCCCCAAGGATACAACAACAACCTCATATGAAATTCAGGTGATATCAAACCACAACTTTTGTAAATTTCGCCTTAATAAAAGAAGTAACAAAGAACTTTAAAGAACTTTAGCAATGTAAAGAACAAATTATCAGATTTGTAAATTTAGTAATTTTTTAATGAAGTAATAGTAACCGCAATGTATAGATAAATGTAAGATAATAATGTAGAGTATCACCAATATTATTCTTCCAATAATATGGTTGAAGTTTTGATAAATTAATTATTTTGAGAAAGTTGAGACCCGGATCCGTGGTATTAAAACTAACATCTATATGAATAAATTTTGAGATAAAACAAATAATATACTTAAGATCTTTGAAGCAGTAAAAGCAGAATTTACTAAAATAACTTTTCTTTAAAATCAAGCATAATATTTGAATAGCAATAAAGAGATGTTTTCGCTAACACCTAGTGAGTGAATAAATTTATGCAAACCTTGTCAATTTCCTATATCATAATTGTTTTGTAATTTGTTGGTAAGTATTTTTACTAACAACGGCAGCTAGTTTAATTTACTGGTAAAGAATTGAACTAGTTCCCGACTTTTGTGAGTCTTAACAAGGGAGACGGCACATCAGTGAGACGGATTTTATACTCCAACAGGTGTGTGAGCCCCAAGGTGGGAGTTAATACTGTGGGGAATTGCTCACACAATTGGTCAAGGGCCTTTTTCTGGGACCGAGTGAGATGGTCTCTTGAAGAATCGGGACATGCGATCTCTTGGATACCTTCTTTAGCTCCCTGGTACCCAAGGAAAGGGATGACAACTCCCCGATTGAACTTAAAGTAACATTGGTGCCCATGAATGTCTAACACGAGACCACTCTTGGAGATGAAATCGGCACCTACAATGCAGTCGACTCCCAGAGCCGGAGAAACCAAAAAAGGCCACACCCATGAAAACCCTCGATTTTAAATTTGAAGGAAATCACCCGGGAGATGGGCAGAATTTCCCGGGATGCCGTCCAGCATACCACAGATGATTGATCACCACCTTTGATTAAGCCCTGTTTCTCAAGTACCGCACATACTTTAGATGAAATTATTGTGCGGGCTGATCCACAGTCAACCAAGGCTCTGAGTTGACCCCTTTTAACTCAAGCGACAGGAAGGGGCATACCGAAGTATGTCTAGAGAAAATTGGCAGGACCCTGATAGCAGAAGACATGGGGCCTATCAGTTGCCTGGAGGTAGTTGATTTTGAATAATGGCTACCCCAAGGGGAAGACAACCTCAGACTTATCTTCCCCTGGTGGCCCCATTTTTTGGGGAGGATCCCTGCGGTGTAGGTTTTGGACGCCCTCGGCCCCGCGGACAATTTCGGGCAACATGCCCCGGTCTATTACAGCCGTAACAAATGATGTCACCCTTGCTTCGGTGCTCCCTACTGGGAAGGACCTGTCGGAAACGGGAAGGACCACCGCGTGCCTCTCCCCTCTGGAGTTCCGGGAGATCCATACAACTACTCCCCCTAGTCTCGTCATTTCCCTGTATGGCTCGGGACATTACATATAATTTATCCAGGTCACGATATCGGTGCAGACGCTCGGCGAAAACTATCCGTAGCCTCTCCTGAGGGGTTACCCCTTCTAAAATTATTTGAACTACTTCCTCCTCCGACAGGCCCACCCAGAGTATCCGGGCAGCATCGCGAACTCTGTGGATAAACGCAGCCAAGCTTTCCCCCTGGCCTGAACAAGATAGAAGTGTTGTTGTTTCAGTTGTTCTAAAAGTCTCCCCGGCACGAACGCCTCCAACACCTCACGGTGAAACTCGGCAATACCGCCCCCGCACCGCATGATCTCAGCCACCCTCTCCGCCATTGAGCCTCGGCAATACGGGTAAATGTGCTCGAGGAGGGTTCGATCCGACATATCGGGAAAATCAGATAATTGAAATAAAGTTCTGAAAAATGGAATTAGTTTATCAACCTCCAGATCGTCCACAACTGGCAGTTGCTGGACGATCTGGGCGAGCGGATTTGGCAGCTTGTTATAGGATGCTGCCACCATACCAGAAAAGACCGGAACGCCCACTTTCGGCTCCAGAGAACACTCCGTGGCCGAGCCTCGGGAAGAAGGAGACGGACCGGCCTGAGGTCCCTGCAACGTTGAAGTACTCAGCTTGATCAGCTCCTTACTCTCGTTGATGTACTCTTGAGTAGAGCTTAACTCAGAAAGAAATTGCAACCTCCGCTTGAGGTGCTCTAAGCGTTGCCGAATGCCCCTAGAGGGCTCGGGCGCTAATTCTAGGTTCTCTAGACACATAGCTAGCTCTCGCAACTCCGCTCACTTCTCCCGGCACAACTCGATTTCTTTATTCTCATCCTCAACTATGACCGCGGAGGTCTTGTCGCCAGCCGCCAGAGACTCTCGCAATTGTTTATGTAAAGCCTGGACTCCCCCTTTCGGGTTGTGTCCCCGTCCTCGGATTTCATATTCGAGTTCATCCCGGTGAAACAATTCCGGATCCATGGCCACCATCCTCGAGCTCCGGCTACCCAAATAAAACAACAGAACACGTAAAACTAATTAACAAGCTTACAGGAAAAACTTGACTTCCTTCAAGCGACTCCCAGGTTCCCTAACGCTGCGAAGACTCGATAATAAAATACCCTGAGCCAGCTCCCCCTTATCGCCACAGAAGAGAACAAACATAACAACAATAACACACTCCTCATGAGCAGCAATAACACAACACATAAATAACATATCCAATGTCACAACTACATAACCACAACCACAAGAAAACGAACATCACTAAATCAAAACTTTCATTAAATGGCACTTGTCGCCATCATTGACAAATCCAGAAGCTGTCCGACCATACCACATCCTGTAATCAAACAATACCGCCTAACTCCGGGACTACTCCGACATTCATTTATCTATATCACCTAACGACCCCCAAGTTCTCTGATAATTTCAAAATTTCAATAGCCCCAAAACATGCTGCTCAACTCGTGTGCGTGACTTGCCCCCAGCACTCGGTTCACAAAATATCATTCAACATATAAATGCCATATACATTTTCGGAAAGCCGAACAATAAATTAATAAAACATAAAACCTTAATGCTAACATAAACCCAACATAAAAGAGAAACAACAATAGTCATCTGGAACCCGCATGTCTCCATTCGCAGAAAAGCCGAAAGACCAAGATCGGACCCAAGTTAAATTTTCTAAGTTTTCTCATTTCTGAATAGTCACCAATTTTGCAAGTCCTGTGCTCAAATCTGACCACGCTCTGCTACCATTTTGAGCCGGCCCTATCCCCTTCTCATATTTTGTAATCTTTATGTTCACATTTTTTTTTTTTTTTTTTTTTGAATAGGGGAGAGAGACGTCTCGCGATATTTAAGACTAGGCAGAATCACCTAGAAGGAAGCATAAAAGTGACGGGCCTCATATCACAGGACTTGCAAAAAGTGACTCCAACTTACTAACAAATAACCACTTTATATTTAAACAATTTTCACACAGCAACAAATATTACAGCATATACATTCACAATCCTTTATCTGACAATTAGCATTAAGGGTCCTTCGGCTTTCCTGTTATCAGCAAATAACATCTTTGTTTTAAAATTTACATTAATAAATTGAAATAAATCATGATTACTTTAACATAATTAGACTAGCACTATCATCATAAGCTGATGGTCCCCCAGCACATGGAACACAAACAAGGATGGTAATCATTTTAACCCTTATAACCTGAACACCAGAAAAACAGACTAAATTTCCATGTTTAATAATTTTCCAAAACGTGAGTGTAAAAAAAACCAGAATATCACTGAACTAACTGCTTGTGTACCATGTGTCCAGGACAGCCCTACCATATGGGCAAACAATTTTATTTAAAGTTTTTCTTTTACTATTACAACAGCCCAGCTTGGCCAAGACCGTAGTCATGGACAACACGACTTAAAAAGAGAAGTACCTATTAACCATAATATGGAGCAAAAGGAAAATACAAGCAAGAAATAGACAGAACATGAATGGACATACCCAGGGAGTGCATTGACATAAAATAACACGCCACAAACCTGCACATTTCTGCATGACGACTTATGCGAGGGAACCAGAAGAAATAATTGGCAAAAAGAAGGGAAATGAGAAATAGAAAGCAATATAACTGTGCAGGCCTTAACCACCAAAATACTCAAAGCAATTTCTTAAATTCCAGCCAGCCGGTCTGGAATTGTACCTCACCCTACATATCTAATTCCCCAGGAAAATAATTTAAAAACTTAGTAAATCAGGATCTGAATAATGAGTGCTAATCCATGCCCACGATCTGGTGTACAATTACTGATTCATAGCAAGAGTGAGTAACATACAGCCCTCCGGCATATGTGCATAATGCATATATATATATATATATATATATAGTTGCAATTGTAATCACTAAATAAATGTCATATTGTTCTGAATAAACGTTATGGGTATGGTCTATTGCATTATAAAATTGTATATATGTATATAAGTATAAAACACTGTGTCTGTTCCGAAATGTCGTGAAGGAATGGTGTGAGTTAAAAATTGGAAATTCATCACCTGGAGAGCATAGGTTACCACAGCAGAATTTCAGAAGCCTCAGTCAGGGGTTGATCTTAGTAAGCCCATGATGATGATTGTGCAGGAGACATTTGCGGGATCCTGTTCACTCCAGTGGCTTGCAGGGGAGCCATCAAGTTCGCTCAGGCATGACGACAGAAGACGGTGTCGCCCATGGACTCCATCGAGCATTCGTCTGATTCAGGAAGCCTGTCACCACGAGGAAAATTTTGTATAATGCATTACCAAATTGCCCCGCACAGCACACACATCTCAAACTCGCCCCGACAATTCATACGCACAGAATGTAACAGACACAATTCACCTTTTCATGTTTAACAAATTTACAGACAAGGCAAGGGCCATGACAATTACTTTTACTTCAGTTAATCTTGAATACTTCAGTTAGTGTGGTGTAACCTAGATCATTTAAGTACAATTACATGAAAGCACGTGTTCACAAGATGCAACTCTATTAACAAAATATCTACTTATTGCCAAATTAAATAGCAATTACATACTCTCTTTATCATTTTCAACTACTGATTATTCATCTGGACTGCTTAACAGAGTAAACCTAATTATGTAAAACTTTTCATGTACTACCAAAATCTCGCCTCGTGATAAAGGCAAAACGCACACACACAGAGTTTAAATCTCAAGCATCGGAGTCATATTCCAACAAAAACATACTTTCTTCCTTTTATCTAAAACAGAGAACATAAGGTTACTTACCAGGAGTACTTTATTGGCTTAGCACGCCATAAAGAATTGAGAAAACGAGAAGAAAATGCGCCGCCAACTGGAGTGGTAACGTACAGGAACAAAGGCAAGAAGATGACTGACAAATTTTTCTTCCACGCGACGCGCAGCAGAGATTGCTTCAAGGCGTCCACCAGAATGCGTGCCGATCACGGCACTACCCCGACACTAGTCCGAAAGTTACCCGAACGTACTGATTCGAAATTCTACGGAATTTCCGAAAACGCCCCGATACCAAATAAAGCAAATGGCGTGGCCGCAATTTCTTTAAAGTAGCGGCACACCCCCACTCCAAAAAGGCAACACGGTTGCCAGTAAAATTTAAACTGGGTATCCACCTAGGGCCCCGGTCCTCAAGACCATTACCAACTTAAACTGCGAGGCGCTGCCGAGCCTATCAGAATCTACCACTATGTGCACTTGGGAAATCAGAGGGACAGAATGTGAAAACGAAAGAAGATTGAGGGAGAAGTGTAGTGTGTAGGCAGGGGTGCATGAAAGTGTATATGTACAAGTGTGAGGACGCATGCTCGCCGGGCCCTGGTCCGCATGCAAGAGAAGAGAAGAAGGAGAACAGCAGAAAGGTAAGAATTGGGGGCCCCCCTCTGAAATCCGACCACCCAAGGCATGCTACACATAAACCGAAACCTCGGCCCTTGCCACAAACTCCGCAGAAGAAAATACTCCACATCCCTCACTCCATAAGCATCTCTAACCCTTATGACATAGTTTTAACTTAGAAATATGGGTGGTTAACTTTTCTGCATCGCACCCAGGTTCCCCCAATTTTGCCGTAACCGGCGACACGAACCTTAGGATGCGGTATGGTCCCGACCAGCGATAACACAATTTCGCGGCCCTCTTGCTCGCGGCCGAGCTGATTGGGTGGATCTGAATAGACCCAGTCGCCTGGCTTGAAGGGGTTAGGAATTCGCCCCTGATTATATCGATGACGGACGCGCTCGTGTGCCCGCAGCAGATTCTTCCGAGCCTCTTTCCACCTCTCTGTCGATCCGCTATTTGGCTCGCTGGGCAGAAGATCTGCAATATTCCACAGGTTACGATATTAATTGATGACTCGTTGGGCACTTGGTGAAACATATTTTTACAAAACCTTTCCACAGGTTAGTCAGCGGAAGTGCGGGCGAGAAGCCAAACATAATTTCGAATGGGACGGCCTTGTGACTATCATGTAGGGCCGTATTGAAAGCCAGCTGTAACCACTTAAGATTTTGATCCCATGTGTTCTGTTGCTCAGCATGGTAAGCAATAAGCGCGGAGCGGAGATTCCTATTGAATCTGTCCGCGTGGGACGGCTACGGGTAATAAGGAGAAGTGGTTACATGCTTGATCCCACTTGCGAAACACATTCGCCAGAGATAAATTGTGGACCATTGTCCGAGACAATGATGGCCGGAAGCCCGAAATGCTGAAAGACGTGACTCTGAAGCGCGAGAATGGTTAAATGAGCATTTGCCTGCCGTAAGGGCAGTAGCCAGGCAAACTTCGAAAAAGCATCCACACAGACAAGCAGGTGAGAATTACCTGACTTGCTATGCGGGAAAGGTCCCACGTAGTCGATGAATAGCTTCCCCATTGGTCTGCTCGCCACATCAGATGACAACAACCCTAACTTGTTGTTCTGGGCAGGCTTACTCAAGCCACAGAGATGACAATTCTTAACCCGAGTCGCAATGTCCCTATCCATGCCCTTCCAGATGAAATGTCGCCTAATACTGGAAATGGTCTTCGAAATTCCCTTATGACCTCCTACTGGGGAATTGTGATAATAACTGAAGACCATGGGCACTAACTTGCTAGGCAGCACGATCTTAGGGGCACGTCCTTTTCTCTCCCTACAACACAGGACGCCCTTGGACAGGAAGTAAGGGGCCTGTACGTTACCCTCCTTTATGTTCTGGATGATAGGACCCAGCTCTTCGTCATCTAACTGATGGGGTAACACATCAGTGAAGGCTAATGGAAAATCTAACAGGACTGAACAGGGTTGCTCAGATTGGACTTCACTGGGTTGGGAAAACATGCGTGACAAAGCATCTGCAACCACATTTTGAGTTCCCCTAATGTGTTGCACCTTAAACTTAAAGGATGAGATCTTGACCACCCATCTACCAATTTTACCCAGTTGCCGGGGATGAGCAAGAAGCCAAGAGAGAGCCTGATTGTCGGTCTCGAGCAGGAACTCAGCATGTTCCAGAAAACGCCTGAACTTATCTAGAGCGTACACAACAGTAAAACACTCTAGCTTATATACTGAAGATTTTCTGTCTTGCTAGGTCAAAGTTCGGGATATAAAGGCCACAGGCTGCCTAGCACCATCAACGACTTGGGGCAGAACCGCTCCGAGCGCCACTGAACTAGCGTCCGTGTGCAGAATGAAAGGTTTTGAAAAATCTGGCATCCGTAGCACCGGTGGGGAGATGATAGCCTCCTTCTCAAGGCATCAAAGGCCTTCTGTTGTCTCTCACCCCACACGAACTTGGTCCCCATTTTTCTCAATTCGTTCAACGGAGCAGCGATCTGCGCTGGATTAGGAATATATCTACGGTAGAAGTTAACCATGCCAACAAATCTAGCAATGCTTTTGGCATCCCTAGGAGGGAAAAAATCCCGGATGCCCTGTGTCCTTTCGGGATCCACCGTTACACCCCGGTGCGAGACAAGATGCCCCAAAAAGGAAATACTCTCTTGTGCGAAACGCACCTTCTCTGGATTAACCGTGAGACCCGCGCTCCTCAATCTACACATCACCTCCCTTAGATGGCATAGATGTTCCTCGTAAGTCTTGCTATACACGAGCAAGTCATCTAAATAATTGAAAATAAATTTGAACTAGACATCGTGAAACACACGGTCGAGTAGACGCGTGAGGATTTGGGCGCCCACTGCCAGGCCTATGGGAACTCGAGTGTACTGATACAAATTCCAAGGTACACAAAACGCCGTGTATGGTCTGCTTTCTTTAGATAAAGGGATCTGGTGATATGCAGCGTTGAGGTCAATCACGGTGAAGTACTTGGCCTCGCTAAACCAGTCAAAAGCTGAGTGGAGATCCGGAAGGGGAACAGAATCCACTTCAATATTTGCATTCAATTTCCTGTAATCTATGACCATTCGATGTTTACCCCCAGGCTTGGGAACCAGAAACGCTGGACTGGCATAGCTGGAATTAGAAGGTTCAATGACCCCTTGCTTTAACAGCTCTTGAACCTTCTCCCTCAGAACAGCCATTTTCGGAGGAGCGATCTTGTATGGGTGCGACCGCACAATCTTGGAGTCAGTGAGACGGATTTTATATTCCAACAGGTGTGTGAGCCCCAAGGTGGGAGTTAATACTGTGGGGAATTGCTCACACAATTGGTCAAGGGCCTTTTTCTGGGACCGAGTGAGATGGTCTCTTGAAGAATCGGGACATGCGATCTCTTGGATACCTTCTTTGGCTCCCTGGTACCCAAGGAAAGGGATGACAACTCCCCGATTGAACTTAAAGTAACATTGGTGCCCATGAATGTCTAACACGAGACCACTCTTGGAGATGAAATCGGCACCTACAATGCAGTCGACTCCCAGAGCCGGAGAAACCAAAAAAGGCCACACCCATGAAAAACACTCGATTTTAAATTTGAAGGAAATCACCCGGGAGATGGGCAGAATTTCCCGGGATGCCGTCCAGCATACTACAGATGATTGATCACCACCTTTGATTAAGCCCTGTTTCTCAAGTACCGCACATACTTTACATGAAATTATTGTGCGGGCTGATCCACAGTCAACCAAGGCTCTGAGTTGACCCCTTTTAACTCAAGCGACAGGAAGGGGCATACCGAAGTATGTCTAGAGAAAGTTGGCAGGACCCTGATAGCAGAAGACCTGGGGCCTATCAGTTGCCTGGAGGTAGTTGATTTTGAATAATGGCTACCCCAAGGGGAAGACAACCTCCGACTTATCTTCCCCTGGTGGCCCCATTTTTTGGGGAGGATCCCTGCGGTGTAGGTTTTGGACGCCCTCGGCCCCGCGGACAATTTCGGGCAACATGCCCCGGTCTATTACAGCCGTAACAAATGATGTCACCCTTGCTTCGGTGCTCCCTACTGGGAAGGACCTGTCGGAAACGGGAAGGACCACCGCGTGCCTCTCCCCTCTGGAGTTCCGGGAGATCCATACAACTACTCCCCCTAGTCTCGTCATTTCCCTGTATGGCTCGGGACATTACATATAATTTATCCAGGTCACGATATCGGTGCAGACGCTCGGCGAAAACTATCCGTAGCCTCTCCTGAGGGGTTACCCCTTCTAAAATTATTTGAACTACTTCCTCCTCCGACAGGCCCACCCAGAGTATCCGGGCAGCATCGCGAACTCTGTGGACAAACGCGGCCAAGCTTTCCCCCTGGCCTGAACAAGATAGAAGTGTTGTTGTTTCAGTTGTTCTAAAAGTCTCCCCGGCACGAACGCCTCCAACACCTCACGGTGAAACTCGGCAATACCGCCCCCGCACCGCATGATCTCAGCCACCCTCTCCGCCATTGAGCCTCGGCAATACGGGTAAATGTGCTCGAGGAGGGTTCGATCCGACATATCGGGAAAATCAGATAATTGAAATAAAGTTCTGAAAAATGGAATTAGTTTATCAACCTCCAGATCGTCCACAACTGGCAGTTGCTGGACGATCTGGGCGAGCGGATTTGGCAGCTTGTTATAGGATGCTGCCACCATACCAGAAAAGACCGGAACGGCCACTTTCGGCTCCAGAGGACACTCCGTGGCCGAGCCTCGGGAAGCAGGAGACGGACCGGCCTGAGGTCCCTGCAACGTTGAAGTACTCAGCTTGATCAGCTCCTTACTCTCGTTGATGTACTCTTGAGTAGAGCTTAACTCAGAAAGAAATTGCAACCTCCGCTTGAGGTGCTCTAAGCGTTGCCGAATGCCCCTAGAGGGCTCGGGCGCTAATTCTAGGTTCTCTAGACACATAGCTAGCTCTCGCAACTCCGCTCACTTCTCCCGGAACAACTCGATTTCTTTATTCTCATCCTCAACTATGACCGCGGAGGACTTGTCGCCAGCCGCCAGAGACTCTCGCAATTGTTTATGTAAAGCCTGGACTCCCCCTTTCGGGTTGTGTCCCCGTCCTCGGATTTCATATTCGAGTTCATCCCGGTGAAACAATTCCGGATCCATGGCCACCATCCTCGAGCTCCGGCTACCCAAATAAAACAACAGAACACGTAAAACTAATTAACAAGCTTACAGGAAAAACTTGACTTCCTTCAAGCGACTCCCAGGTTCCCTAACGCTGCGAAGACTCGATAATAAAATACCCTGAGCCAGCTCCCCCTTATCGCCACAGAAGAGAACAAACATAACAACAATAACACACTCCTCAAGAGCAGCAATAACACGACACATAAATAACATATCCAATGTCACAACTACATAACCACAACCACAAGAAAACGAAAATCACTAAATCAAAACTTTCATTAAATGGCACTTGTCGCCATCATTGACAAATCCAGAAGCTGTCCGACCATACCACATCCTGTAATCAAACAATACCGCCTAACTCCGGGACTACTCCGACATTCATTTATCTATATCACCTAACGACCCCCAAGTTCTCTGATAATTTCAAAATTTCAATAGCCCCAAAACATGCTGCTCAACTCGTGTGCGTGACTTGCCCCCAGCACTCGGTTCACAAAATATCATTCAACATATAAATGCCATATACATTTTCGGAAAGCCGAACAATAAATTAATAAAACATAAAACCTTAATGCTAACATAAACACAACATAAAAGAGAAACAACAATAGTCATCTGGAACCCGCATGTCTCCATTCGCAGAAAAGCCGAAAGACCAAGATCGGACCCAAGTTAAATTTTCTAAGTTTTCTCATTTCTGAATAGTCACCAATTTTGCAAGTCCTGTGCTCAAATCTGACCACGCTCTGCTACCATTTTGAGCCGGCCCTATCCCCTTCTCATATTTTGTAATCTTTATGTTCACATTTTTTTTTTTTTTTTTTTTTTTTGAATAGGGGAGAGAGATGTCTCGCGATATTTAAGACTAGGCAGAATCACCTAGAAGGAAGCATAAAAGTGACGGGCCTCATATCACAGGACTTGCAAAAAGTGACTCCAACTTACTAACAAATAACCACTTTATATTTAAACAATTTTCACACAGCAACAAATATTACAGCATATACATTCACAATCCTTTATCTGACAATTAGCATTAAGGGTCCTTCGGCTTTCCTGTTATCAGCAAATAACATCTTTGTTTTAAAATTTACATTAATAAATTGAAATAAATCATGATTACTTTAACATAATTAGACTAGCACTATCATCATAAGCTGATGGTCCCCCAGCACATGGAACACAAACAAGGATGGTAATCATTTTAACCCTTATAACCTGAACACCAGAAAAACAGACTAAATTTCCATGTTTAATAATTTTCCAAAACGTGAGTGTAAAAAAAACCAGAATATCACTGAATTAACTGCTTGTGTACCATGTGTCCAGGACAGCCCTACCATATGGGCAAAAAATTTTATTTAAAGTTTTTCTTTTACTATTACAACAGCCCAGCTTGGCCAAGACCGTAGTCATGGACAACACGACTTAAAAAGAGAAGTACCTATTAACCATAATATGGAGCAAAAGGAAAATACAAGCAAGAAATAGACAGAACATGAATGGACATACCCAGGGAGTGCATTGACATAAAATAACACGCCACAAACCTGCACATTTCTGCATGACGACTATGCGAGGGAACCAGAAGAAATAATTGGCAAAAAGAAGGGAAATGAGAAATAGAAAGCAATATAACTGTGCAGGCCTTAACCACCAAAATACTCAAAGCAATTTCTTAAATTCCAGCCAGCCGGTCTGGAATTGTACCTCACCCTACATATCTAATTCCCCAGGAAAATAATTTAAAAACTTAGTAAATCAGGATCTGAATAATGAGTGCTAATCCATGCCCACGATCTGGTGTACAATTACTGATTCATAGCAAGAGTGAGTAACATACAGCCCTCCGGCATATGTGCATATTGCATATATATATATATATATATATATATATATATATATATATAGTTGCAATTGTAATCACTAAATAAATGTCATATTGTTCTGAATAAACGTTATGGGTATGGTCTATTGCATTATAAAATTGTATATATGTATATAAGTATAAAACACTGTGTCTGTTCCGAAATGTCGTGAAGGAATGGTGTGAGTTAAAAATTGGAAATTCATCACCTGGAGAGCATAGGTTACCACAGCAGAATTTCAGAAGCCTCAGTCAGGGGTTGATCTTAGTAAGCCCATGATGATGATTGTGCAGGAGACATTTGCGGGATCCTGTTCACTCCAGTGGCGTGCAGGGGAGCCATCAAGTTCGCTCAGGCATGACGACAGAAGACGGTGTCGCCCATGGACTCCATCGAGCCTTCGTCTGATTCAGGAAGCCTGTCACCACGAGGAAAATTTTGTATAATGCATTACCAAATTGCCCCGCACAGCACACACATCTCAAACTCGCCCCGACAATTCATACGCACAGAATGTAACAGACACAATTCACCTTTTCATGTTTAACAAATTTACAGACAAGGCAAGGGCCATGACAATTACTTTTACTTCAGTTAATCTTGAATACTTCAGTTAGTGTGGTGTAACCTAGATCATTTAAGTACAATTACATGAAAGCACGTGTTCACAAGATGCAACTCTATTAACAAAATATCTACTTATTGCCAAATTAAATAGCAATTACATACTCTCTTTATCATTTTCAACTACTGATTATTCATCTGGACTGCTTAACAGAGTAAACCTAATTATGTAAAACTTTTCATGTACTACCAAAATCTCGCCTCGTGATAAAGGCAAAACGCACACACACAGAGTTTAAATCTCAAGCATCGGAGTCATATTCCAACAAAAACATACTTTCTTCCTTTTATCTAAAACAGAGAACATAAGGTTACTTACCAGGAGTACTTTATTGGCTTAGCACGCCATAAAGAATTGAGAAAACGAGAAGAAAATGCGCCGCCAACTGGAGTGGTAACGTACAGGAACAAAGGCAAGAAGATGACTGACAAATTTTTCTTCCACGCGACGCGCAGCAGAGATTGCTTCAAGGCGTCCACCAGAATGCGTGCCGATCACGGCACTACCCCGACACTAGTCCGAAAGTTACCCGAACGTACTGATTCGAAATTCTACGGAATTTCCGAAAACGCCCCGATACCAAATAAAGCAAATGGCGTGGCCGCAATTTCTTTAAAGTAGCGGCACACCCCCACTCCAAAAAGGCAACACGGTTGCCAGTAAAATTTAAACTGGGTATCCACCTAGGGCCCCGGTCCTCAAGACCATTACCAACTTAAACTGCGAGGCGCTGCCGAGCCTATCAGAATCTACCACTATGTGCACTTGGGAAATCAGAGGGACAGAATGTGAAAACGAAAGAAGAGTGAGGGAGAAGTGTAGTGTGTAGGCAGGGGTGCATGAAAGTGTATATGTACAAGTGTGAGGACGCATGCTCGCCGGGCCCTGGTCCGCATGCAAGAGAAGAGAAGAAGGAGAACAGCAGAAAGGTAAGAATTGGGGGCCCCCCACTGAAATCCGACCACCCAAGGCATGCTACACATAAACCGAAACCTCGGCCCTTGCCACAAACTCCGCAGAAGAAAATACTCCACATCCCTCACTCCATAAGCATCTCTAACCCTTATGACATAGTTTTAACTTAGAAATATGGGTGGTTAACTTTTCTGCATCGCACCCAGGTTCCCCCAATTTTGCCGTAACCGGCGACACGAACCTTAGGATGCGGTATGGTCCCGACCAGCGATAACACAATTTCGCGGCCCTCTTGCTCGCGGCCGAGCTGATTGGGTGGATCTGAATAGACCCAGTCGCCTGGCTTGAAGGGGTTAGGAATTCGCCCCTGATTATATCGATGACGGACGCGCTCGTGTGCCCGCAGCAGATTCTTCCGAGCCTCTTTCCACCTCTCTGTCGATCCGCTATTTGGCTCGCTGGGCAGAAGTTCTGCAATATTCCACAGGTTACGATATTAATTGATGACTCGTTGGGCACTTGGTGAAACATATTTTTACAAAACCTTTCCACAGGTTAGTCAGCGGAAGTGCGGGCGAGAAGCCAAACATAATTTCGAATGGGACGGCCTTGTGACTATCATGTAGGGCCGTATTGAAAGCCAGCTGTAACCACTTAAGATTTTGATCCCATGTGTTCTGTTGCTCAGCATGGTAAGCAATAAGCGCGGAGCGGAGATTCCTATTGAATCTGTCCGCGTGGGACGGCTGCGGGTAATAAGGAGAAGTGGTTACATGCTTGATCCCACTTGCGAAACACATTCGCCAGAGATAAATTGTGGACCATTGTCCGAGACAATGATGGCCGGAAGCCCGAAATGCTGAAAGACGTGACTCTGAAGCGCGAGAATGGTTAAATGAGCATTTGCCTGCCGTAAGGGCAGTAGCCAGGCAAACTTCGAAAAAGCATCCACACAGACAAGCAGGTGAGAATTACCTGACTTGCTATGCGGGAAAGGTCCCACGTAGTCGATGAATAGCTTCCCCATTGGTCTGCTCGCCACATCAGATGACAAAAACCCTAACTTGGTGTTCTGGGCACGCTTACTCAAGCCACAGAGATGACAATTCTTAACCCGAGTCGCAATGTCCCTATCCATGCCCTTCCAGATGAAATGTCGCCTAATACTGGAAATGGTCTTCGAAATTCCCTTATGACCTCCTACTGGGGAATTGTGATAATAACTGAAGACCATGGGCACTAACTTGCTAGACAGCACGATCTTAGGGGCACGTCCTTTTCTCTCCCTACAACACAGGACGCCCTTGGACAGGAAGTAAGGGGCCTGTACGTTACCCTCCTTTATGTTCTGGATGATAGGACCCAGCTCTTCGTCATCTAACTGATGGGGTAACACATCAGTGAAGGCTAATGGAAAATCTAACAGGACTGAACAGGGTTGCTCAGATTGGACTTCACTGGGTTGGGAAAACATGCGTGACAAAGCATCTGCAACCACATTTTGAGTTCCCCTAATGTGTTGCACCTTAAACTTAAAGGTTGAGATCTTGACCACCCATCTACCAATTTTACCCAGTTGACGGGAATGAGCAAGAAGCCAAGAGAGAGCCTGATTGTCGGTCTCGAGCAGGAACTCAGCATGTTCCAGAAAACGCCTGAACTTATCTAGAGCGTACACAACAGTAAAACACTCTAGCTCATATACTGAAGATTTTCTTTCTTGCTAGGTCAAAGTTCGGGACATAAAGGCCACAGGCTGCCTAGCACCATCAACGACTTGGGGCAGAACCGCTCCGAGCGCCACTGAACTAGCGTCCGTGTGCAGAATGAAAGGTTTTGAAAAATCTGGCATCCGTAGCACCGGTGGGGAGATGATAGCCTCCTTCTCAAGGCATCAAAGGCCTTCTGTTGTCTCTCACCCCACACGAACTTGGTCCCCATTTTTCTCAATTCGTTCAACGGAGCAGCGATCTCCGCTGGATTAGGAATAAATCTACGGTAGAAGTTAACCATGCCAACAAATCTAGCAATGCCTTTGGCATCCCTAGGAGGGAAAAAATCCCGGATGCCCTGTGTCCTTTCGGGATCCACCGTTACACCCCGGTGCGAGACAAGATGCCCCAAAAAGGAAATACTCTCTTGTGCGAAACGCACCTTCTCTGGATTAACCGTGAGACCCGCGCTCCTCAATCTACACATCACCTCCCTTAGATGGCATAGATGTTCCTCGTAAGTCTTGCTATACACGAGCAAGTCATCTAAATAATTGAAAATAAATTTGAACTAGACATCGTGAAACACACGGTCGAGTAGACGCGTGAGGATTTGGGCGCCCACTGCCAGGCCTATGGGAACTCGAGTGTACTGATACAAATTCCAAGGTACACAGAACGCCGTGTATGGTCTGCTTTCTTTAGATAAAGGGATCTGGTGATATGCAGCGTTGAGGTCAATCACGGTGAAGTACTTGGCCTCGCTAAACCAGTCAAAAGCTGAGTGGAGATCCGGAAGGGGAACAGAATCCACTTCAATATTTGCAGTCAATTTCCTGTAATCTATGACCATTCGATGTTTACCCCCAGGCTTGGGAACCAGAAACGCTGGACTGGCATAGCTGGAATTAGAAGGTTCAATGACCCCTTGCTTTAACAGCTCTTGAACCTTCTCCCTCAGAACAGCCATTTTCGGAGGAGCGATCTTGTATGGGTGCGACCGCACAATCTTGGAGTCAGTGAGACGGATTTTATATTCCAACAGGTGTGTGAGCCCCAAGGTGGGAGTTAATACTGTGGGGAATTGCTCACACAATTGGTCAAGGGCCTTTTTCTGGGACCGAGTGAGATGGTCTCTTGAAGAATCGGGACATGCGATCTCTTGGATACCTTCTTTGGCTCCCTGGTACCCAAGGAAAGGGATGACAACTCCCCGATTGAACTTAAAGTAACATTGGTGCCCATGAATGTCTAACACGAGACCACTCTTGGAGATGAAATCGGCACCTACAATGCAGTCGACTCCCAGAGCCGGAGAAACCAAAAAAGGCCACACCCATGAAAAACACTCGATTTTAAATTTGAAGGAAATCACCCGGGAGATGGGCAGAATTTCCCGGGATGCCGTCCAGCATACCACAGATGATTGATCACCACCTTTGATTAAGCCCTGTTTCTCAAGTACCGCACATACTTTACATTAAATTATTGTGCGGGCTGATCCACAGTCAACCAAGGCTCTGAGTTGACCCCTTTTAACTCAAGCGACAGGAAGGGGCATACCGAAGTATGTCTAGAGAAAGTTGGCAGGACCCTGATAGCAGAAGACCTGGGGCCTATCAGTTGCCTGGAGGTAGTTGATTTTGAATAATGGCTACCCCAAGGGGAAGACAACCTCCGACTTATCTTCCCCTGGTGGCCCCATTTTTTGGGGAGGATCCCTGCGGTGTAGGTTTTGGACGCCCTCGGCCCCGCGGACAATTTCGGGCAACATGCCCCGGTCTATTACAGCCGTAACAAATGATGTCACCCTTGCTTCGGTGCTCCCTACTGGGAAGGACCTGTCGGAAACGGGAAGGACCACCGCGTGCCTCTCCCCTCTGGAGTTCCGGGAGATCCATACAAGTACTCCCCCTAGTCTCGTCATTTCCCTGTATGGCTCGGGACATTACATATAATTTATCCAGGTCACGATATCGGTGCAGACGCTCGGCGAAAACTATCCGTAGCCTCTCCTGAGGGGTTACCCCTTCTAAAATTATTTGAACTACTTCCTCCTCCGACAGGCCCACCCAGAGTATCCGGGCAGCATCGCGAACTCTGTGGACAAACGCGGCCAAGCTTTCCCCCTGGCCTGAACAAGATAGAAGTGTTGTTGTTTCAGTTGTTCTAAAAGTCTCCCCGGCACGAACGCCTCCAACACCTCACGGTGAAACTCGGCAATACCGCCCCCGCACCGCATGATCTCAGCCACCCTCTCCGCCATTGAGCCTCGGCAATACGGGTAAATGTGCTCGAGGAGGGTTCGATCCGACATATCGGGAAAATCAGATAATTGAAATAAAGTTCTGAAAAATGGAATTAGTTTATCAACCTCCAGATCGTCCACAACTGGCAGTTGCTGGACGATCTGGGCGAGCGGATTTGGCAGCTTGTTATAGGATGCTGCCACCATACCAGAAAAGACCGGAACGGCCACTTTCGGCTCCAGAGGACACTCCGTGGCCGAGCCTCGGGAAGCAGGAGACGGACCGGCCTGAGGTCCCTGCAACGTTGAAGTACTCAGCTTGATCAGCTCCTTACTCTCGTTGATGTACTCTTGAGTAGAGCTTAACTCAGAAAGAAATTGCAACCTCCGCTTGAGGTGCTCTAAGCGTTGCCGAATGCGCTGAATGCCCCTAGAGGGCTCGGGCGCTAATTCTAGGTTCTCTAGACACATAGCTAGCTCTCGCAACTGCGCTCACTTCTCCCGGCACAACTCGATTTCTTTATTCTCATCCTCAACTATGACCGCGGAGGACTTGTCGCCAGCCGCCAGAGACTCTCGCAATTGTTTATGTAAAGCCTGGACTCCCCCTTTCGGGTTGTGTCCCCGTCCTCGGATTTCATATTCGAGTTCATCCCGGTGAAACAATTTCGGATCCATGGCCACCATCCTCGAGCTCCGGCTACCCAAATAAAACAACAGAACACGTAAAACAAATTAACAAGCTTACAGGAAAAACTTGACTTCCTTCAAGCGACTCCCAAGTTCCCTAACGCTGCGAAGACTCGATAATAAATACCCTGAGCCAGCTCCCCCTTATCGCCACAGAAGAGAACAAACATAACAACAATAACACACTCCTCAAGAGCAGCAATAACACGACACATAAATAACATATCCAATGTCACAACTACATAACCACAACCACAAGAAAACGAACATCACTAAATCAAAACTTTCATTAAATGGCACTTGTCGCCATCATTGACAAATCCAGAAGCTGTCCGACCATACCACATCTTGTAATCAAACAATACCGCCTAACTCCGGGACTACTCCGACATTCATTTATCTATATCACCTAACGACCACCAAGTTCTCTGATAATTTCAAAATTTCAATAGCCCCAAAACATGCTGCTCAACTCGTGTGCGTGACTTGCCCCCAGCACTCGGTTCACAAAATATCATTCAACATATAAATGCCATATACATTTTCGGAAAGCCGAACAATAAATTAATAGAACATAAAACCTTAATGCTAACATAAACACAACATAAAAGAGAAACAACAATAGTCATCTGGAACCCGCATGTCTCCATTCGCAGAAAAGCCGAAAGACCAAGATCGGACCCAAGATATATTTTCTAAGTTTTCTCATTTCTGAATAGTCACCAATTTTGCAAGTCCTGTGCTCAAATCTAACCACGCTCTGCTACCATTTTGAGTCGGCCCTATCCCCTTCTCATATTTGTAAATTTTATGTTCACATTTTTTTTTTTTTTTTTTTTTTGAATAGGGGAGAGAGACGTCTCGCGATATTTAAGACTAGGCAGAATCACCTAGAAGGAAGCATAAAAGTGACGGGCCTCATATCACAGGACTTGCAAAAAGTGACTCCAGCTTACTAACAAATAACCACTTTATATTTAAACAATTTTCACACAGCAACAAATATTACAGCATATACATTCACAATCCTTTATCTGACAATTAGCATTAAGGGTCCTTCGGCTTTCCTGTTATCAGCAAATAACATCTTTGTTTTAAAATTTACATTAATAAATTGAAATAAATCATGATTACATTAACATAATTAGACTAGCACTATCATCATAAGCTGATGGTCCCCTAGCACATGGAACACAAACAAGGATGGTTATCATTTTAACCCTTATAACCTGAACACCAGAAAAACAGACTAAATTTCCATGTTTAATAATTTTCCAAAACGTGAGTGTAAAAAAAACCAGAATATCACTGAATTAACTGCTTGTGTACCATGTGTCCAGGACAGCCTTACCATATGGGCAAAAAATTTTATTTAAAGTTTTTCTTTTACTATTACAACAGCCCAGCTTGACCAAGACCGTAGGCATGGACAACACGACTTTAAAAGAGAAGTACCTATTAACCATAATATGGAGCAAAAGGAAAATACAAGCAAGAAATAGACAGAACATGAATGGACATACCCAGGGTGTGCATTGACATAAAATAACACGCCACAAACCTGCACATTTCTGCATGACGACTTATGCGAGGGAACCAGAAGAAATAATTGGCAAAAAGAAGGGAAATGAGAAATAGAAAGCAATATAACTGTGCAGGCCTTAACCACCAAAATACTCAAAGCAATTTCTTAAATTCCAGCCAGCCGGTCTGGAATTGTACCTCACCCTACATATCTAATTCAACAGGAAAATAATTTAAAAACTTAGTAAATCAGGATCTGAATAATGAGTGCTAATCCATGCCCACGATCTGGTGTACATTTACTGATTCATAGCAAGAGTGAGTAACATACAGCCCTCCGGCATATGTGCATAATGCATATATATATATATATATATATATATAGTTGCAATTGTAATCACTAAATAAATGTCATATTGTTCTGAATAAACGTTATGGGTATGGTCTATTGCATTATAAAATTGTATATATGTATATAAGTATAAAACACTGTGTCTGTTCCGAAATGTCGTGAAGGAATGGTGTGAGTTAAAATTGGAAATTCATCACCTGGAGAGCATAGGTTACCACAGCAGAATTTCAGAAGCCTCAGTCAGGGGTTGATCTTAGTAAGCCCATGATGATGATTGTGCAGGAGACATTTGCGGGATCCTGTTCACTACAGTGGCGTGCAGGGGAGCCATCAAGTTCGCTCAGGCATGACGACAGAAGACGGTGTCGCCCATGGACTCCATCGAGCCTTCGTCTAATTCAGGAAGCCTGTCACCACGAGGAAAATTTTGTATAATGCATTACCAAATTGCCCCGCACAGCACACACATCTCAAACTCGCCCCGACAATTCATACGCACAGAATGTAACAGACACAATTCACCTTTTCATGTTTAACAAATTTACAGACAAGGCAAGGGCCATGACAATTACTTTTACTTCAGTTAATCTTGAATACTTCAGTTAGTGTGGTGTAAACTAGATCATTTAAGTACAATTACATGAAAGCACGTGTTCACAAGATGCAACTCTATTAACAAAATATCTACTTATTGCCAAATTAAATAGCAATTACATACTCTCTTTATCATTTTCAACTACTGATTATTCATCTGGACTGCTTAACAGAGTAAAACTAATTATGTAAAACTTTTCATGTACTACCAAAATCTCGCCTCGTGATAAACGCAAAACGCACACACACAGAGTTTAAATCTCAAAGCATCGGAGTAATATTCCAACAAAAACATACTTTCTTCCTTTTAATTAAAACAGAGAACATAAGGTTACTTACCAGGAGTACTTTATTGGCTTAGCACGCCATAAAGAATTGAGAAAACGAGAAGAAAATGCGCCGCCAACTGGAGTGGTAACGTACAGGAACAAAGGCAAGAAGATGACTGACAAATTTTTCTTCCACGCGACGCGCAGCAGAGATTGCTTCAAGGCGTCCACCAGAATGCGTGCCGATCACGGCACTACCCCGACACTAGTCCGAAAGTTACCCGAACGTACTGATTCGAAATTCTACGGAATTTCCGAAAACGCCCCGATACCAAATAAAGCAAATGGCGTGGCCGCAATTTCTTTAAAGTAGAGGCAAACCCCAACTCCAAAAAGGCAACACGGTTGCCAGTAAAATTTAAACTGGGTATCCACCTAGGGCCCCGGTCCTCAAGACCATTACCAACTTAAACTGCGAGGCGTTGCCGAGCCTATCAGAATCTACCACTATGTGCACTTGGGAAATCAGAGGGACAGAATGTGAAAACGAAAGAAGAGTGAGGGAGAAGTGTAGTGTGTAGGCAGGGGTGCATGAAAGTGTATATGTACAAGTGTGAGGTCGCATGCTCGCCGGGCCCTGGTCCGCATGCAAGAGAAGAGAAGAAGGAGAACAGCAGAAAGGTAAGAATTGGGGGCCCCCCTCTGAAATCCGACCACCCAAGGCATGCTACACATAAACCGAAACCTGGGCCCTTGCCACAAACTCCGCAGAAGAAAATACTCCACATCCCTCACTCCATAAGCATCTCTAACCCTTATGACATAGTTTAACTTAGAAATATGGGTGGTTAACTTTTCTGCATCGCACCCAGGTTCCCCCAATTTTGCCGTAACCGGCGACACGAACCTTAGGATGCGGTATGGTCCCGACCAGCGATAACACAATTTCGCGGCCCTCTTGCTCGCGGCCGAGCTGATTGGGTGGATCTGAATAGACCCAGTCGCCTGGCTTGAAGGGGTTAGGAATTCGCCCCTGATTATATCGATGACGGACGCGCTCGTGTGCCCGCAGCAGATTCTTCCGAGCCTCTTTCCACCTCTCTGTCGATCCGCTATTTGGCTCGCTGGGCAGAAGTTCTGCAATATTCCACAGGTTACGATATTAATTGATGACTCGTTCGGCACTTGGTGAAACATATTAACACAAAGGTTTTGTAAAATATATAAAAACACTTGGTGTTTTTATATATTTTAAAAAACCTTTCCACAGGTTAGTCAGCGGAAGTGCGGGCGAGAAGCCAAACATAATTTCGAATGGGACGGCCTTGTGACTATCATGTAGGGCCGTATTGAAAGCCAGCTGTAACCACTTAAGATTTTGATCCCATGTGTTCTGTTGCTCAGCATGGTAAGCAATAAGCGCGGAGCGGAGATTCCTATTGAATCTGTCCGCGTGGGACGGCTGCGGGTAATAAGGAGAAGTGGTTATATGCTTGATCCCACTTGCGAAACACATTCGCCAGAGATAAATTGTGGACCATTGTCCGAGGCAATGATGGCCGGAAGCCCGAAATGCTGTAAGTCGTCACTCTAAAGCGCGAGAATGGTTAAATGAGCATTTGCCTGCCGTAAGGGCAGTAGCCAGGCAAACTTCGAAAAAGCATCCACACAGACAAGCAGGTGAGAATTACCTGACTTGCAATGCGGGAAAGGTCCCACGTAGTCGATGAATAGCTTCCCCATTGGTCTGCTCGCCACATCAGATGACAACAACCCTAACTTGGTGTTCTGGGCAGGCTTACTCAAGCCACAGAGATGACAATTCTTAACCCGAGTCGCAATGTCCCTATCCATGCCCTCCCAGATGAAATGTCGCCTAATACTGGAAATGGTCTTCGAAATTCCCTTATGACCTCCTACTGGGGAATTGTGATAATAACTGAAGACCATGGGCACTAACTTGCTAGGCAGCACGATCTTAGGGGCACGTCCTTTTCTCTCCCTACAACACAGGACGCCTTTGGACAGGAAGTAAGGGGCCTGTACGTTACCCTCCTTTATGTTCTGGATGAAAGGACCCAGCTCTTCGTCATCTAACTAATGGGGTAACACATCAGTGAAGACTAATGGAAAATCTAACAGGACTGAACAGCGTTGCTCAGATTGGACTTCACTGGGTTGGGAAAACATGCGTGACAAAGAATCTGCAACCACATTTTGAGTTCCCCTAATGTGTTGCACCTTAAACTTAAATGATGAGATCTTGACCACCCATCTACCAATTTTACCCAGTTGCTGGGGATGAGCAAGAAGCCAAGAGAGAGCCTGATTGTCGGTCTCGAGCAGGAACTCAGCATGTTCCAGAAAACGCCTGAACTTATCTAGAGCGTACACAACAGTAAAACACTCTAGCTCATATACTGAAGATTTTCTTTCTTGCTGGGTCAAAGTTCGGGATATAAAGGCCACAGGCTGCCTAGCACCATCAACGACTTGGGACAGAACCGCTCCGAGCGCCACTGAACTAGCGTCCGTCTGCAGAATGAAAGGTTTTGAAAAATCTGGCATCCGTAGCACCGGTGGGGAGATGATAGCCTCCATCTCAAGGCATCAAAGGCCTTCTGTTGTCTCTCACCCAACACGAACTTGGTCCCCTTTTTTCTCAATTCGTTCAACAGAGCAGCGATCTCCGCTGGATTAAATTTATTCCACGTGGGTTTGTTTATATCAGGATTGAACTATGACCGGAAAGAGCATGTAGGCCTAACATTTGGACATGACTCACAGTTTTTCAGAATAGACGAACGTAAGCTGTAAAACCAATAAGCCTATTTTTATATTTCACAGCTGCCTCCAGAACCTGAAGACGTAACCTCCATTGTCAACGGGGCAGTAGCATCTTTCAACAACTTTGCCAGCCAGATAGCTTCGTTGGCCGCCAATATCGCTAGCGCCGCCAGAGCGGTAGCAGCAGTAGCCAGTCAGATTGCAGCGGTAACAGCTGACGTCATCTTCAGTGCCATCTCAGCTGTTGTACAGCCCTACATTACCAAAATCAGCTCACTGAAGCTCGTCTACTTCTTGAAACTGGCAGCGGTCGCAGACATACAAGCGTACATTGATAAACTGGTGATCGTCCAGAACTACGGTAAGGAGTAAGACTTAACCATAATACGGTATAAATTTACGGTAGAAGTTAACCATGCCAACAAATCTAGCAATGCCTTTGGCATCCCTAGGAGGGAGAAAATCCCGGATGCCCTGTGTCCTTTCGGGATCCACCGTTACACCCCGGTGCGAGACAAGATGCCCCAAAAAGGAAATACTCTCTTGTGCGAAACGCACCTTCTCTGGATTAACCGTGAGACCCGCGCTCCTCAATCTACACATCACCTCCCTTAGATGACATAGTTGTTCCTCGTAAGTCTTGCTATACACGAGCAAGTCATCTAAATAATTGAAAATAAATTTGAACTTGACATCGTGAAACACACGGTCGAGTAGACGCGTGAGGGTTTGGGCGCCCACTGCCAGGCCCATGGGAACTCGAGTGTACTGATACAAATTCCAAGGTACACAGAACGCCGTGTATGGTCTGCTTTCTTTAGATAAAGGGATCTGGTGATATGCAGCGTTGAGGTCAATCACGGTGAAGTACTTGGCCTCGCTAAACCAGTCAAAAGCTGAGTGGAGATCCGGAAGGGGAACAGAATCCACTTCAATATTTGCATTCAATTTCCTGTAATCTATGACCATTCGATGTTTACCCCCAGGCTTGGGAACGAGAAACGCTGAACTGGCATAGCTGGAATTAGAAGGTTCAATGACCCCTTGCTTTAACAGCTCTTGAACCTTCTCCCTCAGAACAGCCATTTTCGGAGGAGCGATCTTGTATGGGTGCGACCGCACAATCTTGGAGTCAGTGAGACGGATTTTATACTCCAACAGGTGTGTGAGCCCCAAGGTGGGAGTTAATACTGTGGGGAATTGCTCACACAATTGGTCAAGGGCCTTTTTCTGGGACCGAGTGAGATGGTCTCTTGAAGAATCGGGACATGCGATCTCTTGGATACCTTCTTTAGCTCCCTGATACCCAAGGAAAGGGATGACAACTCCCCGATTGAACTTAAAGTAACATTGGTGCCCATGAATGTCTAACACGAGACCACTCTTGGAGATGAAATCGGCACCTACAATGCAGTCGACTCCCAGAGCCGGAGAAACCAAAAAAGGCCACACCCATGAAAAACCCTCGATTTTAAATTTGAAGGAAATCACCCGGGAGATGGGCAGAATTTCCCGGGATGCCGTCCAGCATACCACAGATGATTGATCACCACCTTTGATTAAGCCCTGTTTCTCAAGTACCGCACATACTTTAGATGAAATTATTGTGCGGGCTGATCCACAGTCAACCAAGGCTCTGAGTTGACCCCTTTTAACTCAAGCGACAGGAAGGGGCATACCGAAGTATGTCTAGAGAAAGTTGGCAGGACCCTGATAGCAGAAGACCTGGGGCCTATCAGTTGCCTGGAGGTAGTTGATTTTGAATAATGGCTACCCCAAGGGGAAGACAACCTCCGACTTATCTTCCCCTGGTGGCCCCATTTTTTGGGGAGGATCCCTGCGGTGTAGGTTTTGGACGCCCTCGGATCCGCGGACAATTTCGGGCAACATGCCCCGGTCTATTACAGCCGTAACAAATGATGTCACCCTTGCTTCGGTGCTCCCTACTGGGAAGGACCTGTCGGAAACGGGAAGGACCCCTGCCTCACCCCTCTGGAGTTCCGGGAGATCCATACAACTACTCCCCCTAGTCTCGTCATTTCCCTGTATGGCTCGGGACATTACATATAATTTATCCAGGTCACGATATCGGTGCAGACGCTCGGCGAAACCTATCCGTAGCCTCTCCTGAGGGGTTACCCCTTCTAAAATTATTTGAACTACTTCCTCCTCCGACAGGCCCACCCCGAGTATCCGGGCAGCATCGCGAACTCTGTGGACAAACGCGGCCAAGCTATCGCCCTTGGCCTGAACGCGATAGAAGTGTTGTTGTTTCAGTTGTTCTAAAAGTCTCGCCGGCACGAACGCCTCCAACACCTCACGGTGAAACTCGGCAATACCGCCCCCGCACCGCATGGTCACAGCCACCCTCTCCGCCATTGAGCCTCGGCAATACGGGTAAATGAGCTCGAGGAGGGTTCGATCCGACATATCGGGAAAATCAGATAATTGAAATAAAGTTCTGAAAAATGGAATTAGTTTATCAACCTCCAGATCGTCCACAACTGGCAGTTGCTGGACGATCTGGGCGAGCGGATTTGGCAGCTTGTTATAGGATGCTGCCACCATACCAGAAAAGACCGGAACGCCCATTTTCGGCTCCAGAGAACTCTCCGTGGCCGAGCCTCGGGAAGCAGGAGACGGACCGGCCTGAGGTCCCTGCAACGTTGAAGTAATAAGCTTGATCAGCTCCTACTCTCGTTGATGTACTCTTGAGTAGAGCTTAACTCATAAAGAAATTGCAACCTCCGCTTGAGGTGCTCTAAGCGTTGCCGAATGCGCTGAATGCCCCTAGAGGGCTCGGGCGCTAATTCTAGGTTCTCTAGACACATAGCTAGCTCTCGCAACTCCGCTCACTTCTCCCGGCACAACTCGATTTCTTTATTCTCATCCTCAACTATGACCGCGGAGGACTTGTCGCCAGCCGCCAGAGACTCTCGCAATTGTTTATGTAAAGCCTGGACTCCCCCTTTCGGGTTGTGTCCCCGTCCTCGGATTTCATATTCGAGTTCACCCCGGTGAAAAAAAATCCGGATCCACGGCCACCATCCTCGAGCTCCGGCTACCAAAATAAAACAACAGAACACGTAAAACAAATTAACAAGCTTACAGGAAAAACTTGACTTCCTTCAAGCGACTCCCAGGTTCCCTAACGCTGCGAAGACTCGATAATAAAATACCCTGAGCCAGCTCCCCCTTATCGCCACAGAAGAGAACAAACATAACAACAATAACACACTCCTCAAGAGCAGCAATAACACGACACATAAATAACATATCCAATGTCACAACTACATAACCACAACCACAAGAAAACGAACATCACTAAATCAAAACTTTCATTAAATGGCACTTGTCGCCATCATTGACAAATCCAGAAGCTGTCCGACCATACCACATCCTGTAGTCAAACAATACCGCCTAACTCCGGGACTACTCCGACATTCATTTATCTATATCACCTAACGACCCCCAAGTTCTCTGATAATTTCAAAATTTCAGTAGCCCCAAAAAATGCTGCTCAACTCGTGTGCGTGACTTGCCCCCAGCACTCGGTTCACAAAATATCATTCAACATATAAATGCCATATACATTTTCGGAAAGCCGAACAATAAATTAATAAAACATAAAACCTTAATGCTAACATAAACACAACATAAAAGAGAAACAACAATAGTCATCTGGAACCCGCATGTCTCCATTCGCAGAAAAGCCGAAAGACCAAGATCGGACCCAAGTTAAATTTTCTAAGTTTTCTCATTTCTGAATAGTCACCAATTTTGCAAGTCCTGTGCTCAAATCTAACCACGCTCTGCTACCATTTTGAGCCGGCCCTGCCCCCTTCTCATATTTTGTAAATTTTATGTTCACATTTTTTTTTTTTTTTTTGAATAGGGGAGAGAGACGTCTCGCGATATTTAAGACTAGGCAGAATCACCTAGAAGGAAGCATAAAAGTGACGGGCCTCATATCACAGGACTTGCAAAAAGTGACTCCAGCTTACTAACAAATAACCACTTTATATTTAAACAATTTTCACACAGCAACAAATATTACAGCATATACATTCACAATCCTTTATCTGACAATTAGCATTAAGGGTCCTTCGGCTTTCCTGTTATCAGCACATAACATCTTTGTTTTAAAATTTACATTAATAAATTGAAATAAATCATGATTACATTAACATAATTAGACTAGCACTATCATCATAAGCTGATGGTCCCCCAGCACATGGAACACAAACAAGGATGGTAATCATTTTAACCCTTATAACCTGAACACCAGAAAAACAGACTAAATTTCCATGTTTAATAATTTTCCAAAACGTGAGTGTAAAAAAAACCAGAATATCACTGAATTAACTGCTTGTGTACCATGTGTCCAGGACAGCCCTACCATATGGGCAAAAAATTTTATTTAAAGTTTTTCTTTTACTATTACAACAGCCCAGCTTGACCAAGACCGTAGGCATGGACAACACGACTTTAAAAGAGAAGTACCTATTAACCATAATATGGAGCAAAAGGAAAATACAAGCAAGAAATAGACAGAACATGAATGGACATACCCAGGGTGTGCATTGACATAAAATAACACGCCACAAACCTGCACATTTCTGCATGACGACTTATGCGAGGGAACCAGAAGAAATAATTGGCAAAAAGAAGGGAAATGAGAAATAGAAAGCAATATAACTCTGCAGGCCTTAACCACCAAAATACTCAAAGCAATTTCTTAAATTCCAGCCAGCCGGTCTGGAATTGTACCTCACCCTACATATCTAATTCAACAGGAAAATAATCTAAAAACTTAGTAAATCAGGATCTGAATAATGAGTGCTAATCCATGCCCACGATCTGGTGTACATTTACTGATTCATAGCAAGAGTGAGTAACATACAGCCCTCCGGCATATGTGCATAATGCATATATATATATATATATATATATATATATATAGTTGCAATTATAATCACTAAATAAATGTCATATTGTTCTGAATAAACGTTATGGGTATGGTCTATTGCATTATAAAATTGTATATATGTATATAAGTATAAAACACTGTGTCTGTTCCGAAATGTCGTGAAGGAATGGTGTGAGTTAAAATTGGAAATTCATCACCTGGAGAGCATAGGTTACCACAGCAGAATTTCAGAAGCCTCAGTCAGGGGTTGATCTTAGTAAGCCCATGATGATGATTGTGCAGGAGACATTTGCGGGATCCTGTTCACTACAGTGGCGTGCAGGGGAGCCATCAAGTTCGCTCAGGCATGACGACAGAAGACGGTGTCGCCCATGGACTCCATCGAGCATTCGTCTGATCAGGAAGCCTGTCACCACGAGGAAAATTTTGTATAATGCATTACCAAATTGCCCCGCACCGCACACACATCTCAAACTCGCCCCGACAATTCATACGCACAGAATGTAACAGACACAATTCACCTTTTCATGTTTAACAAATTTACAGACAGGGCAAGGGCCATGACAATTACTTTTACTTCAGTTAATCTTGAATACTTCAGTTAGTGTGGTGTAAACTAGATCATTAAGTACAATTACATGAAAGCACGTGTTCACAAGATGCAATTCTATTAACAAAATATCTACTTATTGCCTAATTAAATAGCAATTACATACTCTCTTTATCATTTTCAACTACTGATTATTCATCTGGACTGCTTAACAGAGTAAAACTAATTATGTAAAACTTTTCATGTACTACCAAAATCTCGCCTCGTGATAAAGGCAAAACGCACACACACAGAGTTTAAATCTCAAAGCATCGGAGTCATATTCCAACAAAAACATACTTCTTCCTTTTATCTAAAACAGAGAACATAAGGTTACTTAACAGGAGTACTTTATTGGCTTAGCACGCCATAAAGAATTGAGAAAACGAGAAGAAAATGCGCCGCCAACTGGAGTGGTAACGTACAGGAACAAAGGCAATAAGATGACTGACAAATTTTTCTTCCACGCGACGCGCAGCAGAGATTGCTTCAAGGCGTCCACCAGAATGCGTGCCGATCACGGCACTACCCCGACACTAGTCCGAAAGTTACCCGAACTTACTGATTCGAAATTCTACGGAATTTCCGAAAACGCCCCGATACCAAATAAAGCAAATGGCGTGGCCGCAATTTCTTTAAAGTAGCGGCACACCCCCACTCCAAAAAGGCAACACGGTTGCCAGTAAAATTTAAACTGGGTATCCACCTAGGGCCCCGGTCCTCAAGACCATTACCAACTTAAACTGCGAGGCGCTGCCGAGCCTATCAGAATCTACCACTATGTGCACTTGGGAAATCAGAGGGACAGAATGTGAAAACGAAAGAAGAGTGAGGGAGAAGTGTAGTGTGTAGGCAGGGGTGTATGAAAGTGTATATGTACAAGTGTGAGGTCGCATGCTCGCCGGGCACTGGTCCGCATGCAAGAGAAGAGAAGAAGGAGAACAGCAGAAAGGTTAGAATTGTGGGCCCCCCTCTGAAATCCGACCACCCAAGGCATGCTACACATAAACCGAAACCTCGGCCCTTGCCACAAACTCCGCAGAAGAAAATACACCACATCCCTCACTCCATAAGCATCTCTAACCCTTATGACATAGTTTTAACTTAGAAATATGGGTGGTTAACTTTTCTGCATCGCACCCAGGTTCCCCCAATTTTGCCGTAACCGGCGACACGAACCTTAGGATGCGGTATGGTCCCGACCAGCGATACACAATTTCGCGGCCCTCTTGCTCGCGGCCGAGCTGATTGGGTGGATCTGAATAGACCCAGTCGCCTGGCTTGAAGGGGTTAGGAATTCGCCCCTGATTATATCGATGACGGACGCGCTCCTGTGCCCGCAGCAGATTCTTCCGAGCCTCTTTCCACATCTCTGTCGATCCGCTATTTGGCTCGCTGGGCAGAAGTTCTGCAATATTCCACAGGTTACGATATTAATTGATGACTCGTTGGGCACTTGGTGAAACATATTAATACAAAGGTTTTGTAAAATATATAAAAACACTTGGTGTTTTTATATATTTTACAAAACCTTTCCACAGGTTAGTCAGCGGAAGTGCGGGCGAGAAGCCAAACATAATTTCGAATGGGACGGCCTTGTGACTATCATGTAGGGCCGTATTGAAAGCCAGCTGTAACCACTTAAGATTTTGATCCCATGTGTTCTGTTGCTCAGCATGGTAAGCAATAAGCGCGGAGCGGAGATTCCTATTGAATCTGTCCGCGTGGGACGGCTGCGGGTGATAAGGAGAAGTGGTTACATGCTTGATCCCACTTGCGAAACACATTCGCCAGAGATAAATTGTGGACCATTGTCCGAGACAATGATGGCCGGAAGCCCGAAATGCTGAAAGTCGTCACTCTAAAGCGCGAGAATGGTTAAATGAGCATTTGCCTGCCGTAAGGGCAGTAGCCAGGCAAACTTCGAAAAAGCATCCACACAGACAAGCAGGTGAGAATTACCTGACTTGCTATGCGGGAAAGGTCCCACGTAGTCGATGAATAGCTTCCCCATTGGTCTGCTCGCCACATCAGATGACAACAACCCTAACTTGGTGTTCTGGGCAGGCTTACTCAAGCCACAGAGATGACAATTCTTAACCCGAGTCGCAATGTCCCTATCCATGCCCTTCCAGATGAAATGTCGCCTAATACTGGAAATGGTCTTCGATATTCCCTTATGACCTCCTACTGGGGAATTGTGATAATAACTGAAGACCATGGGCACTAACTTGCTAGGCAGCACGATCTTAGGGGCACGTCCTTTTCTCTCCCTACAACACAGGACGCCTTTGGACAGGAAGTAAGGGGCCTGTACGTTACCCTCCTTTATGTTCTGGATGAAAGGACCCAGCTCTTCGTCATCTAACTAATGGGGTAACACATCAGTGAAGACTAATGGAAAATCTAACAGGACTGAACAGCGTTGCTCAGATTGGACTTCACTGGGTTGGGAAAACATGCGTGACAAAGAATCTGCAACCACATTTTGAGTTCCCCTAATGTGTTGCACCTTAAACTTAAATGATGAGATCTTGACCACCCATCTACCAATTTTACCCAGTTGCTGGGGATGAGCAAGAAGCCAAGAGAGAGCCTGATTGTCGGTCTCGAGCAGGAACTCAGCATGTTCCAGAAAACGCCTGAACTTATCTAGAGCGTACACAACAGTAAAACACTCTAGCTCATATACTGAAGATTTTCTTTCTTGCTGGGTCAAAGTTCGGGATATAAAGGCCACAGGCTGCCTAGCACCATCAACGACTTGGGACAGAACCGCTCCGAGCGCCACTGAACTAGCGTCCGTCTGCAGAATGAAAGGTTTTGAAAAATCTGGCATCCGTAGCACCGGTGGGGAGATGATAGCCTCCATCTCAAGGCATCAAAGGCCTTCTGTTGTCTCTCACCCAACACGAACTTGGTCCCCTTTTTTCTCAATTCGTTCAACAGAGCAGCGATCTCCGCTGGATTAAATTTATTCCACGTGGGTTTGTTTATATCAGGATTGAACTATGACCGGAAAGAGCATGTAGGCCTAACATTTGGACATGACTCACAGTTTTTCAGAATAGACGAACGTAAGCTGTAAAACCAATAAGCCTATTTTTATATTTCACAGCTGCCTCCAGAACCTGAAGACGTAACCTCCATTGTCAACGGGGCAGTAGCATCTTTCAACAACTTTGCCAGCCAGATAGCTTCGTTGGCCGCCAATATCGCTAGCGCCGCCAGAGCGGTAGCAGCAGTAGCCAGTCAGATTGCAGCGGTAACAGCTGACGTCATCTTCAGTGCCATCTCAGCTGTTGTACAGCCCTACATTACCAAAATCAGCTCACTGAAGCTCGTCTACTTCTTGAAACTGGCAGCGGTCGCAGACATACAAGCGTACATTGATAAACTGGTGATCGTCCAGAACTACGGTAAGGAGTAAGACTTAACCATAATACGGTATAAATTTACGGTAGAAGTTAACCATGCCAACAAATCTAGCAATGCCTTTGGCATCCCTAGGAGGGAGAAAATCCCGGATGCCCTGTGTCCTTTCGGGATCCACCGTTACACCCCGGTGCGAGACAAGATGCCCCAAAAAGGAAATACTCTCTTGTGCGAAACGCACCTTCTCTGGATTAACCGTGAGACCCGCGCTCCTCAATCTACACATCACCTCCCTTAGATGACATAGATGTTCCTCGTAAGTCTTGCTATACACGAGCAAGTCATCTAAATAATTGAAAATAAATTTGAACTTGACATCGTGAAACACACGGTCGAGTAGACGCGTGAGGGTTTGGGCGCCCACTGCCAGGCCCATGGGAACTCGAGTGTACTGATACAAATTCCAAGGTACACAGAACGCCGTGTATGGTCTGCTTTCTTTAGATAAAGGGATCTGGTGATATGCAGCGTTGAGGTCAATCACGGTGAAGTACTTGGCCTCGCTAAACCAGTCAAAAGCTGAGTGGAGATCCGGAAGGGGAACAGAATCCACTTCAATATTTGCATTCAATTTCCTGTAATCTATGACCATTCGATGTTTACCCCCAGGCTTGGGAACCAGAAACGCTGAACTGGCATAGCTGGAATTAGAAGGTTCAATGACCCCTTGCTTTAACAGCTCTTGAACCTTCTCCCTCAGAACAGCCAATTTCGGAGGAGCGATCTTGTATGGGTGCGACCGCACAATCTTGGAGTCAGTGAGACGGATTTTATACTCCAACAGGTGTGTGAGCCCCAAGGTGGGAGTTAATACTGTGGGGAATTGCTCACACAATTGGTCAAGGGCCTTTTTCTGGGACCGAGTGAGATGGTCTCTTGAAGAATCGGGACATGCGATCTCTTGGATACCTTCTTTAGCTCCCTGATACCCAAGGAAAGGGATGACAACTCCCCGATTGAACTTAAAGTAACATTGGTGCCCATGAATGTCTAACACGAGACCACTCTTGGAGATGAAATCGGCACCTACAATGCAGTCGACTCCCAGAGCCGGAGAAACCAAAAAAGGCCACACCCATGAAAAACCCTCGATTTTAAATTTGAAGGAAATCACCCGGGAGATGGGCAGAATTTCCCGGGATGCCGTCCAGCATACCACAGATGATTGATCACCACCTTTGATTAAGCCCTGTTTCTCAAGTACCGCACATACTTTAGATGAAATTATTGTGCGGGCTGATCCACAGTCAACCAAGGCTCTGAGTTGACCCCTTTTAACTCAAGCGACAGGAAGGGGCATACCGAAGTATGTCTAGAGAAAGTTGGCAGGACCCTGATAGCAGAAGACCTGGGGCCTATCAGTTGCCTGGAGGTAGTTGATTTTGAATAATGGCTACCCCAAGGGGAAGACAACCTCCGACTTATCTTCCCCTGGTGGCCCCATTTTTTGGGGAGGATCCCTGCGGTGTAGGTTTTGGACGCCCTCGGATCCGCGGACAATTTCGGGCAACATGCCCCGGTCTATTACAGCCGTAACAAATGATGTCACCCTTGCTTCGGTGCTCCCTACTGGGAAGGACCTGTCGGAAACGGGAAGGACCCCTGCCTCTCCCCTCTGGAGTTCCATACAACTACTCCCCCTAGTCTCGTCATTTCCCTGTATGGCTCGGGACATTACATATAATTTATCCAGGTCACGATATCGGTGCAGACGCTCGGCGAAACCTATCCGTAGCCTCTCCTGAGGGGTTACCCCTCCTAAAAATATTTGAACGACTTCCTCCTCCGACAGGCCCACCCCGAGTATCCGGGCAGCATCGCGAACTCTGTGGACAAACGCGGCCAAGCTATCGCCCTTGGCCTGAACACGATAGAAGTGTTGTTGTTTCAGTTGTTCTAAAAGTCTCCCCGGCACGAACGCCTCCAACACCTCACGGTGAAACTCGGCAATACCGCCCCCGCACCGCATGGTGTCAGCCACCCTCTCCGCCATTGAGCCTCGGCAATACGGGTAAATGAGCTCGAGGAGGGTTCGATCCGACATATCGGGAAAATCCGATAATTGAAATAAAGTTCTGAAAAATGGAATTAGTTTATCAACCTCCAGATCGTCCACAACTGGCAGTTGCTGGACGATCTGGGCGAGCGGATTTGGCAGCTTGTTATAGGATGCTGCCACCATACCAGAAACGACCGGAACGCCCACTTTCGCCCACTTCGACGGACCGGCCTGAGGTCCCTGCAACGTTGAAGTACTCAGCTTGATCAGCTCCTTACTCTCGTTGATGTACTCTTGAGTAGAGCTTAACTCAGAAAGAAATTGCAACCTCCGCTTGAGGTGCTCTAAGCGTTGCCGAATGCGCTGAATGCCCCTAGAGGGCTCGGGCGCTAATTCTAGGTTCTCTAGACACATAGCTAGCTCTCGCAACTCCGCTCACTTCTCCCGGCACAACTCGATTTCTTTATTCTCATCCTCAACTATGACCGCGGAGGACTTGTCGCCAGCCGCCAGAGACTCTCGCAATTGTTTATGTAAAGCCTGGACTCCCCCTTTCGGGTTGTGTCCCCGTCCTCGGATTTCATATTCGAGTTCATCCCGGTGAAACAATTCCGGATCCATGGCCACCATCCTCGAGCTCCGGCTACCCAAATAAAACAACAGAACACGTAAAACAAATTAACAAGCTTACAGGAAAAACTTGACTTCCTTCAAGCGACTCCCAGGTTCCCTAACGCTGCGAAGACTCGATAATAAAATACCCTGAGCCAGCTCCCCCTTATCGCCACAGAAGAGAACAAACATAACAACAATAACACACTCCTCAAGAGCAGCAATAACACGACACATAAATAACATATCCAATGTCACAACTACATAACCACAACCACAAGAAAACGAACATCACTAAATCAAAACTTTCATTAAATGGCACTTGTCGCCATCATTGACAAATCCAGAAGCTGTCCGACCATACCACATCCTGTAGTCAAACAATACCGCCTAACTCCGGGACTACTCCGACATTCATTTATCTATATCACCTAACGACCCCCAAGTTCTCTGATAATTTCAAAATTTCAGTAGCCCCAAAAAATGCTGCTCAACTCGTGTGCGTGACTTGCCCCCAGCACTCGGTTCACAAAATATCATTCAACATATAAATGCCATATACATTTTCGGAAAGCCGAACAATAAATTAATAAAACATAAAACCTTAATGCTAACATAAACACAACATAAAAGAGAAACAACAATAGTTATCTGGAAACCGCATGTCTCCATTCGCAGAAAAGCCGAAAGACCAAGATCGGACCCAAGTTAAATTTTCTAAGTTTTCTCATTTCTGAATAGTCACCAATTTTGCAAGTTCTGTGCTCAAATCTAACCACGCTCTGCTACCATTTTGAGTCGGCCCTATCCCCTTCTCATATTTTGTAAATTTTATGTTCACATTTTTTTTTTTTTTGAATAGGGGAGAGAGACGTCTCGCGATATTTAAGACTAGGCAGAATCACCTAGAAGGAAGCGTAAAAGTGACGGGCCTCATATCACAGGACTTGCAAAAAGTGACTCCAGCTTACTAACAAATAACCACTTTATATTTAAACAATCTTCACACAGCAACAAATATTACAGCATATACATTCACAATCCTTTATCTGACAATTAGCATTAAGGGTCCTTCGGCTTTCCTGTTATCAGCACATAACATCTTTGTTTTAAAATTTACATTAATAAATTGAAATAAATCATGATTACATTAACATAATTAGACTAGCACTATCATCATAAGCTGATGGTCCCCCAGCACATGGAACACAAACAACGATGGTAATCATTTTAACCCTTATAACCTGAACACCAGAAAAACAGACTAAATTTCCATGTTTAATAATTTTCCAAAACGTGAGTGTAAAAAAAACCAGAATATCACTGAATTAACTGCTTGTGTACCATGTGTCCAGGACAGCCCTACCATATGGGCAGAAAATTTTATTTAAAGTTTTTCTTTTACTATTACAACAGCCCAGCTTGACCAAGACCGTAGGCATGGACAACACGACTTTAAAAGAGAAGTACCTATTAACCATAATATGGAGCAAAAGGAAAATACAAGCAAGAAATAGACAGAACATGAATGGACATACCCAGGGAGTGCATTGACATAAAATAACACGCCACAAACCTGCACATTTCTGCATGACCACTTATGCGAGGGAACCAGAAGAAATAATTGGCAAAAAGAAGGGAAATGAGAAATAGAAAGCAATATAACTGTGCAGGCCTTAACCACCAAAATACTCAAAGCAATTTCTTAAATTCCAGCCAGCCGGTCTGGAATTGTACCTCACCCTACATATCTAATTCCCCAGGAAAATAATTTAAAAACTTAGTAAATCAGGATCTGAATAATGAGTGCTAATCCATGCCCACGATCTGGTGTACAATTAATGATTCATAGCAAGAGTGAGTAACATAAAGCCCTCCGGCATATGTGCATAATGCATATATATATATATATATATATATATATAGTTGCAATTGTAATCACTAAATAAATGTCATATTGTTCTGAATAAACGTTATGGGTATGGTCTATTGCATTATAAAATTGTATATATGTATATAAGTATAAAACACTGTGTCTGTTCCGAAATGTCGTGAAGGAATGGTGTGAGTTAAAATTGGAAATTCATCACCTGGAGAGCATAGGTTACCACAGCAGAATTTCAGAAGCCTCAGTCAGGGGTTGATCTTAGTAAGCCCATGATCATGATTGTGCAGGAGACATTTGCGGGATCCTGTTCACTCCAGTGGCGTGCAGGGGAGCCATCAAGTTCGCTCAGGCATGACGACAGAAGACGGTGTCGCCCATGGACTCCATCGAGCATTCGTCTGATTCAGGAAGCCTGTCACCACGAGGAAAATTTTGTATAATGCATTACCAAATTGCCCCGCACAGCACACACATCTCAAACCCGCCCCGACAATTCATACGCACAGAATGTAGCAGACACAATTCACCTTTTCATGTTTAACAAATTTACAGACAAGGCAAGGGCCATGACAATTACTTTTACTTCAGTTAATCTTGAATACTTCAGTTAGTGTGGTGTAAACTAGATCATTTAAGTACAATTACATGAAAGCACGTGCTCACAAGATGCAACTCTATTAACAAAATATCTACTTATTGCCAAATTAAATAGCAATTACATACTGTCTTTATCATTTTCAACTACTGATTATTCATCTGGACTGCTTAACAGAGTATAACTAATTATGTAAAACCTTTCATGTACTACCAAAATCTCGCCTCGTGATAAAGGCAAAACGCACACACACAGAGTTTAAATCTCAAGCATCGGAGTCATATTCCAACAAAAACATACTTTCTTCCTTTTATCTAAAACAGAGAACATAAGGTTACTTACCAGGAGTACTTTATTGGCTTAGCACGCCATAAAGAATTGAGAAAACGAGAATAAAATGCGTCGCCAACTGGAGTGGTAACGTACAGGAACAAAGGCAAGAAGATGACTGACAAATTTTTCTTCCACGCGACGCGCAGCAAAGATTGCTTCAAGGCGTCCACCAGAATGCGCGCCGATCACGGCACTACCCCGACACTAGTCCGTAAGTTACCCGAACGTACTGATTCGAAATTCTACGGAATTTCCGAAAACGCCCCGATACCAAATAAAGCAAATGGCGTGGCCGAAATTTCTTTAAAGTAGCGGCACACCCCCACTCCAAAAAGGCAACACGGTTGCCAGTAAAATTTAAACTGGGTATCCACCTAGGGCCCCTGTCCTCAAGACCATTACCAACTTAAACTGCGAGGCGCTGCCGAGCCTATCAGAATCTACCACTATGTGCACTTGGGAAATCGGAGGGACAGAATGTGAAAACGAAAGAAGAGTGAGGGAGAAGTGTAGTGTGTAGGCAGGGGTGTAGTGTAAGAATGAGAGTTCTACCGCGGAAGTGACGTCACTCCTTTTTTTGGCGCGAAATTCGAAAATCGTGGTGGTGGGGGTAGTCTTTCGTTGCTGTGTGTCGTCGTGTGCAGAGGTTAGGATGGACCGGGGGGGTAGTAGTGTGTCCCACGCGACCTCAGTGGGCGTACCGAAGTTGTCGGCCATGTTGTTCGTTGTTCGCGGATCGCCGTCCGGCGGGGGCCTGGCCGCGGCCTGGTCGTGGCTTGATCGCCGCCAGGAGTGGTGGGGTCGTCGTCCATTTTGTCGGCGGTGGAGCGGCCATGTTGGAAAAGCGGCGATGTTGTCGGGTTGTGCATGTGTGCTGGTTAAGGTTGGGCCACGTTGCCGCTTCGTGGTGTGTTATAGTGTATGGTTTTGGATATATACTGTTTTTTCCGGAAGGGTAGCCATGTTGGAAAAGCGTCGACGTTGTCAACTTGTGCATGTGTGCTGGTTATCGTCGGCCACGTTGTCGGCTCGTGCATGTGTTATAGTGTACGTGTTGTAGATATATTTACACTGCCACCATTGTCCGGATATCGTCGATGTGAAGAGGTGAATTGCATTGTTGGTTGTCAACTCGTGCATGTGTTATAGTGTACGGGTTTCAGATATATTTACACTCTTGCCGTCCGGATATCGTCGATGTGAAGAGGTGAATTGCATTGTTGCCAACTCGAGAACTGTACATTTGAATGTGTGTTACCTTTATGGTAAATATATATTGTAAAAATAAAAAATATGCACATCATCAGTGTGAAATTCTTGTTGACACAGTCCTTCGGTGCAAAATTTAAAATCATTTCATTTGTGCATATAAGATAGTTATTACTATACTAATCTATATCGCACGAACGTAAAAAAATGTGTAGTGTTGTGTACATCTAAGAAATGCACTGCATAATTGAATGTCTAGTTGTAATGAATAATAATTGGCTTCGGCTATCTGAGCATATGTACACATGCTGGTGATGATGTAATCAATCCATCTGTCTGCCCATCTGTTACCAAAGCGTGTGAACGGAGGCTTTATTAGTCGTACATAATTTGAAGAACGCGAGTCGTTGGTGATGTAATATTATTAATTGGGCTCCAGCTGTCTGTGTATTTGTTAACGATGTGTGTGTGTGCGTGTGCGTACATCCATTTGGTTAATAACAGAACCCGACCCGTTGATTAAGTAATGAATAATAATTGGCTTCGGCTATCTGAGCATATGTACACATGCTGGTGATGATGTAATCAATTCATCTGTCTGACCATCTGTTACCAAAGCGTGAGAGCGGAGGCTTTATTAGTCGTACATAATTTGAAAAACACAAGTCGTTGTTGATGTAATATTATTAATTGAGCTTCAGCTGTCTGTGCATTTGTTAACGTTGTGTGTGTGTGTGTGTGTGTGTGTGTGTGTGTGTGTGTGTGTGTGTGTGTGTGTGTGTGTGTGTGTGTGTGTGTGTGAACGAAGTGATGACCGTACATAAATTAGCGTGTGAAACAGAAAGCCAAGCTAAGTGATTGCCCTTGACTGCACGTGTAGCAGCTCTAGGTTTTTTTTGTCGTCGAAACAGAAAGTCAAGCTAAGTGGTTGTCCTTGACTGCACGTGTAGCAGCTCTGGTTGATACCAGCTGCTTTCGCGTTCATCGTTGAGATAGTGTATATATACGCTGTACGAATTGCTCACATCATCACATTGTTCGACGAGACTTACATTTAGTAAACCTCAACTAGAACTCGTACAGACTCAACTAGAACTCGTACAAGGTAAGTTCCATTTTTAAATAATTTTTTAATATCTAAAGTATAATATAATCAAGCAATTATTGTTTAATAAAATTGATTTTTTAAATTAGTTGTATGTAATAATACATGAATGCACATTGTGCAACACTCGTTCTAGCTTGTATATTAAGTGATGATTAGTGTTAATCTTTGAAGGACTTTTGAAATAAATATAGAATAAAAATGTTAAAGCAATACTGTTTAATTAAAAATAATTAAAATACATATAATAAAAATATATTACAATTTAAAATGCATATTATGTAAACGTGAACAGTGGTGAGAAGTACAAATTACATAATATGTAAACATATACAATATGACATTTGTGTACAATATTCATCTAAATAAACTAATTACAAATTAAAATATATAAACGTACACAGTAGTGACAAAAATTAATATGTAAACATGTGTGACAATTGTGTATGAATTACAACTAAGTAAAACTAATAATTAAAAGTTACAATAAACAAATGCAATATGTTATGTCAAATACATTAGATTTTAATTTATAAATTCATTACGCATAATAATTTAATTGTAATTATTTTAATAATTGTTTTGATTTAAATCAAATTGAAATAAGTGTAAGGACATTATATTTTAAAATACTATTTGTATACGTGTGCAATGACAATTATGAACAAATATATTTGTTAATTTTGAAGATGTCTATCCAGGCTTACTCTAAAATTTACACCACGTAAGCCTTGTTTTATTATCTAGACATACAGTAAGTACATTGATAATTGAATATAATTAAATTAAATGAAATATATGTGTAAGCACAATATATTATAAGTTAAAATATATTATGTATAATTAAAAGAAATTAATTGAAATACAACTAAGTACATGTTAATATATATAATCGTACGTGCAGCTAATGACAATTATGTGTATTCACAATGAAAATTATACATGGTAAGTGAATATGTCCATTCGGTCTTACTCTATAATTTCTACTATGTACGCTCTATCCTTTTCTCCACGAAAAATTAGTTGCAGTGAACACGGTACTAAATCTTTTAATTCGTCATCTTCGAAAACGCCTGCGTATCTTTTAGGTAGATATACACGATATTTTAGTTTAGGGTCTTTATAATCTTGGAGTGTGACGAGTACGGCTTTCCCGTACTTTGCGTCTATATTCTGCATTTCTTCTATTGGATATTTTACGCCGATTATTAATTCTTTTATTTTTTTATACTCAATTGCGCTAATATTTGCAAATTTTTCGTTGAATGATGCCATTTTAAAATAAAGAATTTTATATTTGTCTCACGCGTCTCTCAAGGACTGAACGAATAACGCTCGTGCACAGCGGAATAAATAGGGAGGTAGTTGTGGTGGTGGAACCGGAAAGGGGGAACCACATAACGTACAGTAAGCGTTTATTTTTAACCGTGTGAACAGGATACGACTTGACTTCTCACGGCTCGATGGGTAGGCGGGGAAGAGGAGACGAGTCGGTTATTTTTTTTTATGAATAGACAGGATGATGTAATTAACAGCACTCGTGCTTGTTCGAACATGTCGTCGACGCTAATTTATTTTTAACCGTGTGAACAGGATACGACTTGATTTCTCACGGTTCGATGGGTAGGTGGGGAAGAGAGGTGTCGGTTATTTTTATACGACTAGACAGCGCTCGTGCTTGTTTGAACACGCTAATTTTTTTATATGACTATACAGGGTGATGTAATCGTCAGAAAGGTTAATTTTTTTTTACGTAAGCGCTAAACAATAATGTTTTCAATTAGTAATTTATCAGAAACATATTGATTACTCTAAAATCTGATACAACCCACTCGCGTAAAGCGTGTACTCTAGTATTTGTACATATTTCTGGAAATAAGTGGTGCGCGAGACAGGCTGTTCCATGTATTGATTGTAATTGATCGAGTTTGGGACAACCGAAATCTTCTAAATTTATAATATTAAAATTCACGATACGCTTCTGTAGAAATTTTTTTTGCAATCCTTTTACGAACACAAATTTAAAAGGAAATGTATATTTTTCTAATATCGGTACAAGATGTTCATACGATGTGTCCCCGTCCGTCCACGCTAGTCCATGATAATGGTCTGTTAACCATCTGTTTGTCCTCACATGTTTGTGATTCGAAACAATCATGTCTGCTGGAGGTGTAAATATCCAATGTCTGCTGGCAAATGCGGTGACATCCATAATGGCTAGTTCCTTAACGAGTTCGTTTCCATCGTTGTCGATGAAACAGTGAAAGTCAAGTATGACTGCTAGATTATCCTCGCACATCCTTTTTTCCTTATAAACAACGTGTTTGGTGTTACTAAGAACGCTGCAGATCCGTCCGTCTTACGGAACAGACACGTTGTATGTTGTGAAACGCTCGTAAAGAATTTTTTCGGAACGTTTATTTTGTACCTTATATTTTCGTCACGGATCAGTGCAACAAATTTACAGGTCAAAATGCTGTATACAAAAATTTCTATAGGGTACAGTACTGTATGCTTTAATTCACTGCAGCGTATGTACTCGTACGGAGATAGCAGCTCCATGCGTCCGTCTTCAACGCGTGCTGTTCAAACACTGAGGTATGCGATATTAGCGAGTCATATATTTTCAAATCTTGTGTTCACTAATCGATAAAATTAAAGCGTGAAAACGAACTAGAAATACGCTCTCATGTAAGCGGTGCATGCGGTTCTACATAAGGGACAAGTATGTAGGGTTATGGCGCAATTCACACATGTGATAAAATGTCGACAGGGAATAAGTACAACTTCCACGTTTTGTGCGTAACAGACTTTGCACATTGTATCACGATTTGAGCTTCCTTCTACGTTTTTTATATTCTCCTTGATCGCATCGGTGCGTTGTTCGTTCTCTCCTGTCGCTACTGCTGTTGGTGCTTGCGCTTCGGTAACGATACCCAGTGCCTTGATGATAAAATTTTTATCTTTCATTAACATTACGTAAGAGCACGCGGGGAAATGACGTGCGTGTTCCATCCAAGCATATTCTCCACGTTCCCATTTGTTTAATCCGCCTCCACAGCAAAAACAAATCACTCTATCGTTGCATCCAGTGTAAAAGAAACCCGCTTCTGATAATTCTTTAGGTGTTATCGTTAACGATACAGGCCATTCTTTAAAACTCTTTAAACGGTTTTCCAAGCTTCTGTAACGCGGGTACGGAGATGTGATTGTTTGAATTAAGATGACTTGCACTTCTTTATCGTCTGGTGATAAGGACTTGATTGTTGTTGCTGTCGCTTCACCGCATTGTTTGAAATAGCGGTCGTTCTTGGGATTGATATCATCATCATCGATATCGTGTGAAAGCATCTTGTGCGTCCTCTCGCGAGTCGTGTTGATGAAACACTGAGCAAAAAATAGGAAGAAGAGGATAATCGTTTCCCCCCCCCACAAAATAAAATACATGAAAAATGATTACATTTTTTTAATAAAAAAAATTACATACATACATTCTATTTACAGCAAATACATGAAAATTGATTACATTTTTTAAAATAAAAAATCGCATACATGTAATGCACACATTACATTCTAAAAAGCAACATTATATTTACAGCAAAAAAAAACAATAATATATAGTAAATGTTTAATTATATCTGCGCACTGTGTTGGATAACGGAGTGTACAAGTTGAGCGAATCATGCAGTATCAAGCAGTAGGCCGCGGTCTGAGCGGGGAAATTGCTCGATGACTCGAATTCCAATCTGACGTCGACTGGTGAAGACTTGAGCGACTCATCCTGTCTGCTACAATCGAAGACTAATAACGGTGCTTTTGCTATGAACTCAGTAGGCGTTAGAAGTACGTTGGGTTGACTTCTGTGGTAGTACGACTTTTGAAATCGTGTATACATGTCGTACAGCAATGCATAACGTCCATTATCGATATCCAGGTTCAGGTTATCGTACGGGTACTATTTGTCGTTCAGAAAGAGTCTCGCATTTGTCACATTGCAGTGATCGAATTCATCTGCATGTTTTTTCAGATTATTTTTTCTGCTGGTCTGGAAGGTGAGTATCACATACCGCGGTTTCTCCAGTTGTGTAGTTGTTTTCACTATCCAAGTCTGTCTGTCAGTCGTTGGTAAAACCGGGTACTCGTGCAGTTCCCAACTACGAAACGGTAAGAATAGTGGTAGGTCTTTGCGTATGATATCCAATAATCGTATCCGTACTTCGTTGTTCACGTACACGAACGGAATCATCCAAGAGATTTTGGTTAGTTCTATATCAGCGTTAGCGGGTGCATCCGTAGACGAGAACAGAGCGTTAACGTCAGTGGAAGTGCGTAATAGTATCAGTTCTTGTTTCATGTTTAAAATAACATGTGTGAAATCCTCAGCGAATCCCATCAGCATCCTCAACGGTATGCAAAAGTTGAATTCATTATTTTTACCGGATGGCGTTAGCTCGTCAGCTGTAGGAGCAACCCAGCCGGCATTTTGCATCGAAACAATGTCCTGCTTGCTGGCAGATAGTATGGTTTTAATAGTGGACGTGATGCCGACACTCTTGGTACGATCTACTTCCACACCGGCCAATTCGTAACGAATGTCTTCGAAGAGAAACGCGATCGCATTGTTGATCATTTTCACGTTCACATTACCGGTGTCAGTGGTCTTTTTGCTCAACTTGACTTCAACGTACAGGAAACTTTCCATCGGTAAAGTGAAGACTTCCTGTTGCAGGATAGGTATGCGTATCTCATCATTATTTCCATATCGTGACGCCGACGCGTACGGTGCATGAGGATGATATTCGTAATGTGTGATGTTGTCTTCAAAGAACGGTCGACGTTCAACCGATAAGACTATACCGCTGTCCGTCATGTTACTTGTTTCTCTTAAGTTTGAATCCTAGTGAAATCAAGTAGCGTCGGTTAGTTGCTGTTAATCGTGTCAACGACGAACGTCTACTGATACCTTTTCCAAAAGTGTTGTCCTCTTTTATCTTGCAGTGCGAGCCGTCGCTACCTCCGCTCTTCATCATCATGGAGGTTTCGGTGAAATAAATTCCCATGATTACTACACACGTTTCAAATGTATACGTGCGGTGATGACTTCCCCTTGAAAATTCACGATTTCACCGTCCTGATCGTGTACGGACACTGTAACGTTACGCAAGTGTAGTACGTTAAGCGGAAAATAAATGACGTTTCTAGGCGTTTCGACTATCTTGAATCCTGGCTCAACCGTTGGATAGAACGAGTGCAATATATGCTCGTTTCGACCCGCCTTGTATGAACCTTGTACAGCGTAACACCTTATCTCCAAAACGTTCACTTTGTTAATGTTTACAGGCGTGTCCGACGTGTGTAATTTATACGCTTCTAACTTGCGGCTCTTGGAAAAACCCAACATGGTACCGATCGTGTGTTCCGTACATCCGAAATCGATATCGTATGAACAATAAATTTCACATTTCAATGTGTTGTTGTTGGGTCGTAGAGAAAATTTTGGGTCTGCTAGTTCTTTTTTCAGGTACGTTTCAATATCACTGATTTCATACACACCGGTCGGTATATTGACAGGGTCTAACGTTTTACGTGCTCCCTTTAGTACGGGAAAGACGTTGTTTTTTCCACTCTCCACGTTCGGTATAGAGTTGTACGTGGTAAAGTCCAGCAGTCCTCCGTACCATTCACCGTCCGTCAATTCAAGCGGTGGAAAAAAGTCACAAACCAGTGCGCTCGGATCCGTTCCTGTGACGGTGACCGTAAGCGAAGACATCTTGTAGTTTACTGATCGTTCGATGTCAAAAACTCTAAACATAAATGTCCGCAGATGACTGTATCCGACGGCTGTTTTCGCATGTAATTGTAATGAACATCGGTCACGTTCGATCCAAAGTACCGTATTAGCTCGACAGGAGGACGCAGATTGCCGAATCCGTCAAAGTACCAGACTCTGTCGCCTCGCTTCTTGTAGCATACCCAGTGCGTGCCCGGTCCGCTAGCGTCGTCCAGATTCACGATCGCACTTTCGTTCTCCCACGGTGATGTACTAGGAAGTGCGTCGCGCATGTACACACCTCTGAAATAAGGTATACGCAATCGTTTCGTGTACTCATAAAGATCATGATCGGACAATGGACGCACGGGTATTTTGATTAGTTTTTTCGGTACGGTCGAAGATAGAGTCCTGAAGCCTTTTTACCACCGCTCCTTCTTCGTCGTTTTCCTGTCCCTGTTGTCGTCGTCCTCCTCCTCTTCCTGATTATCGTGCGTCGAACCGGCTTGCGTCGTCTGGTGCGACGTCGACGTTTACGCACACCACCACCACTACAGCTAAGCCCGCTGCCTAACGCAGATTTCACCTTCATCGCTGCTGCTACGGCTGCCGCGCACGCTCTTTCACTGATGCCTGAATTCAAAGCTTTCACTCGTTCCCACGCTTTACCGGCTAGCACACGATCCGCTATACCTCGTCGTTCGTTGTCCTTGTACTTGCTGTAAGCGATATCGTGTTCACGATAGGCTTCGTCCAACTCGTTGATTCCTCGATCACCACGACTCAATCTCTCCTCTAGTTTCGTTCCTGGTCCACAGAACCTGTAGCCAGGCAGATGTAGTTCTACCGGTAATACGTCCACCGCTCGATTGATCAGTGTAGGTACTGACTTCGCGACGAATGGTACCGCGCTTTTAACTATATTTCCGATAAGACCACGCCCCCCTTTTTTTTATCAACACGGCTACGTAGTTCATACATGACTACTGTTTCGGTTGCTCTCGATAAAGAGATCTCCAATCTTGCTCGTCATTGGATTTGTCCAGATCACTAATCAACACGTTCGTCTCCGTCTTGTTCATAAGTAGTAAGTCTGCCTCTTCGGCACCAAGTGAAGTACGCGCTGCGCGTGTATGCAATTTATTGATATACGATACCACTTTCTCCCAACGACGTTGGAACACTTTTGCGAGTTTGTACGTTTCGCTCTTCGCGTACCGCTTCACGTCCTCCAATTGACGTGCGTTCACTGCATCTGTACCCCGTGCGCCACCGTTGCCAACGTTTAGAATGGTTTTTCCTTGTGCGTTAAAATAAGCATCGTTTACCGCGGTGATCGTGTGTCGGTTCAAAAATTACAAACTCACTGCGTCCTTGTTGTTCATGGGTGGAGCTAACTGTGTTATCAGCACATTGCCGACCATTAGGTTAGAATTCGTATCCTTCGGTATGATCTTCGAGTCCACGTATATTTTGATCTCAGCGTCTCTCGCACGAATCGGTTCCCTCAGAGACTGTATGCGATGGTCCCGTGCGTCGACGACAGCCCCGTTCTTCTTGTTCGGTACTAACTGTGTGAAACGTAAGCACGAGTATTCTACGTACTGCTTGTTGACGGCGTCCCCGAGATCGACATGAGCGGCGACGTTGACGAGCTTACGACCTTTCACATCTATTCCTTGCGCCGTCGATGGATCGTCAGCTAACAGACAACGGTCACGCACGAAGCGCAGTGGAACGGCATCGCTATCATCGCGCGGTTCGCCCAAATTATGTATTTTTTTCCCGCTACGTCGAAGTGTCCGTCCTCGGTCATTGTGATAACAGTATCCTCTCGCAGACTGCGTCGCGTCTCCCTTCGCGCTCTGACAGCGCTCTGGTGTCTGCCAAACTTGTCGACACTCATCTCGTGAATGATGCGTCTCGTTCGTTGTGCACGGCATTTATACGTATTCACGTAATAAATCGATTAGTTTTGATACGATCGTACTGTCTATGCATTTTATTCCGACAACGGAGAGTCCGTCGTTATGTTTCCCTTTTACGATCGTATTTAGAAATTCATATTACACGTATACGCGTGTGTCTTTGAAGAAACTAATTTTTCCGTCGATGTATCGGAACGCACTATCAACGGCTTCTGGTAAGCCGACAAAACGATCTTTAACATATCCGTGTTTCTTGATCGTGAACGTGCACTCGTCTATCTCGCCGTAATACATATCGTTGTACAACAGAAGAGTTCGACCCGTGTACGTGTGTATTGCAGCGTTTATTTTCGTCATCGTGCGAACACCGAGCGTTGTGATTGAACGCGGATACCCGTTCACTGGCTGCAGACTGTGTATATCAAACATGTATACATAGTTGTCTATGAAAAGCACCACTTCTTCGGTCTGCGGTCTCTGGTACATCGCCGAAACGTTGGTGAACGTCAGCGGTAAGAAAGTCAACCAATCCGTCAACAGAAGCGGACTCCCACCCGTTCGCTTCGACTCGAGATCCAATGTCCACAAAAAGTTATCGTGCACAATATACAGATGTCTGTTGATTATTAAAAATTGATTAACGTTCTTTAGTCGACATAAATCCGTTGTCGTCCGCACGGTCTCGTTCGTTGTCGGTGTCGACGTCGTCGTTGACGTCGTCGTCGACGTTGACGTCGTCGTCGACGTTGACGTCGTCGTCGTCGTCGTAGCGGGCGGCGGCGGCTTCTCGTACAAGCGTTGAATGCCTCTTATATCGTCGTCTCTCAGGTCGAACGGACCGTCCGAGCGTGGTACGTAGAACGGGTACATGATCGAATCCCTCTCGAGAGAATGTGACAGTTCTAACGCGTGTCCGATTTCGTGCGTTAGCACCTGAAGAAAACTGGTCTGATCGTCCGGTATTTCGGTTGCGTTCGTATAATTCCACGATTCGTAGTAGTCCATATGTATTTCAGTAGTGTTATACGGTAAATCGGGTGGGTAGTAAGCGTGAGCGAGTATACCTCCTCGTCCGTCCAAATCGTACCCGCAGATCGTGCACCTGGAAGTCAGACACCTGTGTTTAAAATATTTCATAGCGATAACCATGTCTGCGTTTATGTCGTCGGGTCGATATTCGAATTCCAGATTCGAATGTTTCCGCCATACAGCGAACGCTTGTCGCGACGCTTCTATAGCGCTGGCGCTACCGTGAAAAAATCGCCACGACAGACGTCTCTTGGCCCACGGTGTTCGTAAGGTGTACGACACGAAATCTTCGTTACCGCATCTCCGCGCACGCATCAGATTTATCGTTTCATTGTTCAATTCTCCATTTACGGTTAAATTGTAATTCACTTGAAACGTGCGAAGGTAGGCGTCCATATCGATGGTGGCGTTGTCCGTGAGTCGTACACTATCGTCGGGCACGTATCCATATCGCACCAAATAATCTATAGCGAAATCTACATCGTTAGCGTTAACGGACGATGCGACGACGGCACTTGTGCACACAATAATAAACACTAGCGCGATATCCATGTTGTCACAACCAAACGTGGAATGTCCCCGGTGAGTGTATGACAGTATTATTTATACTTTATCGGCTTTCAGAATCGAATAGGGAGCACATCGACTACTTTCGACCCTTGTGAATCCTAACGGTGCTGTGAATCGTTTATTCTTTTTTACAACGTACAGACCGTCGCGCGGAGTGTAGTAGTACACTGAACCTTGTTCTGTGTGTAACTCTTGACGTCTTTCTATGATCAGCTCTTCGTTGTTGTATTCTTTCCGCGCCAAGGTCAGCACGTACATCGTCTCTGATTCAACGTCGACTATGAAGGCAAACGCATCCGTTCTGTATTTATTTTTAACGGACGCTTTGATCACAAAATAATGCAAGGGATGCAGTTTAGCAGTGACCATTTCGTTAACGTTAATGTGCTTACGCGGCATTAACGAGTCCTTTAAGATCGATCCCATCACGACGATGCTGCTGCTGCTAATGTCAGATGATGATATATACTGCTCTTGTTATACGATTACGTCGGCTTCACGTAGTTTTTCCACTATGGAGACTATTTCGTTCGTGTGCCCACTGTTTCCAACACGCTGTGATGCCATTAACAGTCGCAATCTGTCCACCAGTTCGTTCGGATCGTCCCAGTGCACGTAATCGATTTTGTCTTTTTTTCTCGTTAGCGTCAATACGATGTATCGATATTATTATGCTCCTGTCCTGTACGTTTCGGTGGAAACAGTTGCGATACTATTCGTTTATACTTTACACCTCTGTTCGCGTTCACCTGTGCGTTCGCTAAGTAATACTGCTTATACGCGTTGGTGTTACGCAGTATATCTTTGTACGCTTTCAGATCTGATTCGTTGTAAATATTTTCTTTAGGATGCTTCATGAATACAAGACCGCAGAGTCCTGGTGTACCTTTGTATCGTTTACCGTTGATAAGAATCGTATCGTCTGTTTCGATTTCGAACGGTGAATCACCAATCATCCATTTTCCGTTTTCATGTCTTACGCCGTACGTATAGTCCATCAGACGATCGCGTTCGGACGAAACGATCATACGCATGTACTTTTTCGCTAACGATTCACTGTAGTATTTGTCCTGAAAATATCTACGCGCTTCACGTCTTCCTTCCGGTGTGTCTAACATTTTTTCAATGTTGAGACTAGGATCGTCCTCATCGTCATCACCTGATGTTTCGGCTATCACAGGTGTTTTCAGGAAAGACAGTTTCGTTCGGGAACGAAGTGGTGTTCCTACATCGATCTTGCTAATTGCATCCATCGGATCCTCTTCTTCTTCCTCTTCCTCTTCTTCTTCTCGTTTCATCTTTTTCACTCTTATCGGCTTTTCATTTGTTGTTTTACGTTTCTTTTCAAGCAACGCTTGCGAAATATTTTGTAACGGTTCCAGAATCGGTTTGTAACTTTTAGATAACGTTGCTTCTTCTTCAGGAATACCATGTTTTAACGCACGGTATTTCTTCCGTACGTCATCACTGATCGTGTCGATATCACGTGCTAATCGTTTTTTCTTGTCGTCCATCTCGATAAACGGCAGTACGACAACTAAATTCGTTGACAGCAGGCCATGTGTATTTAGCTAAACGTTTGACAACTTTTTTTGTTTAATCGTTAGGTGCGACTACTATGAAACGATCGAAACCGACTCTGTACCTGCCGGTGTCGATAGAAGAATCCTTGTCCACAACGAGAAAGCCGTAACGATCTTTCCACGCTTCAGCGTACATGTTCTTAAACGTGTCATATTTCATGTCCGTGTTGACGTGATCGTTGTACACATGCTTCAAGTTGCGATCGTCCCGTTTGAACAATACTATTAGATTGGCATTGTCACGAACCAACTGTTTTGCACTCGACTGTACGTCTGACAAAGGTAAAACGCGTCCACACCACTGTGTCGTCCTATAGAGAAATACTTGCGTATATTGTGTTGTCTTTCACAAGACACGTCATCGAACACCATAATAGAATCAGGATCGACCTCGTCGGGAGGCGGTACCTCTTCGTTATCGTTGTAGGCGTGATAACCCATTCCTTCATTGGAAAGTTGTGTCATCAGGGTCTCCAGCATCTGATATTTGGGTTGAAATAGTGATTTAGAAAACACGTATAAGTTCGCGAATCTCAATCCGTTTACATCGAACAACAGGTTGAACATGACGTTTGTCTTCCCGCACGCGGAAGGTCCGCAGATGATCGAACGAACGGTATCGGGCAGAAGACGTCCGTGTTTACGTTTTTTTCTGCCACAACCACCTCCACCACCATCGCCTCACAATTTCGAATAGTCCACGTCCTTTGTTTTTAATCTGTGCGCTTGTTGCAATATTTTCATGTTGGCGTTCCATGCACAGTCTATTTAATAGTCGCACTATATTGCAGCAGTCGGTAGATATGTAACTGCATACACAAGTGTCCGGACCCGTTTCACAGTTCGATCCGACCAAACACATTCTTTGTAGTGATCGAATCCGGTGCCACTTGGTACTATTTCGTTAAGACGGAATCTCTTCACACGATTGATAACCCGTTGCCAGTACTCGTGCACTGTCAAGATCCTGCGCATGCGTTCAACGTCGTTTGTAATCGTGTTCACGATGTACTCATCGTAACCAGGATGCGACACAATGTCTTTTACACCGTACACAGCGTGCATGTTGTCATCATAACGCATCGATGGATACTGGTTCTATTTCCATGAGTCGAATAGTTGTTATACCAAGTTCTTCTTGTGTATCCACGAATCGTGTTTACCATCGAATCCTAACCACCTGAGTTTTACACTATCGCCTTTACGTTGTACAATCTTTTCTACCAAGTACACGTTACCAACGTTCGATTTACTGATTTTATGTTCATAAAAACCGCCTTTCAACACTTCTCCTGTATGATCCTTTAGCGAATAGGTGATGGGTACGCTGCCGTTACGCACCGAATGAACGAGAAATATCTCGTTTGTCCAATTTGGTGTGTATCCTTTGGTGAATGTCATTTTGTGTTTGCTTATACGCACACGATCGCCTACTTTGAATTTCGGACGTTTATACACGATGCTCCTCGCCGTGTTCTCACGAATCCTTTGTAGCACTGTACGTTCGTTGGATTCTTTCACCTGACACGGTTTCATTCCAATCGTTCTGTGCACGCTGTTGTTGTACGTGTTGACTAGTTCCGGTAACACATCCAACCAACGGTAATGACCTTGTTCACTGAACGCACGATACATGTGCGTTTTCAACGTACGGTTAAAACGTTCCACAATGGAGGCCTTTTTTTCACTATACGTGGAATAGAGTGTGATACCGTATCTGCTCAGCAATTTTTGTACGCTACTGTTATAGTACTCTTTCCCGTTGTCTGTCTGCAGATATTTCATTTTATTAGTATGAAGAATCGGTTCCAGAGCTCGTGCGACCTCTACACCCGTCTTCGTTTTCAACGGAACAGCGTACGCGTACTTGCTAAACGCGTTAATGATTGCCATAAGGTACTTGAATCCCTTGTTCACCTTCGCGTGCGGTATCATCTCTACCAGGTCCGCTTGGTACAAGTCGTGAAGTCCCTTTAACTCCACCGCATGTCTCGAAAAATTCCTTCTTACCGGTCTGTGCAACAACCTCGCGATAGTCTTGCGAACGCTCTGCTGTATATTCTTCACCTGTCGTTTCATTCTCATGTCGTGCGAACCGTGATTCACAATACGCCGGAACGTGGTAAAGCGTTGACTCAGTGCTGAACGTAACTCTCCTCGGTACCGTTCTGGTACGTCTGCTTTCCATCGCGTGACTGTAGTAAGATCTCCACTCCACGTCCAGTTATATCATCTCGACCGAACGGAAAAACAACGCGTTCTTCTTGTGATTGCGTAAGTACGTTAAAACATGCGCTAAACTGATTTTCATACATCCATTACGCACGAGGCTCATACCGATGTAATATCTCATGAGCGTGTGTTGTTTCGTGTCCAACGCTCTTACGGTCTTGACGGAATTCATGTCTTTGAACATGACGCAGCGTATAACGTTGGCGCGATACTCGTGCAACTATGACGTTATCGTTCACGGGTAGATGCTCGCACATGTGTTTAGCTTTGAGTTCTGTGATCGGACGATGACTTCTCGTCTCCATATGCAGGTGTATAAGATACGAGTTCAACAACCAAAACTCGTCTGCCATATCACCCGTGCATCGTTGCCACTGTTCGTATAAACGTCGGTCTTTCACTGTGTACCCTTTTTCATGTGAATACTGCAGACCGAAGTATTCACAATACTTGCGGAGTGTAGGCAATGCTTCCTTCAGAAAGGCTACCGAAAACAATCCCTGCGCCTTGTTGTTCACCAATGTGAACTGTTTCCCTCTCGCTAGTGTCGGTAACGAAGGTGGTGGGCAGTGCACGTCAAAACTTACGTTGTAGCTAGGATCCACTGCGCACTTTGGCGCTATCATAATCGCGCTTCTGTATATTTCAATCGGTGTAAGTATCGGAATAGTGCGCTCCGTAATGACAATGCAACACAATGCGTGTGGGATTGAACTTCCGTAGGCGAGCATGTCTGTGTACACAGTCGCATAGTTCATTCGTCCGTGTGAATCGTGTAAGCCGTGAACACGTTGAACGGCATGATACAGTTCAGGAATCGGTCGGAAACGTGAAATAAAATTCCACGCGTGACGTACGGTACACTTGAACATATTCTTTTCGTAAACCACGAGTTCAATCGGTACATTGTTTCGATCACACTCTTTGATAAAATGAAGCCATCGTGATTTGTTGTGTATACGATCGGAGATTATCATCAACAGCACGATCGGTGGCAGATAACCGCTACGTTTCTTTACGTGACGCCAACAACGTCCGTGATATCTGTCAACACCAAACTTATAACGTGTACAGTAGTTACCACAAAATCGTTTTTTCTTCACAAAATACATGGAACACAAGTTGGAGCGTAACGGTTTTGTTAGTGTGAAATATTTCCCATCGTCGTATCGATAGACATCCATTGTGTCATCAATCTGTGATGAAAGTGATACAACTTCGAAATTGACATGATATTTAAAGTGTATAGGTATAATTTTTATGAAATCTTTTGTTTTATTTTTTATCATTGGCGCCATCATTCAGACATTGAACTGTGTGCACACATTTAGTAGTAGTACTAGTAATAGTAATACATATAGTACTACTAGTACTAGTATAGTACTAACACAGAGTACTACTAGTACTACCCAAACGGGTATGTTTGTACATGAGTTTATGTCGGCTCTGAAAAGAGCCGTTTTTGCGTGCGTCGACTTCTACAAGTGTTCACGAACGAAATTGCATGTGGGCATTGACGCCTTATGGACTTGGACGGGATCATCACCCACCATCCAATCCATAATTCGTATTTTACACTTGCAGCATCTTACAACATCATCATCGCCTTCGTAAATAAACCCGGCTTTGGCTAGGTCAAAAAATCTCACGTTCGTATTCGGAAATTTATGAACGTAAAATTTAATGTTACCTCGACGATGGATGTTATAAAAGCTTTTTAATCGGCTTGCAAAAGAATATGTGTGCACGTCCATATCTGAAGCAAGAATGTTGGTTTGTTGCGCTGCATTTCACTTCCTCAGTGGTAGCTGCGCGCGCAACCGTTGTGGGGATTGCTGTCGTCAATTGGTCGGTATGAAATAAAGCACAGTAGTGGGAACAAATAGCTGCGCACGCAGTCGTCATAGATAGTATAAGTGGAGCGATGATCGCTGCCTGCGTTCACCTTCGAGTCTCGTGCAGGCTAACTTTCACGCACTGCATATAAAATGTTACTTATTTTCTAACTTTGTATCAGTATTCTAATGTTCTTCAAGCGAGCAAGTAATTGATTTTGCTTTTATTGTTATTCTAACAATGCAGACGTTTTCTGTTGATCGTAAACATTCGTTGCGTGGCTCGTTGGTGTCGTACGTTTACACACCTGTTGCAGAGGAAGAAGAAGAATGTGTCAACGATGTCATTACCTTTTTCGATGAAATTCATGATATGTTACGAACGGACATTCTAAACGAACTGACACGTTTGCTTACTATAAAGTGGCATATAGCGCTAAAAGCGAGATTTGTTAAGTACATTGTAAACGCCGAACGAACGAGGACGAAGAAGTGACGAGTGAAGGCTATTTTCACGGACGATGTCATACGACATTGATCGCTGATCAGAACGTATTGCCTGAACGTTTAGAAGCTTCGTACGAAAAAATCATCGAATCGATTTATAAATTCACTCGTGAGGGTAGCGGTTGGGCGTTGGATCATATAATCTCGTTAGAACTCGTTCTCTCACGATACCAACCGCTGGCCGCCAACAGTTTCATCCGTACACCTCCTGAATTGTCTTGTACTAAATCCATCATCAACGTGAACAATACAGGCGATCAAATGTGTTTTATATGGTCAGTGTTGGCCGCACTGTTTCCACAACACAGAGACAACGAGCGTGTATCCAAATACAAATCACATATTCACAGTATCACCACTTTTGGTATAACTTATCCCACCCGTCTATGCGATATTGTGAAGTTCGAACGAGACAATTCTGACATTTCTATAAATGTTTTTGGTTACGAAGAAAATGAAATTTACCCGCTAAGAATAACTCCTTTCAGTGGCAGACAACACCATTTTAATCTATTACTTCTCACCACCGCTGACCGAAAACATTACTGTTTCATAAAAAATATTAGCCGCTTACTGTCTTCACCAACCAAACACAACGGACGTTCTTTCTATTGCAACTACTGTCTGCACAGATTCTGCGAAGAACGACTCCTTAGCGAACACGTCCCTCGTTGTTCACCGTATGGTGAACAAAGAATTCGTTTACCGACGAAAGAGAAGGAGAAGGTTATGTACTTCAAAAATTACACTTACTGTCATAAAGTCCCTTTCGCTATTTATGCAGACTTTGAATCGTTCATTGTGCCTTGTCATCGTTGCGATGCTCCTCCACACACCACAACGGACTCGTTACATCTTCCTTCAGGTTTCTCCTACCTCATAGTCGACCACGAGGGTAACATTTTCAAACCACAGGTCGTTTATCGCGGTGTGAACGTGATAGAAACCTTTTTAGATAGACTAATCGTTGAAGAGTATGAACTGTACAGGATCATGCGTACCAGTATCCCCATGACTATGAGTGATCGTGACGTATTATCTTTCACGAATGCTGTCGTATGCCATCTCTGCGAAAAACCACTGACTGATGACGACAAGGTGCGCAACCATTGTCATCTGACTGGACGATACCTTGGCGCAGCTCACAATGTATGTAACCTCAACTGCAAGTCCGCCCAACATATTCCTGTTTTTTTCCATAACTTACGAGGTTACGACGCACATCACTTGATACAAGGGTTGGGTAAATACAACGATGAAACTCTCACTTGTATCGCTACCACTAGTGAACGCTTCGTATCAGTCACGTTGGGTGGCCTACGTTTCGTAGACACGTTACAATTTTTGAACACGTCCTTGGATACACTTGTTGGAAACTTGCGCGCGAGCGGTGCGGATTTCGCTTTAACAAAGCAATGTTTCGAAGAACACTTCGAGCTACTCTTACGTAAGGGGGTGTACCCTTACGATTACATGACGGGTAGCGAGAAGTTCGACGAAACATGTCTGCCCGCACGCGAACACTTTTTCAATAGGCTGAGTGAATCGCCCGTGTTGGACGAAGATTACGCACATGCACAGAATGTGTGGCATACTTTCGGAATCCGCACGCTGGGCGATTATCACGATCTTTATCTTAAAACAGATGTACTGCTGCTGGCTGACGTCTTCGAGGCGTTTCGTGAGATGGCCATGCGGTACTACCAGATTGATCCGGCTCATCTTTACTCGCTTCCCGTCGTTGCTTGGCACGCGATGTTAAAGATGACCGGTGTGCGACTGGAACTGTTGACGGATATAGATCAGCATCTTTTTATTGAATCAGCCGTTCGCGGTGGCGTTAGCATGGTACCTAACCGCTATGCCAAGGCCAACAACCAGCTAATCGCTGATCAGTATGATGCTTCAAAGCCGACCTCTTTCATATTGTACACCGACTGCAACCTTTACGGTGCAGCATTGTCACAGCCACTCCCTTACGGTGACTTTAGATGGCTTGATCGTAACGAGATCGACTCACTGGACATACGTACTCTGAGTGATGACAGTGACATGGGCTACATACTTGAGGTCGACCAACACTATCCATCCGAACTTCATGATCTTCACTCAGATTATCCACTAGCACCTGTGCGTTCCTGCGTCAATCCTGACATACTTTCACCGTACTCTCGACGACTCCACACACGACTACACTATACAAAAGGGTATAACGGATCAGAAACGTCCTCATCGTCCGTTCCCA